>VXAD01004603.1:2141472-2163648 GCA_013399195.1 Dicrurus megarhynchus | reverse complement strand
CGGCGGCCGCCTGCGACGGGAACAGGGATGGCGACTCCCGGTACGCCAACCTCTTCAGAAAACTGGACCTCAACGAAGACGGGAGGGTGGACATTGCCGAGCTCCAGACGGGCCTCCGGGNTCGGGGCCGCTCCTGGATGAAGGCGGCCTCGGGCCTGCCGTTTTCCTTCCCCGGGACGCTGTTCCAGAGCCAGGGGCCGTGTTGTACAGGCACGCCCCGGGTTGTAGGCGAAGGGTCCCGAGCGCGTACGGCTGTCGGTGGTTCCTCTGCCAAGTGGGTTTACTCATCACGTGTAGGCTTTTGACATCCTTTAACTCCTTGTTGAGTGATACTCGATAGCACGTTCCTCTTCCAGCAAAATAAAGGATGGTAATTTACAGCTTTTGTCCACCACTCCACCCATGCATAATCTAGATCCGAGTAAATTAAGGTTTGCTTTGGGCAGCAGGTAGTGTAAATCTGCGTAGCCGTAGGTTGCAATTTCAGAACTAGTTATTTAAGCTAAACACATAGACATGGAAATTATTCTTCTTGGCATGGACTGTTGTCAGATACCGAGGCCCTTTATTAGAAAATGCACACTTGTAACAGTGGCTATCAAACCAGGAAACCGACAGTGCCGAAACTTTGTGGTGTGGCTTCTGCAGTGATCAGTTGGACTATTACATTCCTTTGTCCCTCGTATCAATGTTGTGACCTCAGAAGTCAGTAAAACTTTAGTCATCAAGCATTCCAGTGTGATGCTGACTTACACTAGCAGATCTGACCTGTTACCTGGAAGGGAAATTCTCTTTCCTAATTATTTTCAGTAATCCCCAGGGATCAGCATAGAAAATCATTTAATGCCCAATTCTGTAGGCACAAGTGTTTGTGTGGTAAGGCAAGTCTGCGCTGACAAGACACACATAGGTTCATTTAGGCTGAGCAGGTCCATGTGAGATCTGTGGGGGGAGCTACTACTGTAACAATTCTGCTTGTTTCCGTGGCATCCCACTGCCATGCCTGTACTAGCTGTTGCATACTTTCTGAAAGAGGTGCAGGAAAAGGAACTTAAATTTCAACTCCAGTGTTATAAGATGTGTTGGGTCAATAATTCAGTAACCTTATGCTGATTGTGTGACAGTTTTTCCCTGTGGTCTCATTTGGTCTCTGTTTTGCCTCCTTCTGTAATATTTAATTCTCTGTCTCCTATACTTAAGAGAAAATATCCAACAGGCCTCTTGAGTTGAATGGTGTTTATGCAAGAGTATAAATGAAAGCACACTTTCACTTCAGTATTGCTGCTGCTCAAAATCACCTTTACAATAGGCACGTTTTGTGTTCTTAGGTTTTCATAATTAAAGGAGGGACAGGTTGGCCTTTTTTTGTTATCCATGAGAGTTGTCAGTGTTCAGAACATGCTTACTATGAACTTCAGTCACACAGTATACACACATTGTTGTAAACCTGTTGTACCAGTTTGACGGTAACAGTTTGGGGTTTTTACTTGCATTGAATAACGGGGGAACAGGTGACCAGCTAACTTTCTGGTGTTTAACAATAGTGGTCTTCCCACATAATTCAGTGAAAGTGCTGGTGTGCTGCTGAAGATCTGGGCAACTTAGAATTGAAGTTCCAAATTCTTTCTCAAAATCAGTGCTCTTCATTAATAGTGCACATCTGAGTAGGTTATTCTCAGTTGCTTCAGGATAAACTGAAAGGGATACCCATGAAATAGATAGACATAAGCTAGACATACCTGGATGTATCAGAGAGCAGGAACTGCTGCCTTAGTTGTTAAAGACACACAGAGTAAACAAAATAAGCCATGAGTCATCTTCTCATTTGGGAGGGGTGGAAGAATCATTGGAGTGCAGGGAAACTTCTATATGCTCACTGTTTTAAATTATGGTAGGCACACTTTGAACTAGAAACTAGTGCTGTGTACCTGTTAATAACTAGACTTCTTGTCTAGAGCCTCAGTAGGACTTGCTGTCTGCTTCTTTCCTGTCTTTATGTAGCTACTCTGCTTCCTGTACTTTCTTGTAGCTCAAAGCTGCCTTCTCCCACTTCAAGCTCTAAAGTGATGTTGAATTCATTTTCCTTACTGCTTGGCAAAAAGGTATTTTATTAATGAAGTCAGATATTGAATCATCATATTTGTATTTGGAGAGGCAGAAGTAGTCTTATAATTGCTAATAACTAATGAGTAAGGAATTGAGACATGAAAATATTATACAATGGGGCAAAGTGTTGTCTACTGAACTGCTCAACCCAGCACCATGGCATGGGCAGAGCTTGGGGTATCCTAGAGCAGAGTAGGCTTTGGTGCCTCATGGCTGGGTCAGAGTCTCAAGCCTCATTATGTTGATGCTGGTCTGTGTTAGGTTTCCAAAAATCTCTTTGCAAGGTTGGCTTTCAACACATAGGATGAAATCCATGTACCTGGGAGTGTTGGCCATTGTTCTTCTGAGCTGCACAGTTGTTTCCTGGCTAACCCGTGGAAAAGAGACTGTTTGAGTGTTCCTGGGTTTCACTGCAAACTCAGTTGGTTGATCCAAAGTTGTACCGTCTTCACAGTATAAATTAGTGTTTGTGCTACTGGTACTACTTTGCTCTTTTGTTTTCAAGTGCAGTTCCCCTGTAGAAGGAATATGCATGTTTTTAAAAGAGACAAAGCTACTATCCATTAGAGTAATGGACTACAGGTATGCACCTTCCATCAGTTATGAACCTGTGTGGTAAGCTTTGGCGGTGGGTTGCATCTCCCTCTAAGGAAGAATAATCTTTCCCCCACAGCAAGACATCACAGCACAACATGACAGAACCTCCTGTGTTCTACTTGACCTGCCTTCTGGCAGACAAATCTGACAGACAAAAGTAAATGACTGGAAAATCTGGAATTTGTGCTGCTTGGAGGCTGCTAGGATGACTCCTGTTTTATATTGTAGTATATTACCTGCCAGGAATGGGTTACTTTGCAGAGCTTTGTAAAAGATTCCTGACATAATGTGTCAACATCTATGAAGGAAGAGTTCAGTGTGGTAACTATCAAATGTATATTATCTGCCAGGAATGGGTTACTTTGCAGAGCTTTGTAAAAAATTCCTGACATAATGTGTCAACATCTATGAAGGAGGAGTTCAGTGTGGTAACTATCAAATGTTGCCCTACAAGCAATATTAACAGCTATTGTACGGTGACTTTGATAAGCAGAGACACAAAATAGATGCTGGGATCAGATCACAAATGACCTCATGCTGTGTCTTCAGAATGCCGTGAGTCTTGTAGGCGGGAACACCATAAATGGTGTGAGTGGTTGGGTGAAGAACTATTTTTGTTCATCCTTTCCTTCTGCTGCAATCAGTCCTTACGGTAAATCCGTAGGAGGTGAACCCCATATTTCAAGCTTCAGTTTGGGACAGGAACAGCCAAGTATTCAAATTCAGGTACTATTTATACATTGAGTTCTGGAGCTAGAAGTAGGAAGATGTTACTGAAATGAATAACTATATTCTGGAACCAGTCTAATGATCTTATCTGGACTAACTCTGTGACATTTTGACATAAGTCTTTGGCTACGTTAAAGCTCTTTTGGCTATAGAAACAGTGAGAAGGACACCTCTGTGTGGTGGAGACAGGGCCTAATGAGACTTAATTCTCAACAATCAGACTATGGTCTGTTCAGAATAATTGCTTGTTTCTGAAAATTTGAGTCCAATCAAGCCAAAAAATACTTGGAACACTTGAAGTACATTTCTGCATTTAAACCACAGGAAATTCAGAATTCTGTCAAGTGAGGCAGGCCCCTGTGCTGTGTTCCACTGCTGTGTGTCAGCTTGAGGATGGGTGAGAACGGGGCCAGGTGTATATTGTTTCCTTCTATGCTTTTCTCTGGCCTCTAAAAACTGCAGCTAGATACTGCTTCAGGGCTTGACCTTTCCATAGCAGTTCTTAGTCCAGAAAGCACACACTTGTTTAGTGACTGAGCCAACTATGTCCTTAAATATTTCTCCACTGCTTTATTAAGATTTTTGCACTTATTTTAATTTTGGTAACTTCCCCCGTGTGGCAAAATTAGAAGGGTAGTAGACCAGGTTAACTGAAGACTCCATCATGTTGTAGCTTGGCTAGAAACAGAAGAAACACTGATTAGTTTGGTGACTTTGAGGAAGATACAAGGGCATCTTATATCACACTGTATCTACTCTTAGAATTTTTCATACCTGATATGCAGATTCACAGTCTTAAAAGCTTCAGTACTTCCCTGTCTCTGTGTCATTCTTTATATGAATTGAAGCTTCCTCTCACCTTAAGAGTTTGCCCAAAACCTGTTATTATAGATTTAATCAGGCATCTTCAGCTTTTTATTGAAACAGATGTCATGTCATGTGATTGTAGAAAACTGGAACCATTTAGTTCCTTTAAGCTTCCCTTTTCAGGTCATAATAGATGTGATGATTGTGACTGCTTATGGGGACTTAATTGTGAAATACCACAAATATCTTCAGTAATGTATTCAATTTGTAAATTGAAAATTGAATGTCTTCAATTTACTTTGCTTCCATTGTAAGCAAACATGTAAATCATTATTTCATTTCTATGTGATCAGCTTCAGAAGCTTTAAACTGATATGTGCTGTAGTCTCCAAGTCTCCATATGAAAGAGCAAGATGAATCTTAAGTTTGTTTTCATAACACTTTAAACATCCAAGGAGATCATATGAACTATTTTTTAAAACTAACTTGATAGGTTTTTTTCCTGAACAGTGACAGGGTACAGTGAATGATTAATTCTTTCTCCTGTTGCTGCAAAGTGCAAGAATGCCAAGAATTCCCAAATATGGGAAGCCTCACCTCTGAGACATCTCTTAACCGCTGTGTTGAAATGCTTTACTAAATCTCTGTCTTGAGACAGCAGTGTGTCCCAGGTGAACAAACAAGGTAAACTGTTAAATCTTTTGAGATGATTACAGCCAGGATGCCTCTGTAGCAGAGTGGTCCTGTTTAATGGGAAAACTCAGTATGCTCAAAGTCAAAAATACAAGTGTAACTTGCAAGGAATGCTGAATGAAAGTTCAAGGGATAGTTTGCATCTTCCATGTATGCTGTTTCAGATTCTTGAAATTTAATTCATAGCTATGGGTTGAGAGAGTTTATCCAGGTCCTGAGGAAGCAGCTTCTGGAAGGCATTTTGGGAGAGCATACTCAGACTTGCATCTTGTCCTTTTTTGTCTCGTTTTCTAGAGATTCTGTTAGCTGAAATGGACCAGTGAGAAGATGTCTGCTAGTGCTGTCCTGTTGCAGGGAAGAGTGGTGCTTAGGACAGGGAACAGGAAGAGGAAGCTCTGCAGCTGATAGCAACATCTGCTCCTGTCAAGGGTGCAAGTCTGCTGTACTGGAGTGAGGGCCTCCTAATGTATGTCTGTGGCAGATTTAAGGGGCTTGCTTGGATACTGTTTATATGTTGGTAGTATCCTTTGGGAGGCACAGGAGTAAATATGAATGCTGAATTTGGACAAGTTGGGAGGCCTTTGGAGGCAGTGCAAATTCCTGTTTTACTCAGTGTTGTGTTGGATTTCTGGAGGCAAAGTGTCAATCTAGTTCATGTGTTATGTGAGGTCACTGGGCTATAATGCTGTGTGAACACATCCTCAGGCCCTTTCCCTTTATGCTGGATTTATCTCCCAACTGATGTAGTGTGACAAGGCTGACTTTAATAATCTTTGCTAGTGTTCTTTGGGTTATCATAGTCTGCATAAATTTGTGTAGTCTTAGCAGATAGAAATAGGAAGAGGACTATTGTCTCGTATGTGTCCAGTAAAGAGAGAAATGTTGTGTATACTTCAGCTGTGACTGAATTTGGCTTCCAATAATATTTCAATCAAATAACTTAAAATCATAGACTGCAGAGCTATGTGAATGGCTAAAAAATATTTTAGACGAAAAGAATTGAAAAAGGGGAAAAAAGGGAAAAGGGGATATCATGATTGGTTTTATATATAGTATTTCTGATTTTAAAAGCAAATGTGAAATGTGGGAATGTCTAAAGACATGATGATGTTCTTACTGTGGTGCTGGAGTTCTTTGCAGTATTTGTATCTGTGCCCTTTGGAACTCTAGCTGCAGATTGCAGAACACATAATTGCTACTTGCATCAGTGATGTATCTTGAAGTGCTGTTTTGTGCTTGTGTCTTGTAGATAGCATGATAGGAAGCCAGTAACTTCTTGATGAATCACTTCCTTTTAAATATTCTTTACATTATATTAATTAGCTGAAATAACAAGGTAATGAATAGATTGGTAATCCTTTGTACTCAGCAGCCCCAACCTTCAGGCACAGTTCAGTTTTGTAAATAGAATGTGAAGGCTCATGCACAATACACAAATAATGATATGAAATAATGTAAAAATTAGCCTGTGAATTTAAAAGAAAAGTCTACATTGAGATTTCTAGTCTATTGCATTCTTTGTCTTTACACTGTAACTATGAATGTGTTAAAGTTCATAACTTTGGCATAGAGCAATCTAATAATTCATCAGGACACTTACAGAGGAGGGTAAGGAGTTTTTGATGTGTATATAAAGCCTGCCTGTAATTTTTTTTTTTTCAACAGGCCTGACTTACATTTCCACACCAAATACAGAGGTCTTCTGGAGGAATAGGAATTCAACACTGCAACATGATTTATATAATGGAGAATTTTTTTTTAAAAACACCTCCAGTGTTTCAGTCTACTTGTGGCCTTTCACGTTGGTGTTGCCTGGTTGTGCAGGACTTTGAAAGCAGCTGTATTAACAAAATATGCAACAGAAAAAGAATAAAAGTAGTAGAATTATGAAGAAAAAAAAGAGGAGAAAAGACAAAAGTGACAGTATCATGATCAAATAGGTCAGCACAGGAGCATTTTAGTCTGTCTGCATGAAGGCCTGTAGCATTAAAAAGAAAGATCACAGAATCATGGCATTGTTTGGATTGGTAGTGACTTTTAAAGGGTCTTGTAGTCCAATTCCCCTGCAATAAGCAGGGACATCTTCAACTGTATCAGGTTGCTCAGAACCCCACCCAGTCTCACCTTGAATGTTTCCAGGGGTGGAGCATCTGCTATGCTCTGAGCAACCTGTGCCAGTGTTTTACCACCCTCATTGTAAAAAACTTCTTCCTTATATGTAATCTACATTGACACTCATTACATTTAAAACCATTACTCCCTGTCCTGCTGCTACAGGCCCTGCTAAAAATTTGTCCCCATCTCTTTTATGCCCATTTAAGTACGAAAAGGCTGCAATAAGGTCTCCCTGGAGCCTTCTCTCCCTCAGTCAAACTCCAGCCTTTCCTCATAGGCACCTCATAGTAGAGGTGCTCCTGCTCTTTGATCATCTTTGTGGCCTCCTCAGGACCCACTGCACCAGGTCCATGTCTTTCCTGTGCTGAGGACCCCAGAGTAGGACACAGTACTCCAGGTGGGGTCTCCTAAGGGCAGAGTAGAGGGATGGAAGCTCCCTTGAGCTGCTCACTTCTTTTTCTGCAGCCCAGGATATGATTAGCTTTCTGGGCTGCAAGCACACATCACTAGCTCATGTCATCATCTAAACTGTCTTCCTATATCTGTCAGTAATTCACAATTCTTTATGTGGTCACTATTGTCACCATTTCATTTTATCCAGTGAATTTTCCTTATTGCTTGGGGGTTACAGTTTTTAGACAATGAGAAAAGAAATGGCGTGCCTTGAAAAATAAACATTTGGGTCTGGGCCTTTGTAAAGGTGAGGTGATCCCACAGTAAGGCTGTAACAAGAAATGGCAGGTTTTATGTGGCAGGCATACTGAACATTGTTTCCCAGGACTTGTAAGCGAGTGTTGGCACCTTGGTTGGTTCCTGCTCTATTGTTGTAAGCATGCCTATTTTAAAATGCATCCAGTTCTCCTCCATCTGAGAAGTTGGTGACCCAGGCACTGGCAGAGTGACAAGTGGCTGTAATTATACAAAATTTGGTAGTATATTAAATGCAGAACAACAGAGTTGGATTCAGTGTTGAACTGAAGTGGGGAGTGATTGAATGATGTTTGCTTGTGGAGGCTGTGGAATCTCCTTCCTTGAAGGTGTCCAAGACTCAGTTGGATGTGGTCCCACACAACCTGATCTAATTAGATCTAATTAGACGTGCTTTGAGCTGGGGTTGTGTTCAATGGACCCCAGAGGTTCCTTCCAACTTGAATTATTATTTGATGCTGTGAAGGGGCAGTTTGTACCTAGGACTTAGTGTGCCAGGCTCCCTACAGAATCCAGTAGGTGTCTTCCAGCTGGCTTTGCCCATGGAGTATGGAACCCCCCAGGAGGAAGTTTCTGCCCACCAAGTAGAAGACAAGCTTCTTTCAGTGTTCCTGTTAGTTCTACAATCTTGCAAGTTACTGATTTTAATCTGAAACTTTAACGCCCCCATAATCAGTTCATTTCATGACATTCCCTGACAGCAAGAGGCTTTTGTTTGCATGAGCTTTTGGATTTGTACTGAGAGAAAAACACACGTGCCATATGTTTTTGTTCCCTATCATTTCTGTTCTGCTGCACTGAGAGTGGCTGAGACTGGCTTGAAGTCTGGAAAATAACTGTCAAAACAAAAGTAGGAAATGGAGAGTATGTTTGTGCTTACCCTTTTCTCATTGTTGCAATATGAAATCCACTTCTTTGGCAGATGAACTGAAAGGTGCCCCCTTCACACACAGAAATTACCAGCTCTCTAAACTTCCTAGCAATTCCTGTTTTCTTTGGCTCACATCATCCTCGGCAGTGGAGGTTTTGTAATTATAATTTAGTTTAAGTTTTGTCATATCTGTGAGACAGAACAACAGTTTCCTTGTTCTGCATTTTGGTTTGTGTAGTTCAGCTAGCAATAGGGAACAGTAACAATTTGTGTCGAGTAGAACTCGCGCAAAGTGATTACAATTGCCGCATGAGTCACCTCTTCTCAGGAGAGTGTGGGAGCCCAGCAGGACACTGGGAGCCTGCAGCATGAGGTGCCACGTGTGGAGTAAAAGATGGCTTGGGATTGCAGGGTCTTTGAGAGGGGACTCTTCAGACTAGAGTAATTTTTAATGGTGGGCTTTGGTTAGTTTTGTTTTGGCGGGGGGGGGGAGTTTTTTGAATGATTAATCTATTAGCCTTTCTTAATTGCTTGTTAGAAGGTCGTGGTCAGGACTATATCCATAAATATCCGTAAATGTAAACTAACTTTTTTTTTTTGTTATGGGAAATTCTGAACATCTCTAACCATATTGACAGAGGTGTGAAACTGAATTGATGAGTGTATCTATCTGTGTTGACAGGTTATTAATAAAAATTACAATCAAGCTGGACTTATGACTATACCAAGAACACTGTTTTTCAAAGCTGATACCAAACCATAGGTATCTGAATATGTGGTATCTTGAGTTGATTTTTATTGTGCACAACTTGCTGTATTATGGGAAGTAAATAATTTGCTCATTTCACTGTGGCATACCACATAATCTTCCTCCATTTCATTGAGAAATCCTTGATAATCTTATAAATTTTGGTTTTTTGAGATGAAATTTTAAAGTACATTACTTTTTATAGAGGGATAGGGAAGACAAAGGAGGCAACATAAATGTATTTAGATGTCTTCAGTCTTTTTCAGACACCAAATACTAGATATACTCACCAGTTTTCTGCTTCCTCTGTATTTAGTTTCTGTAGCCTAGAACTTGTTGGACTTTGGTCTTTTGAGGTCCTCTACTAATTAAAGAGGAGTAAACAATTAAAACCAGATTTTGCAGATTAGAACAGCCATTCAAATCTTGTTGAGAGTTACTTTATTCAGAAACTACAGTTGCGCAAGGCAGCCTGCTAATAGAAGATTCTAGGAAGAATTTTTGGCGTATGCTTTACCCGTAACCTGGAGTGCTCTGAGGCGGCAGCTTGTGAGGAGAATGGGCTGTCAGGGTGGTCTCCTGTCCGTCTGGTACTGAGTGCTGCCCCACCACGATTTCACACATTGAGGGAAACCAGTGTCCAAAGGGGGGGATAAGACATAATTTTCCCTTAAATCTTGTGTTCTAGAGCAGGGTTCTGGGCCGGTTTTCCCTGCTGGCTTCCTGCAGATCCTGCCAGAGGAGACGGCAGTGCTGTGGCAGCGTGTGGAGCGATGACAGCAGCTGTGGCCTTGGCTCTCCGTGTCCAGAGCTGCCCTTGCTGCGGCGTAAAGCCCAAGCTCCTAAACCCTGCAGAGCTTCTCCAGGCTTTGCCCTGAGCACAAGCCTCAGCAATTACAGGCAGCTGCTTGTGGGGCTGCTGTAATTTCCCTTTTCTAACAGAGGTGAAGTTTTCTGGCCCTTTGTTGGTGGAGAAGTGTCTGCCAGGCCTGTGTTTCAGACTTGTTCCCTGCAGTCCTGGCAGTTGCATACCATGCATTCAATGCATAGTTAATTTTACATGTAGGTGTTTCTATGTGGAGGCCGGTTCCTAGGAAGCACATGCAAGAAAGGAAGATAAGTGTGTTTGTATTTGTTACAAGTTTGTTTAAAATTGTAGTCAGGGCTTCAGTTTGAAGCAGAAAGCCGTGTTCTCTCAAACGCTGAGGGCTGGAAGTGCTTGTGGGGCAAGATCTTTGTAATTTTTTGGTCAGCATTTAAATAGTTAATTGCTGTTTGTATTTTTTACCTTTATAATTCATAATTAATAGACCACTTGATTAAGATGATAGGCAAGGTTCGGCTTGTTTATTTTACTGGCAGATTTCATGTACAGGAAACTCACAGGCTTAAACTTGTTCTCTGTCAGGTTTTTCTCCTGTCCCCCACCTCTTCCTCCACAAATTATTTGATACCTGTAGGTATAACTTGCCAGTGCTGGTCAGAAAACTTAAAATTTCTGCACAGGAAAGTTATGTAAATAACAAATAATGTTTTCTTAAATATATATTTACTGCCAAGTGTTTTCTCTCTCTATGGAAATATTGAGTGTGTTAAATTCTGAAAACAAAATGATGCTTTGTGACCTGCTGTAATTTGGACAAATAAAATACTAATTTTTCTCTCAATAGAAAATTTTTAAAGCTGGAGATACTAACCAGGATGGACAGCTGGATTTTGAAGAATTTATGCAGTATCTTAAAGAACATGAGAAAAAGATGAAACTGGCATTTAAGAGCCTGGACAAAAACAATGATGGTATGCCTTGATTTATTTTATTTGTTCAAACATTGTTTGAAGAAACTGTGCATTAAAAGTAGTTTAACTTATATTCTTTGTCTGAACTGGAACAAAAAATTGTGAATATGGAATCCTTACTTCTTTTCCTTAACAATTGCATGATTAAAGTTTGCTATAGATCGAAAAAATAAATTATTAAATTCTTTATTCTTTCTGTTTTCTCCAAGTGTACTGAACTGGGGCTCCTTGTTCCCCAGATGGAGAAACTGTAAGGAAATTTCTGACTATTTCTAGCTATTAAAGATAAACCAGTTGTTAACTGTATTTGCATTCCATTTGCTTCGTCCTTGTAGTAGACAATCAAAACACATCATCCATGTTTAAGTTGATTTTTAAATCATCTTTGCAATTATTTAGCTGTTACAATGAGGTCCAAGGTGCTAAGTTTATTAAGATTCATGTTTTAAGTCTGTATCATCTTTATTTTAATGCTTCAAGGAAAAATTGAAGCCTCAGAAGTTGTCCAGTCCCTCAAGATACTGGGTATAAACATTTCAGAAAAACAGGCAGAAAAGATCCTGCAAAGGTCAGGAATTATTATTTTTTGAAGCAGTTTAATCTTCCTTGTATTGTTAGTTTTTATATCTTTCTATTTCAGAGAGGGGGATAAATGGGATTATGACTTTGAAAGGTGTTGGTAGTTACTATTGGAGCATCTGGTTCTGGGAGGAAAATGTTGCTTTATTTCTCTGTAAATGTTGTTGATAGAAAGAAGCACTGTACTATGTTTTTAAATGGAATAGGACAGATGCACTTGGGTAAGAGAAGCAAAGTATTGAAAGGCCATGGCAGATTCAGCCTTGGAGTCACTGTATGGAATTTACAGTCAGTTGTTATTGATGTGATAATCCAAGTTTAAAAAAAAGTGGGGGGGGGAGGGGGAAGAAAATGCAAAAACCCAGAACAAAACCCCACCATTGCTATTTCCTTATGTAGTTTTGTTCAATTTCTTTTCAGTATTGATGCTGATGGGACAATGACAGTGGATTGGAATGAGTGGAGAGATCATTTTATGTTTAATCCAGCTACAGACATTGAAGAAATAATTCGATATTGGAAACATTCCACTGTAAGTTCAACTTCTGTTTTAACCTAGTGCAGCTCTTAAGTTCATCTCTGCTGTATTAATTTGTGATATTGAATGTAACAGCCTCACACTTGTTGTATTTCAAGCATATCTGTATTGTTTGGTGCTCCTTTTCACTTCATGCTCTCCCATTTACAATCAGGATTGTGTCATGAGTTTCTTCTGAACAAAGAACTTCAGCTAAACTTTGCAAAAATTATCAGCAATTCTTAGGATGGAATCCTGTTCCTCTTTTGGAGAAATCCTACAGAAGAATAACAACCACAATATTAAATATTTTTCTTTGCACATTAAAGCATGATTTGATTTGTTGAAACAAATTATATCGACATTTTACTTGTTTCTGATGTTGAAATTAGTGTTTGCAGTTATATAGTATCATTATAATTATCATAAAATCACTGGTGTCTTTACTGGTGATTTTCTGTGCACGTTGCACTCTTTTGTGCCATAGATTTTATTTTAAAAATACAGAATCTACAACAATAGGCTATCCACTGTGCAGAGAAATTTTGTAAGTTTTTATTGAATGGAGCTGTTGACACCTCAGTGACTCATTTTTAAGAACAGTAATAAAGTAAGTAAGCAGTTTGCTAAATATCCTAAATAAATAAACAGATTATTGGAGGAAATAATGTTAGATACCTTTGAATATAGTGAGACCATTTATCTCCAGGGATTAGTCAGCATTTCCATAATAAAAAACAGTTTATGAGATCTGAAAGCTTTGAGTGTTTGACACTGTACAACCTCAGTTCACAAATGCTTGCCAAAAGTGAGTTAGCTCCCTGTTTGCTGAAGAAAGCACTTGAAGCACTGCTATGAGATCAAATAGTCCTGGTCCCAGCTTACTTAGTGGAAAAAACCTTTGCTTTAATAAAATGCTCCTTACTATTATTAAACATAAGATCTGTATTTTCTTTTTTTTTAATGGAATGTCATTAGTTGCCCCCAAGAAAAAACTGAGGGAGTCTCCTGTGATCTTAGTGTTGCAGTCAGCTGATGACTCAGTTATCTCAGCAGGCAAAATCCAGCTACACAGTAACACAGCTGGTCTTTCAGATAAGAGCAGATGTGAGACCTCCCAGCCTGGCTGGCATTGACAGACAGCTCTTACAATTCTGTTTTTATTATAAAATTTTAATTGCTGTCAGACTCTTCCAAGCAGATAGCTACATTGGCATAGAATTGTTATGGTAGCTGTGGCCTTTCTGTTATAAGCACCCTCAAGTTTACCTTTTTTTTTTCCTTAGTTGCATTTAGGTCTCAGTACACACAAGGTTTAAACCCTGGTAGATATGCATAATATCTCTTAGAGCATTGAATTTATATTTTGAGAGTTTTGATTGATCTTTTGATGTTTCCATGTAGTTGAGCAACTGATGACACCTTACTTCGAAACCTCGAATGCGAGAAAGATGAAAGGATTTTCCAATTAACCTGTTCTGTGTTCAATGTCCAGAATAGCTTATCCTTTTTGTCCAGTGGCTATATTTACAGTCTGCATTCTGTAATTTTTGTTCCAAATGACCAGGACAGTATTCTGTCTACTGACAGATAGAAAATGCAGCCTAAATTAGGAATATAGTGCCTACAGTTAAAATCAATGATAGTTTAAAAGGTTTATCGGTCAACACACTTTCTGGTCAGTACTTATCAGTTATTAATACATTCTTGTTCTTTTTGTACATTTAATTTATGTGTAATAGCAGATTTGCTTTATCTACAGTGTACTTTTTCGCATCTATCATGATTATAAATTACACTTAAGAGCAAAGACTGTGTTTAAGTGACATGTAAGATTTCATAGTGTTATGTCTTAGTTTTATCATTAAAGCCTGTATTAATGTTGTTCTTTGATCAAATCCAATGGCAATGCAAACATGCCCCCCTTAGTGAAATTTCTCTTATAGCTGAAAAAAGTAATTAAATATGCCTTTCAGTATAAGTGATGATAAGAAAATCTGTGAAGCATTAGTCAAACTTTTCATTTTGTAGCATAATACACAGCAGTTACCAGAAATAGAATATTCTGATATATCAGCTGTAAAAACCCTGCTTTAAAATGTTGGGGAGGGTGGGGGAAGGAGACATCCCACATATGTGTGAATAAATTACCGTGAGAGAAATCTCTTGTTAGCAACCTTAGGAGATTACTGGACTAATCCCACAAGGCTGTCTGGTGAAAGGTTAGCTGCAACATATAAGCATTTGAGCTTTAGTGCTGACTTTAAAGGACTGCTGATAATGACAGAATGTCTTTGCTTGGGCCATACTCAAGGAGGAAATTTGTTGTAATTTTTAATGATGATGGTGCAGTCTTTGAAATGGTGGGTCTGTGGTGTTATTGCTCAATATCTATGTAGAAGTCACTTAAAGTTGCTTTTCACTGAATAGCAATGCATAGCAAGTTAATTATAGAATGTAAATTAGAGATATTTTTTATTTGTAACTAGCACTTTATTTGCACATTCTTAGGTAGTATTTTAAGTCAGAATTAGGACTGTGGATAAAACTTGTGATGGAATGAGATAGTTATTTGCACATCTTTGCTTTGGATTCATAAAGGTATTGGATATAGGAGATAGTTTGACTGTTCCAGATGAGTTCACGGAGGAAGAGAAAAAGACTGGGCAGTGGTGGAAGCAGCTGCTGGCAGGAGGAGTGGCTGGTGCTGTCTCTCGAACAGGTACAGCACCCTTAGATCGCCTTAAAGTCATGATGCAGGTAGGTGCAATGTTCAAGAATTTCTTGGTTTCCAGTGTATCACTTCAGTTTTAAGAGATCTCTTGGGAAAAAATTGAGGGCCAAGGTCAGTATGTGAATTGAAGAGGTCTGGCTGTGTTTTGACAATTTCCATATTTTGTATTCATAAAAATTGTATTTTATGGACGTGGGAAAAAGTGTAAGCAAAATACTACAGTACTTGTGCCACTAAAATAAGATCTTTTCAGTAGTGCATATGGTTTTGCTAGTTGATATATTTAATCAATTTAATACTGATGAGTTTTATAATCTAATCAGAACAGTGTTCTCTACTGTGACTTTGGTTTTGTTTTTTTTAGGTTCATGGTTCAAAGTCAAACAAAATGAATATAGCCAGCGGTTTTAAGCAAATGTTGAAAGAAGGTGGTGTCCGATCACTTTGGAGGGGGAATGGTGTAAATGTTGTGAAAATAGCTCCTGAAACAGCTATTAAGTTCTGGGCTTATGAACAGGTAGGATGATAAATCAGGAATGAAAATGATGCTAAATAAAGTCCTAAATCACTCTCACTGTTCATTATTGGCACTGTTGTATTATATAGCAGCTCTTGTCGTGGTTGGGGATTTTGTCACAGTAATTTGAATGACTTTCAGATTTAAAATAGTTTATTCTGGTAACAGAGTACTTACTATTAGGCAGATTTTACTGTTGTTTTATAAGCAGTGCAAATTAATTATATCTGTCACATGTTTTAAACTGTCCCTGAGTCTGCATGGCTTTGTATGGAGACCTGTGTTAATATGTAGATTGTTGCTTCAAAGTGACAGCACATTATGCTAGCTGAACTTACAGGGGATTCATTTAAAGTCAAATATCACAGTGCTTTGTATGATGCCCTCATCCTGGATTTCAGAGTTATATTTACCTCTGAATCAGCTTTAAGCATCATGTTAAGGCCTAATCCTCCTTTGGAAAATGAACTCCCATTCTGGTGTATTTAAATGAGCTTTATTTTTTCCTCTGTGGGGCTTGGGGCTTGCTGGTGCCTCAAGTAAGACTAAATGAGCATACTGCACATCTCTGCACAACTGGGAGATAAAAGCAACAAAATATCAAATAAACTTGGGGGTGTTGCAAGACTGAACAGCAGATTTCGGTGCCACAGAGTAACCTTGGGCACATTATTCTTTACTCTTGGAATGACACAGTATGTACAGCTCTTGAAGTGCCTCTGTGAAATTGCTAGTCGATCTTTCATTCTTTGATTGGACAACTGGAATCTGCAAGGGAGTTTGGTTCCTCTTTGTTTTCTGGAGTTCTTAGTGTAGGTACCTTTTTGTTGGCTGCAGAACACCAGTGGCACTGTGGGTGACTGAGGTGTTTAATCTAAAGAATTCTTGCAGGCTGGAATGTTTATTGTGTTCTGGAGAATCTTTTTGGGTTTGCAAATTTAACTGTAAATACATGAAAAACTAAGCTTGAAAAGATATTTTGTACTGTACTCTTGCCTTTTATAGTAACTCTTGCCACTCCTAAAAAACATGTGTGTTTATTTCTGTTTTAACTGTACAGTATAAGAAGATACTCACTAGGGAAGATGGCAAGTTAGGCACTGTTGAAAGATTTGTATCTGGTTCTTTGGCTGGAGCAACAGCACAAACTTCTATTTATCCCATGGAGGTAAGTATCCCATGGAGGTAAGAAAATCTGCTTCCGTTGGAGCCTGCAAACTTTGGTTCGCTTCCAAAGTAAACCCCATTTTGCTCTTGAAAATATTGTAAAAATTCCTCTCTACTCTTATATCCTAATTTATTTTTACTTTGGACTTCCTTTCAGAATTTCAGTGCTAGGCATTTTAGAATCTGTGTTCTAACTGATTCTTGTAATTTTTCCATATATTTCTCTGTATAATATTTTTTAAAACATTATTTAAATAAAACCTAGTTCAGAAAAAAAATCACCCAAGAACATTTGAAGTTCAGTATGTATTCAAGCATTTTGTAAATTGGGCATAAATCCTTTTCCTGCTATATGTAAGCAAGGAATGTTCTTGTCTGGACAGAATTGAAGTTCTGTTGTGTTATGATGGGAAGCTGTGTCTGATAAGGACAATAGCGTGAAGGAAGGATGTAACAGCTCCAGCTCAGGCTGGGGGGATTGGCTGCTCTTCCCCCTGTAGGACATACCTGTAGGTGGTACTACACATTGCAATTTAACTAGTGTTAATACATTAACATAATGCAGTGTAACAATTACACAGCATTTCACAGAAATAGGATCTACTTTCTTTACTGCTGGTTCTCCAGAAAGTTTATCACTTGTGCAGATCCATGTTAGAATAGGTGTTGGGTCTGGGACTAAACCAATACCTACATCAAGTTTGGTAGTAATGGCAAATGTAACCTAAGTAGCTTTGTCATGGGTGGGGATTTCAGTAGAAATAGAACTGTTTTCATTGCTGAAGCGATCATGATCTCTTTAAAGATCATCCTTGCTGTTCCAGAGGCTGAATCCCAGCTGACCTGAGTACAGAGATGGGTTAAGTTAGAGAATAACTGAAACATGATGTAGATTGTCTGGATTACACTGATCAGTGGAGACAGGTGAACTATTCTACAATAATACCTTCTGGTCTTCCTCACAAAGATACATTGCTGTCCTAGAAGTGTTTTCAGGATGGTTCTGAGTAAGAGCAAAAAGCCAAGTGCCAGGAAGTTCCTGAGAAAGATGCAGATTTATGAGGCTTTAAAGTAGACCAAATGGTTGCTCAGGAAATTTCCTTTGTGGTTTCTTTTGGATGCTGTAACTAATTCCTTAGTTCTAAGATGCAATACAGATTTATTTGCATTATTAATCAGGTGCTGGGTTTCAGTAGTGAGACACAATCCTTATATTCCTTAACTACCTCTCTGTCATACTTTTTGAAAGATTATTTTCTTAATATGCTTTAGTGTTCCCAGACCAGAAGTGCCATCTGCTAGCATGTTAGTGCTCTCATTTGTTCCTTAGCTAGTACTTCTATTGAATATTGCCTATACTGTTGCTTTCAAGTTGATCAAATAACTGCCTGTTTTAATCCAGAAAATAAAGCTAAAATGCAATTTAAAAAGGCTAAGAATTTGTAAGCTAGTATATGGTAATGTCTGGTGCTCTGCACTGAAGGACAGAACCTGAAGAAGCCTGCTGCTAACAAGGCCTTACCAGTAACCAAAGGAGATTTGGAGCACCAAAGTGCAAAGCAGTTCTAGAGAACTGAATAAGCTGAGATAGAGTGTGTATCTAACATAGATTAATAAAGAGGTATGTAATTAAGACTATTTTTTTTCTTTTAGGTTTTAAAGACCAGATTGGCTGTGGGTAAAACAGGGCAATATTCTGGGATGTTTGACTGTGCTAAGAAGATTTTAAAAAGAGAAGGTCCAAAGGCCTTCTACAAAGGCTATATTCCTAATATTTTGGGTATAATTCCTTATGCTGGCATTGACCTTGCTGTTTATGAGGTGAGTTTAGATCACTGAATGCATGTAGCTGTCATTATGTCATTTTGTAAATGTCATTTGCCATTTACAAAAAGCGTAAATATCTTTTAGAATTTGTATTATTGTACTATTACAGCTGGCTCAATTTTAAAAAGACAAATGAGACTTTCTGTTACTAGACCCCAATGTTTGTTTGCCCCTCTTGAGGAGTGCCTGGGCAGATGGGCCCTTCCATGCAAGAGTACCAAGTAGGAAATGCACTAAGAGAGGATTATGCAGACCTTGGCAGTACAACAGGCTTTCATACTTACCCAACCCTGTTAGACTGGAACATACCCATTCTATAGGAAATATGGGCCTTTAAAAGGATATTCATATTATGGTCCCTATCCTGCATTTATGATAGTTTATACAATTTTTTGCCAGTTGTTGGATTTATGAGTGGATTATATTAACCTGAATTTCCTTGTGTGTCTGTGCATGTCACCAGAATTATTTCTGGCTGACACAGCTTTTCCGAGGAGTTTGAAACACTGCTGTCTTTCCTTTCCAGAGAAACTGACACCTATTTCACCCACCAGCAATCAAAATCTTTTATCTATCTTAGATAATATGTGTTGCTTCAAAGTATGTTAAATAACTCAGATGCGCAGACTAATTTTTTTTCTAGTCTAGACAAATTTTTTTTGACACTGCATTAGTAATCACCAGAACTGCTTGAACAAACATTTTTAAAGCTGTATGGAATTTCTTTTCTACAATTTGCATCCTTGTTTCTGCATGGGATGATGTGCACAGCTGTGCGAGCTTTTGTTGCACCCTGTGGGGTTTCCCTCCTTGTCTCCCCAAAGTATTACAGGTGCATGGGCACTGTTCCTGCTGCTGGATCTTTTAAGATTTCTCTTTTAGGTACTAACCATTGTAGTCTGGTTGCAGTCCTTCCCTGTGTGCTAAGGTGTTCACCTGTGCACTTCAAGCATGTAGGACTGGCCCAGTGAAATCGGTGCTTTTCAGGATTGAGCCCTTAGGATTTGTTATGAATAAAGAAGTATTTGTTTAACTTTTTGAATGCAGATCTCTTGTCTTACTGTTTAATTTTATACCTTGGCAGCTCTTAAAGAGTACGTGGCTAGAACACTATGCATCGAGCTCTGCTAACCCAGGTGTTTTTGTATTGTTGGGGTGTGGCACTGTTTCCAGCACATGTGGGCAGTTAGCCAGTTACCCTCTCGCTCTTATCAGAACACGCATGCAGGCTCAAGGTGAGTTCTCTTGTACTGAAAATGCTCCTGTGTGGTCACATTAAAATGGTATCATTTGGGATAGCTCTAGCAGAGGCATAGGAATAAAAAAAAAAAACAACTTGGAAAAACCAAGGATGTATCTGGAAAATTCTTATTAATGTTGGTCCCTTCTCCCTCTTACCCCCAACACTGTTGTTCTTCATACTCAAATGAAAAAGTAACATTTCAAGCACTGGTGCTTTGTGTATTCTGAGAGCCACATTCCATACAAGACTACCAGACACAGCCCCTGTCACAGTCTGGAAGCACTCTTCTAAACTTTAGAACCTTTTCTAAATTTTAGAGATTAAGTGGCAGGGCTTGCATTGTCCTGTGAGGGTAGAGAGCAATGTTTGCTCTTGTAGGACATTTCATAAGGATTGTTTCATAGTTGAGATTTTTGTTTGATAGGTTTCTGCACAGACTTAAGGATGGGAGCCTAGATTTCCAAAGGAACATATGCTTTTATATAAAATCCAACTGAAAAGCATTTATATAATGCTTTTCAGTTGGATTTAGACACATGGATATCTCCCAAATGTCTGGGATTAAAAGATCTCTTTTAAGTGGCCCTGTGATAGTAGGCTCACAATCCAGGTGTTTGATGCTTGTTCAAGACTTTTAACATTACTAGAACTTTTATATAACACATTATCTTTTTGTTCTAGCCTCTGTGGAAGGAGCTCCACAGCTGAACATGGTTGGTCTCTTTCAAAGAATTGTTGCTACAGAGGGAGTCCGAGGACTTTATAGGGGCATAGCCCCTAATTTTATGAAGGTGCTTCCGGCTGTCAGCATCAGCTATGTTGTATATGAAAAAATGAAACAGAATTTGGGAATAGCATGAAATGAAGGAAAAAGGTGAGATGCTTCTAATGTTGTTGGAAACACCAGAACAATAATGTTTTCTCAAGTAATCTGCTCTCACAATTGGAGACAGATCTTTATAGAGATGCTGCAACTTCTACATTTGCCCTTAAGTGGGAAGAAATTTTCTTAAATTTTGGTTCACCATTTCTAAAAAGATACCTATATTGCACTTTAAAATGTCACTGAGTTGAAAAAAAAAAATCAAGAAACTGTCTTTAAATCAGCAGTATGTTTTTATTTTTAGGAAATCATGCATATTTTACTCATTGGGGTTTTTTAAAATTTGTTCTTTCTAAATGTGTATTTGTCTTGGATCAAACCAAAGGTAGGAGAAGTTCATACTGCCTTGATACTGAATATATGAAAGTGACTTTTTGTTTTGTCACGCTGCCTATACTCAAGCAATTCACAGGCGACATTTTGCATGCCTAGAAGTGAGCACTTTTGTTATTTTTGAAGACTGAATGTTAAGCTCGTAAGAAATGGGATCTTGGATATACACAATCATGGAATAACACATTAAAATGTAGCCCACCACCTTTATCTTCAGGCAAACGTTTTTTGGTTTTTGTTATTTAAAGAGCCTGAGAAACTGCTGTTCTGTGGTATCAGAATACCTCAAATGGATTTACACAGTATTTTTGTAATACAATCAGCAATTTTGGTAACTTGCTTCACTGGACCTGCTTTTCATTGCACTTGTAAATACCAGCACCATTAACCATGGCAAAATTTGGGTTACAGCTGCATGTTTTATAGGCTCATAATACAAAGGAACATAAAAAGCTTGGATATTAGATCCGTTCCATACAAGTGCAACTTGCTAATTAAAAAAATGGTGGAGGATCCAGTATTAAGCTGATAGTAATTGTAGTGCAGCCAATAGCAGAGTTCTTCATAGGTGTCTTGGGAAGAGGAATGCTTCTCATTTTGGCCTCTCCATTCTTTCCCTTATTCAGAGGGCTACAGTCCACTATGTGCTTTCAGCCAGTAGAGGATTGCATTATTATGTAAAGGTTTTTTACAGGTTTGTCACATGAGATCAATCTTCTGTGCATGCTGGCTGTGACTGTGAAATTGGGTTAATAAAATACCGAAGTGTTTTGTCCAAGTGACCAAGTGGCAGTGCTGACCTCAGGTGCCCATTCAGATTGATGTTAATATAGCAAGCAAAGCATGCACACAGACTTGTTAGTGCTTGAGAAACAGCTCCTCCTCAAAAAACTTCCTCAATGCAGAAAGTTAGGTATTTCCACGTATGAGTCCTTCCAAAGTGACTTCCTCTTTTTTTTTGTGTGTGTGTGGAGGGGCACACAGTTGCCTTCAGGCCTGAACACTGAAATAGATTAACAATTGTTACCAAACTCATTTGTTAGGCTTTTTCTGCTTTCTGTAATGTGTAGTGTCTTAATCTTGGTAAATTCGAGATTATACTTACCTTGACCTTCTAAAAGCAACTGCTCTTAGACCACTTCTTGAAATTGGATTACTGAAGGAAGAACTTTATTCTGTTAAGGTCATTAAGGGTCCTCTTTTTA
>VXAD01004603.1:2125835-2141409 GCA_013399195.1 Dicrurus megarhynchus | reverse complement strand
TGGGAGGGGTGCATGTTTTTTTTTGGTTGTTGGGTTTTTTTTTTAAGTAGACAAATAAGTGAGCAAGCAAAAATAACTGCCTGAATCTCCCTTGTTCTACATATGCTTTGGGCTATATCTTTCAAACAACAATTACTAAATTTGTGTTCAGTGCTTCCATGGTTGGTGTTTGTTCTCCATAAACTGATACACAGTAACTCCATAAAATCTGTATTATAAAATGTTGTTTTATCAGATTTCAGAAAATGGCAGCTCTAGCTGTATTTTGGCCTTCCCTTTAGGGAAACGTTGGACTTTGCACTTTTTAAAAAAAAAAAAAAACAATCCCAAAAAGTCGTTCTATCCAAATAATTTATATGTATAATGCCTTTCTGATCTGACTGTTTCTTGCTTTTGCCAATATTCTTGTACCTTTGTGGGATTTGTGAGATCAGTTGATGATAATTTTGTTTGACTGTGACCAATGAGCAAATGTATTGTGTGTGTGATGTAAAAATGACTTTACTAATTTTCTATCTTCTAGACTTGTTCCATTGTGTTTATAGTGTGCAAGTGCCATTATGAGTATTGAAATTAATTTCAAATGTTGAAAAGATGAGCTGTTTCAGATTTGATTTTTCATTATGTGCCTTGATGATGACTGGGTTCAATTGTGTATTCTTTGTCTCTTAAATGTATGTTTACCTTTCTAGCTGTATAAAACTACCAGTTTCTAATAAATCTTTGTTTCCTTATTTGGCTGGAGTGTGCTGATGTGTTTTTTTCATGGTCTCATAGATGACACTTCTTTATTGCATTATATGCATAATACTCAATGTAAAAAATGGAGGCAGTTGATCTAAAAATAAGTTTCAGACTAGACTATGCTTTGTTATTACACTGATACTTGAAAACATAGTTTGAGATAAGTTGATTGTCATCCTGTTTAAAACTCTGTCTCATTGTGTAACGGAACACCACATGTTTAGTATTTTTGCTTTCACTGAACAGTATTACACAATAATTTGCTTCTGTGTATGTTGCGTGACAGAACTCTTAATAATCAGGGATGAACATACTTGCTTCTATTGCTGCTGATCTTGCTTTGTTGTTAATCTTACTTGTTAGTCAAAGGATCAATATAAAATCTTTTCAAGGTAATTGACTTAATTTACTCTGCTTGTGTAGCATGGCTATGCTACTAAATGCTTGTTAGCAGCCAGCTCTGACAATTCCTTTTGGGTTTTTCACACCAATCCTTCAAATGTTAAAGATAATTGTAAACAAAGTAGGGAAGCTTTTCATGTCTTTGATTGCTGCAAATACAGTTATTGTAACATAAGATTTAGAAGTTTTCTTTTAAAGGAAAGAGGTAGATGCACAATGTATGATTCCTGACTAAGTGAACAATTTGACATTCAATTTGACTTGAGGCAAGAATGCTTTTAACTGGAAATGTTCTGCAAGAAGAGCCCAGAAGGGAAAGCTTATTTGTTTTCCCTTCAAGACGTATGTGGGGTGTGACAGCTATTCGGTACCATTAACACTAGAAAACACTGCAGAAATGGCATGAAACCTAAAATAGTGCTGCCAGTGTGTGTCTTTCCCTCTTGAGTATGGTGGGCTTCCTGGCAGGATATGCCTGCTGCAGCAGTGGCATTTCTTACAGTGGCACCAGCCCAGGCCCAAGGTGCCTGGCACACCTGCTAGTGGAAAGGTGAATTCTGTCTGCTGAAACCCCCTGGGCAGCTTTCCCTTCTGCTAAAGAATGCCTGGTGCCCAGCACTCCCAGGTAAGACTGGGTGTGGGCCTGCCTGGTGCCCAAATTAGCCTTCAGAGGCCCAGGCTGAGGTGACTTCTGTCCTTCCCTGCCTTGCTTCACACCTCTGAGGTGGCTGCACTTGCCGGTATCTGCAGGATGTATTCACAGCTTTCTCTTCATGCCTTTCTGATATTTAAGGGTTGGATAAGGTACAGCAAGAAGTGTGTTGCCGTATCTGGTATTACCACGTATAAATTACAAAAATATCAAGGATGTCTTAACCTGCAGGCTATTTGCTGTGTAAGGAAGCGTGGTTTTTAAATGCTTCCCCCTTCTCATGTCAGAGTTGTCTTGGGAACAGCTTTTAGGACTTAAATTAAAGCAAGATACTGATCCTAAACTGTATGTTATGGAGAACATAATTGGTAAGAACTGGATATTTAACACAGAGTGATTTTGGAATATTGACAGTCTTGCTGTATAACTTAGGTGTAGCTTCTAAGCCCTCTTGGTGTCTGAAAATGTCTAGAAATACTATTTTTTTTTTTGTCAAGATTTGTCCAGGGTAAAAATTGTCTGTGTTTTGGCAACTAAATAAATGATTTGAGTATTGTGCACCTAAACTCTTACACATTGCATCTGCTTTGCTAAAGGGCTAACAAAGAAGTCTGTTTTGTACCGTATAAGTATTAGAAAACACACATAGTGTGTATAAATGCATATATATATATATATATATGCATTTACATATATTTACATATATACCTGTACAAAACCTTTTCTTCTCTGCACCAAGTTTGTGCATCTCCTTTGTGCAGTAGCTGGAACAGCTTCCCAAATGGCCTTTTACTTGAACACTCTTGGAGCCCTGAAACTGCTATCCCTGCAGAGCTTTCCCCTGCAAGCTGAAAGTAGGAGATTGAGAGTAAACTCTCTTAAATAATGTGTTAGTGGTACTCACGCTAAAATCCAGAACGGTTTGGCCCCTCTAGGCTCATGTGAACTGGAATATCTAGTGCCCATCCCCTTGAAGCAGGTGTTGGCAAAAGCCATTCGCTTGCAAGGTGGGAATACAGTAGATGAGCTTTTGCATGGGTTCTCCTGCCATTTTAAACTTAAGCCTTTTGTTAACATATTTGACCTGGACTGTAGCTCTTGCTGAGGCTCTGATATGGAAGAGCTTGCACTCTCCCTAAAGCAAATGCCATGGGTTTTAATTGTTACAAACTTGTGGTGCATGAACTAACTCTCTCTTCATCAAGCCTTTCCAGCCCCTCTCCTCTGGGCTGTGTTTGCAGGAGGCGTGCAGGCTCGGACTGCATTCGAGCAGTGCCATCTACTGTCATGTTGTAACACCCATTTGTGAGGGGGAAGGCCGTTCAGGATCAGCGCTCATTCCTTGCAGTTATCTTCACAGCAAAGGAAAAGCAGTTTCTAACAGTGCAGGATAAGCCCAGCTAAGCCGTGTTTTTATCACAGAACCATGGAATCTGTTGGAAGGGAACTACTGCATTGCTGTTGGCCGTAGCAATGGGTCTCTGTGATGGCCTGTCCCTGCAGCCTTCCCCATGCCTCAGTGCCATGTGTGATGCAGTTTGGTAATGGGGCCATTTTGCTTTCCCTAATTAAACAAATTCCATAACTTTAACTGGCTTGCTGTGTAAGTGCAACAGCCTCTGTGTCTTCCAGCAGTTCCATTCATTGCATTGATACCACTTTTTCTGGGGATTTGTGTATGTTTGCTCCCTCTAACCCTACTAGGTTAACATAGCATAGCTTCATGGATTTTTAAGTCCACACTCTTAGCGCTTCTTTTATGGCCTCCTCTGATAATGGCAGGCCAATTAGCTTCATTAAATTGCTTCAGTGTGTGGCTATATCTGTCACATTTATTCCTTCCAGTGTAAAAAACCTAAGCAAGCCTTTCAAATAGTTGGGGCTGGGCAATAATTGACTAAAGAAAGAGAAGTTCAGAGGCTGGGGTGTTTTAATAGGACTTGGTTTACAAATAGGATTTCTGAGTAATCTTGGTGGTACAGATTACTGTCTCAATCCTGGCAGTAGCTCTGAAGCCATCCTTCTGAAAATAGATGCATGTGAAAAGTGTCACCTTTGCACAATAAATACTAAAGCTAGCAATTCAGATTCTGTATGTATCTCAAATGTAAAGGTTTTTACTGTCAGCTCAAAGATTGCTTGATGTATACGGGAAAGAGTTACATTTTAGAATTCCTTTCCCAAGTTTGTTGCTTCTTACTTCTCACTAGCTGGACAGATTTGCAAAGGTTTCAGTAGGTAAGAAGGATTGAGGTATAATTGCAAATTTTCATGGTGATGAGGAAGGATATAAAATTCTGACTCATCCATCACCACAGTTATCTTGTTCATAACAGAAGTACTGAAATTACTCTATGGGTTAGGAAAAGGTTGCGCTGTGTGGGTGGAAAACTCCTGGACTCCCCAAAACTCCGTGACTTGCTCATACAAAGCCTTCTGCCTGTGGGGTGGCAGCAATATGTAACCTATCCTCATTAAGTGTCTGTACTAATGAATGAGTGACAGTGCACACATCTGATCCATCTGCCGCATAAATGTTTAATTTTTCTTTTGCTAATCAGCCAGAGTTTGGCAGATGCTGCACAGCAGAAAAAAAGATGAGAGTGTGGTGTTGCATTTCTCCACAGGGAATTGGAGCTGAAGTAGGAGCACTTCTGAATCAGTCATGACACTGCCATCCCCTTGAAGTTAATTTGGCTTAGACATCAAATATTGCTCACTGGTCCCTTAAGGAGTATCTGATTTTAGTTTACTTCTCCAGTTGCCTTCTCTATCCTAGAGAAAAAATGGATAAAGGAAAAGTTTTACTCAGTATTCTCACTTGTTCCTGCAGACTTGTACTCAATATCCGTATCTTGCTGTGAGGCATTTGCTGAGCTGCAGTCTAATGGCACTCATCATTTCCACAGTATGGCATTTTGGTGGGAAACAGAGTGATCCTGAAGATAAGAGTGTCTTGCAGATGGAGATTTTCATCTCAGTTCTACTACTGATCTTCTGTATGTCCTTCCTCAGCATCTCTGGTCTTGGTGTTTTCTTGTCTTGTAAGTGTTAAGCTCCCTGGGACTAACATCATGCTGTGATGGTTCAGTGTGTAGCCTCAGGTTGTGCTATGATACAAATAATATTCTGATTAAAAAATAATCCCTCGGCCTACAGCACTGCTTGTTAAAGTATCATGCACTTTATTGGCAGGGATTTTTCTGTTGGTTTGATGATTAAGATAATACCACAATGTGAGAAGAAACCTAATGGAAGCAGGAAAGCAATCATATTCTAAAAAAAGTTGATTGCCAAAGCTGCCTGCTGGGATAAATTCATATTAATCTTACAGATAGTCTTTCATCTCTGAAAAGAAATTTGGCTTCCTGCTTGATTATTGTTTTTGGCTTTTTCTCCTAGTTTATTTTTAATTGGCACTAGTGTTTTGCACCCTAATACAGCAATCTCTAACACTGCCAGTAAAGAGTGTGTATCTTTCTCTCAGAGAACACGGAGAACCCACTGAGCTGCAGTGGTAAATTCTGGTTTTAAAGAAGGAGAGAAGTGCAAAAATACAGGGCCCAGTGTTTTAACTGCCTCTCTCACTGGAAATACTCTCGGCTCTTGGAGAATGCACGTGGATTGAGGGGGTCTTGTGTTCTCTGAACTGCAAATAATAATATTCAGGTTTTGCACAGGGCTTTCCATGCAGGAGCCAGGCACTGCTGGGGCGGGAAGGGCAGCACCGGCAGCAGCCGCTTCTTGGCTCTTTCCCCTTGTTTTTTCCTTGTTTTTTCCTTGTTTTTCTCTCGGTTTTTGCCCTGCCCGGCGCCGGCTGGAGCTCCCGCGCGGCCCGGCAGGGGGCGCACCCGCCGCCCCCGTCCGAGCCAGCGCCCTCACGGAAGGGTTGGGGAGGATGCGGGTGGGAAGCTGGGTGGGAAGCTGATTGTGAGTGATCCGCAGGAAGGACTGGAGTCGCGACATGTCTCACTCTGCGCTTCTCTGCCGTCGTCAGGCTCTGGGCGTGCAGAGGGCTGTACCGCCGAGGTGGGAAGTGGGCGTGAGGGGAGGGAGTGAGGGGTGGGATCGAAGTGAGCAATGAAACCCGAGTCTGAAGGTCAGCAATTTTTTCCTGACAGTGCAGAAATCTCCCCAAGGGATTCCTATTGCTTGAGACACTTAATTAAAAATAGAATAAATCAAATCTATGGCAACATGTATCACAGACAGTCCTTTACTGCTGTAGGTCACTTAGGACTGCAATACTCACAAAGACAAAAGGTTTTTGATCGCCTTTTAGCAGTCAGCAGGACAGCGTATTTCATCCTCAGAATCTTGATTCTATTGCCATTTTTTACTGGAGTTCGAGCACCATACAGTCTTGAGCCTAAGTGAAGTATGTAGGCAAATGCAAAGGCTCAAATAAGCATTCCAGGCTGAAATCTGATGCTCAGTCTGACCACAGTCATTTCTCATGAGAAACTTTCAACAAGTAATTGGATGTTTCATTCTTGCTAGTTGCATTAATCCCCTTTAGTCATTCTGTGTGTTCATCTCCTTTAATTTCCCATTGGGCTACAAGAAACAAGTCAAATAGCAGCTAAGATCCCCAAAGTTCTGAAAGTTCCCCAGATGCCAGAGGTTGACTTTCAGGTGGTTTACTCCATGTAAAGATACAAGGGCTGGAGTTCACCATGAAAGCTGCGTGGTAAAAAGCCAATGCTCAAAGCATCTATCGCTGTCCCCAAAAGTTGTTATTCTTCCGTGGAACAACTTGAAATTACAGGCTCTTTATTTAACTTTCAAGTATATCTTATTCATACTTGAAGTATAAACACAGGAATGCACTTGTTGAGAATGGGCCTTACTTCAAGAATGACCCACATTCAACAAAAGCCTTTCTGTGGTTCTCTCCATAAGGTGCTTTGCAGAAGGGGGAAGCTACCTCTCATGTCCTCCCTAAGTAAGCATCAGTTTTGAAGTTCTTAGTGACTTGATGGCTTTTAACTGCTTGTATGAAAATCATTCAAGTGCCTCCTTAGGGAGAGGATGTCATGGAAAAAGCATTTCTCCATGCACCAAACTTTCCACAGGAGCACTGTCCCAGAGCCTCAGCAGGACATTAGGGCTGGAATAGGTCTAGAGCATGAGCTGCTTCCTCACAGTTAGCACTGTTTTCCAGAGGTCGAAGTTCAAGAACCTTCTTAGAGGTTTCAGTAGCCAGCGTGGGAATAAAGGTTATTAACTTGTGTTCTTGAAGCACTTTGTCCCCCACTGCAGGCTGCTACAATAGGCAGCTACCCACTCTCCTATTTTTTGAGGCATTTGTGAAGTCACATATATGGGATTGAAGTGTTCTGCATGTATTTGGGATCTTATCAGAAGGGATCAGTGCTTAATGGACATAGACAGTGATCAATTCAGTACAAAGTAACAAAAACAGTTTGTAAGGGGATTTTACTTTTTGTCAGTTATACCTTTAAAGCTATTGATCTGCCAGAGAGTGTTTTGGAGGTTTTTTCCATTTTTAGGGATTGCATATTTTGATGCGTCACCAGATGATTATAGAATTAAGATGTAAATGCAGTTCAGCTTTAAGAGTTTAAATCAGTAATAAATATTTCATTAGGTAGTCTTAAACTGTCAAAGTGAGGAAATACACAGTGTTCATTATTAAACTCATAGCTCATGCTGTTGAACCTCAGTTTGCAGTTGTATATCAGTAGCTAAATATAAAGTGTAAGGTCTTAAAATCCTATTAGAAAAATAAGAAGCGTGTGATGGAGGCATGAACAAGAGATGTAAAAATGTGGGACATTTTGACTAACATCTTATTCTTAATTTATTTTTGGTTCTATAGGCAATCTCCTTTCAAGAGTGCTCATTTTAAGAGACAGAAAATTAACATCTGTCATCAGATATCAAAGCTGAGAGGATATAGCAGCCTTTCTCTTGTATCTGTGTACATACAGACATTTCAATGTTTTTACTTAAACTGCTTATCTCCTGATAATTTCTCACAGCTTATTTGCTAAGAACTTGTCAGATGTTTTCCCTTTCTAGTGAAACAGGCAAATTTTATTTACCTTTTTTTGAAACTGACTAGGGACCTTGGGAAAAGATGTTAAGCTAAAGCAGAATGTGTTCAGCAGCTGGTTTGTCCTTCAGTAGGCACTAGCCTCATGAATCAATGTAACCTAAGCCAACTAAAACTCCTTTTCCCTCGTGCCTGCAGTGTGCTCTCTCTGGGGGCAAGTCCAAGGGCTGAAAAGTCCTTCCTTTACAGGCTGGCTCTAGTCAGATTGAGTCACCTGGGGAGAGTCTGGATGGCATTTGCATGCAGATTGTTTTCGTGTATGAAAAATGCATGAATATTCCCTCAGGTGTTAATTAATGCAATTTTTAGTTATTAGAACTTCAAGCAAAAAATCAGTGTTCTCAGACTGTATTCAAATGTGCTCCTTACACCTAATTATTCGGACACACTCCTTAGGAATGTCTAGCCAACAAACTTCTCCTTCCTTGCTATATCCTTGTGACTACACTGTATCTCTGTTTTCATTTTTCCTTAGCTGGCTGTAAAGTAGGAGAATTTATTGTCCATTTCTGTTCACAATAATTGAGTTCGTGCGTTCTAATTTGTTAGGTTTTATTAGCTGTAGTGGGGAGGTAAAGAGGAGGAGCTTGAACAACCCTCTTTGATCACACTTTAAATACTGTATTTGAAAATCAGTTAATTTAATCAGTAAACAGCAGGAGATTGTGACATTTCTTGGGAAGTTTTTCAAATTATCAAAAATAGCTGGGCAAATGATAAAAATAGAACTGTTTCCCTCAGGACAGTACTAATGAGCCTATAGTTTGGGTGGGATAAAGACACATGCAGCAGCTTTATATGTTCATGCTCTTGGTAGTATATGTGACCCTCTGGAATGAGGATCTGAGAAAAACAAGTGTTGTTGACAAGGAATTTAGTGCATGTGGAGGAAAAAGATTAATTGCTACTGGTTCTGATTTTCAACTTGACCTCCACAAAAGGAAGGTCCCTGTAACATCTCAAACTGTGTAATGAAAACAACTCTACTCCTTCATTAGTGATGGTAGCTCATACTGCTGCACTGAAAGCAGTTCTGAAAGCTAAGTTCCTCTTGTAGTCTCCATGTTGGCTCTTGGAGCTTCTGGGAGCTAAGACAATGAAAATTAACAGCTTGATCCCATTAAGAGCTTCCATAATTTTTTTCTGCACAGAGCCAGCTCTTCTGAAAAAGACGCTACAGGAAAATTATTAAATGGGTTCTGAACAAACCAGTTCTCACTGGAGGGAGTGACTAGCTTGAAAGCAGTGCTGTTAGTACCAGTTTGGGTGAGAAAGAACTTCATTTTTACATAATCCATATTTTCAGTCAAACAACAGGAGAGTTTGACTTGCCATTCCAATCATAGTATGAAAGGAGAACACAAAACTGTGTGCACACTTGACTATTGCTTACGAAATAATAACCAACAAAACAATGTTCTAACTGTGTTAAAATTTCAGAGAAGCAGACCTGAGTAGCTTATTCATAGTTGGAGATGTACCCTAATTGCATCAATATTTAGTGATGGTAGTGTGGAGCACTAAACCTATTGACCTCCTCCTGCACACCCAGCATACTCACAGTGCACAAAGCATTTCCAGATAATTCTGTGCACAGTGGCCTTGCAGGAGCAAAACTTCTGCACAGGATCTCCATGAACAAAACCAGAATTACTATTTCTGCAACAGATCTGGAATCATTTCGGTAGAAAGTTGTGAATAATACAAAGCAGCAGAATGTTTTAGATGGCAATTTCACTTTGCTTCTATCTGAGAAATTAAAATGTGAAAAGACACCTGTAATCCAGTGCTCAGTAGATTAATTTAATACAAACTATTTTTAAAACTGAGTGGCAAGTCATAGATAATGGTGATCGATACAGTATTTTTGCTGAAAAAAAAATTCCCTGGGATGACATTACTTCTTACACTGTTATAGGAACCCTTAAGGTAGGCAGCCGCAGACCTGAAGAGAAAAACATATAATGTAAGGAAAAGAAATTATATCTCTACCTTTTTTTTTTACCTCTGTTTCAGAGTGAGTTTATTTCAGTCTCTGTGTTCAGATGAGCCACCTGAAATTTGTTTTGCTGAGTCAGGATGAGAACATGAGCTCTGACATTAATTGCAAGTTCCAGTTCAAGGTTGCCTGGTTATTTACATAAGGTAACATTTTTTTCTTTAATGTCAAGATTGAAGAAATTGATTTACACCTGGTTCACAAAGCATCTGCCTTCAGCTTTATATCAAATATATAGTGTTTGAAGTCTGTCAGTAGAAGCCTCCCTGATGCCTCTGTCTATTTGTGGAATTCAAACTTTTTTGAAAAAAATTGTTTCTAACCTGCAGAAAATATTTTTAAAGGTGTCCAGTGTGCCACCTCCTTGTGTGTCATCTTTCCAGCCAGCTTTGCAGGAGAGCAGCATCACAAAGGTCCTGCACACTGTTTGGTCTTGTGTCAAAATCCATGTTATCACTGGGAATTAGGAGTAAAAGGATGTGTACCAGTATAGCTGCTCCTTCCTTTGAGCCATGTGAGTTGTGTCACTCACACCTATTACACTGCACCATGGTGGTGGGGTCTGGAAATACATCTAATTACAATTAAATGAGGCAGACATTGAAAACTTTCAGTAACTGATATGGAATATTGATCTGATAGCAGTTGCTTGGGGAGGGATTTACAAGAAATACATATAAACAGCATTGCTGTCTTTATTCTTGAAAATTACTGTAACTATGAAGGTGAAGTGGGAGTGAGTTCAAGATGTGCTTTCTTTGGTTGTACTTGCCACATTCCTCCCTCAGGTGCAGAAAAGTAGGTGTATTTAAATAGTTATCTCCCTGGGTCTTGACACTGTAGAGACAATATTCAGAGATAAAGACACTCTACATCTGATGAAAATTTTACTCGGGGAGAACTGAAATGCTGCTAAATAATAGCACCAGGAAAATAACAGTATCTTTAACTCTTACACTGCTTCCTTTTATGCCAAGCCATTAAATTTTCCTAAGGTATTTCCATTAAAGGCCAAAATTGAATTGTTGAGTTTTATAGCAGACAGACATTTTGGTGGGTGGAGAAGTTTGATAACTCTCCCAAAGTCACAAGAGAAGTTGGTGACCACCAGGAATAGAAGTCACACATGCTGACAGCCAAGTCTCTGTGAACCACAAGATCATCCTTCCTCCTGCACACAGAGAAGAACTGGCATGAAAGGGAAGTAATTTCTGTGAGTTTGGAGAGGCCTTTCTGGTGATTCTGGCAGCATCAGCAGAAGGACACATGGTTTGGATGTGAAGGGCTGTCTGCATGGCTCAAATTATTTTGTAATGTTGACTGCTTTCAAACTGGACTCATTTTATGAGGGTTGGCTAAATATTCCCCATGCAGGTAGAAGGCCAAAGATGAACCTACCATTTTTGTTGAAGGAGTTAGCGAGTGGGGGGTGAAAAAAACCCATATAATACGTCTCTGTCCTGAGATGTGAAGCCCTTTGGTCTGTGCTGTTAGCAGGCATGTGTGCAAAGGAAGAGCTTGTAAAACTGGTAAGGAGAATTGTTCTTTAATGCCAGCTTTTAAATCTAGCTCTGGCATAAGTAATGGAAAATATGGATAAATTATATTCAGCTACCTGTTTTATTAGAGGTTCTCATATACTCTCATATTTTCAATGATTAACACCATTCCCCAATTTTCAGTAGTCAACTGTCAAGCCATTTTGTCTCCCTCCACTTTCTTTTCAGGCTGTAATTCCAGCAGGAACCGACAGTGTGAGTACTAACACTATGTAAAGCAAGACCAGAGAGACACCAATTAACACTCAAGAGCAGTAGTTAGTCAGCTGCTCACCAGCCTGGGTCACGCAGTGTAGATGCGGCTGAACTGTTTGTGATGGGGAGGGAGCAGGCAGGGAACACAGCCCTTTCTGCCCACACCATGGGATGGGTGCTGCCTTGAGGGGAGGTTATTTGTGGAGAAATATCTTTTCCTTCCTCTGACATTTTGACCCAGAAGAGTGGGTTAGAGCAGTTAGAGCGTAGAAGCATCAGATGGTTTTCACAGAGCCTGGCCCTGCCCATAGGCTAGGTTTTATCAGCATTAAAAATTGTCTAGTCCGTATTTCTGTAATTATTGGAAAGACAACAGTAAAACAGTTTTCTCCAGAAGCCTTTGTCCTCATAAATGTTTTGGGAGATGAAGGAGGTTATTTGACTGTATACTGTCATCTTGAAATGGGGTGGGGATGATAAAAAGAAGTGATGTTTAGTCATCTGACATTTGACAATTAATATGAATACACTTTTCCATATGCAACAGAAATCAAAAGGATTTTAAAGTCAATACATAATGTTAATGCAGCAATAGTGGCCGAAGACCTTAGATAGATTGGAGGTCCCATAGCTTTAGGTGTTGTGCAAACAGTAAATAAGTATTTCTGCCTTAAAAAGCTTACAAATGCTGACAGCCTTTTTTCTGACAAGACTTTCTCTGAGTGCGGAGGGGGTTCTTGTTCAGTCATGACTTAGAGCAGTCATCTTGAAATTGTGAAGGAAGCACAAGGTAGAGTAAGTGCAAATGAAAATGAAAGTTGTAGAAACTGAAAGAGAAAATGCATTTGTGGGATAAGAAGCTGCTGAGCATGAAAAAGTGCTGAGCACAACTTGTTTCAGCGGAAATTTATCTTATGTAGCAGCTGGTAAGATCCAGAGACATTTAGGTTCCCAAATGTACATCATGCTCTGGTTGGCTACAACTTCTGATGTGGGAGTCCACCAAGTCTTCCTTGAAATAGGCTGAGCACTAAGGTACATAACTCCCCCCTGAACTCCACTGTAGCTTTATTGCAATGAGAGAAAAGGGACTCTCCTAAGTACTTGGGCCCATATTTTTTGTTAGAGCCCTGAGCCTTAATTCTGCAGTCTTTTAATAGTGAGTTTTCAATATCTTACTACATTTAAAGAAAAAAATTTAGTCAGTGCCTTACTGCATCCAATTGGGTTGATATTTACATACATTCCCTTCTGGCAGCTTTCCTTCTGTTAATGTTGCTCTGATTAGCTGTAAAAGATTGAGGAGATATTCTTGAAATAGGTTGTTCCTAAGGGCCACTCTGAAGTTTATCCTCTTATAGTGTGGCACAGCTGGGAATGGCAATTTGCTCTTGTAACAGGTTGACCAAGGATCAGCTGCAGTATTAAAAGATTAGTACCCGATAATTTCCAGCGAGCTGTTCTGTAATAAACTCAGCATGTTGATGTGGATTTTCAATGTTTGAATGTCTGTCTCCTTTATGTAACGTTTTATTTCAAGTTGAGCAAAAAAACCCCAAACCCCCCCCAAAAAGCCAGCCAAACAAAATTCCTAAAAAACCAACTCTGCCACCACCCCATGGCCCATATTCTATGAATTTACACTCTGATGTTAAGAAACACTTCGATTTTAAACTTGTAATTTATGTAATGATATATGTGTTTAGACATCTGGACAACAGCTCTGACAAAGCAAACAAGCCACTCCTAACTAATAGGTTGCTATCCTGCCAGCCAGAACAAATGAGAAATACGTGGATTCGGTAAGAAGAAAATCAACCAGTTAATTTGTTTTCAAGGATTATTATCATTGTTGAATCTTACTTATTAATGACCTCTGTACATAAAAAATTGAATACATCTGTTGTAACAGTGTTTATCTAATGACCCTGCTGTAAGCAGCTACCACTGTAGCATTACATATCCACTTATATCTCATTTTCCAAAGTGCTTAGCTGCTACGTGATGAAACAACAAAATAAAATTATTAGTATTTAGTTCATTAAGTATAGCAGCACTCTCATTCCTTGTTGCCCTCTTAATTCTTCAGAGTTAGAGATGAGGACTTGTGTGGGTCTTATGTACCGTCCAACAAACTTTCTGTATGGTAGTTGGTAGGCAGGAGTTTTGGCAGTCTTGTGTCTTGAATGCTGATGGATCTTTTTCCACTGCCCTGGATACAAGAGCGCTTTGATGTTACTTTGGATTTTAGCCATGGTAGATGCTACAACTCTCTTTTTCTCCAGATAAAATATGGTGTTCTCTGACCAGTTTTAGTCAGATGTTTAATGTTAACTTTTATATGTAAAATCAGCTATGCAAGAAAATGTAAAAATGTCTTTGCTCTCAGAGTGACACTGTGTTTCTTTAGCCTGTGACCAACACAAGTAGGAATTACAGTGTTTGGCTGTTGGCCTTGGGAGCTGTCATAATGTCAACAAGAGTTATGAGATGCTTGCGCTGACTTTGTACTGCGTTCACAGCATCTCTGTGCCCAGGACACTAGAGTGAGCGATTGCAGATCTTCTATGGATGCTGTGGCAGCTTCTTTTGAGCTGCAAAAAAGCTGTGCCAGATCTGCTCAAAATAATTTAAAGTGTGCTGGATCTGCTCACTTGAACTGTGTGTGATGAAGCTGAGTGCATGCCTTTGTTACAAAATGTAGAAGATGCGTTAGTAATTTAGCAGGTTTTGAAGCACTGGATGTTGTGCTCACGAGAGCCAATTTTTTTCATCCTTTAAACAGCAGCATCTCTGGTTTACATGTGATAAAAGGAGATGCTATTTGTAACAATGTGCATTTGCTTGTTTTGCTATGGGTTGTTTGAAAAAATCTGTTCCTGAAGGGTTGTTTTCCTCGTTTGCATGGCTGGCTTTTGAGGGCTTTAGTCGCTTGGTTCAGGTTTGTTGCTGCCCCACTTAGCATCTAAAACATCTTGGCAAGGAGCATGAAGTGTTTTTCCTCTTCTTCCCGGAGGCTCTGCAGAAGCTTCTGCACTGGCTGAGCCTGCCCCTTCACTGTATGGTTCAAAAAGAAAAAGCAATTTCCCCTGTTGTCAGGCAGCCTGCAAGTAATGTGCCTCCTTGCCTCAAGAAGGATCCCAGCCCCTCTGATGCTCCTTGTGTAAGGAAAAGGGGCTCATAATACTGCAAAATAAAACCCAGGAGGGTGCTGTCAGCCTGTGATTGCTTTGGAGGTTGAAAAAGCAGGGAATTTAATGGAAGAAGCTCTGAAGTCAATAAAAGACTGTGTTTTCCTCTTGCTAGTCTTGGCTTGAGATAAAAGTAACTGTGGATGATGTATTTGATTGGTAGGAATCACATGCAGTGGAAAACACATTAGCATTTCAGATTTATAGTATTTTGAGTCCAACACTATGTGTCAAACAATAACCAGCAATTTCAGCCGCAAAAGTAAAACCCGTGTGAAAATTGATTGAACAGCAATATGTCCAGAGGGCAAGATATTTTGAGTAAGTAGTTGGCCTTTGTTCTTGCTTAAATGTTTTTAACCTTTCCAGTTGTAGTGGTTTGGTTCAAAAAAGCCCATTACTTACTTATTTTCCCCTCTGTGAGATAAGAACCAGGAGAAAAGCAAAGCAGGCACAAAACTTAAACCTTAAAAGCATAAAGAAGTTTATTAACAGAACTAAAAGGCAGAAAAAGAAGTTAGACTAAACCTTCAGAACACTTCTCCTCCTCCCACCTTCTTCCCTCCTCCCACCGACAACGTGAAAAAACAACCCTCAAGGTTTTCCAGAGTCAGTTTACCATCTCTGTAAGAATTTTCTCAGTCCACCTAGGGAGAGGAGTCTCTCTTGCTCATGCTATGGAGACATCTCCACACGAAAACAGTCAAACAATTCTCTTGTGGCTCAGTGTCACAGCAAGGCCGCCCGGAATGG
>VXAD01004603.1:2093504-2125427 GCA_013399195.1 Dicrurus megarhynchus | reverse complement strand
AGCAGGGCTGGGGGGGCCGGAGCAGGGCTGGGGGGGCCGGGCCGGGCCGCAGATGGAACAGGGCCGCTCCAGGGTGGGCTCCTGGCCGGCCCGGCCGGGCCCGGCCCCACTGGGCCGTGCCCCGGGCCTCCCCCAGTTACCTGTTCGAAAGCCGGAAGTCAGAGAGAGTCTTCCCGGCCTCTGTTCGTTCTTAAATGTGTATCACAGAGGCGTACCAAGCTTCTTAAGTGGCTTAAAGAAGTTGTCAATATTCCAACTAGCCAGTTGATTGGTTAGGTCAGGTCTAGAGGAAACTGTAAGCACCTCTTTGCAAAAAAATCACTTCCGAGGCTGAAGGAGTCTTTCCTCAAAACTCAAACTATGCTAACCCATGACACCAGTATAGAAGTGGATTGTAGGTATATTCATAATGTGTATTGGTGTTTGCAGTCAAACAGAAATCTTGAGCTAATGTTAAAACTTAGTAAATAAGATGCAGGAAGAGATATGTCACAGTCGATATATTTTTAACATGCAAAATAGACTTTGTTCACTGTATTTTAGAAGGGAAAAATCCCCACATATTCCTAAGATAAAAAGATCAAATTCAGAGTTGAGTTACATAAAACTTAACTTCAAATCAATACTGTTTAGTCATTTTGTAAATATCTGAAAACAGAGCTTGATCATCAAAAGACTGCTAAAATGCCGAGCATCCTTGACAGTCACCAGCCGAGCATCCTTGACAGTCACCACTACTTTGAGCCTTACCCTGAAATGTGAAATTCAGCCTCTCTGTTTCCGCATTGAGATGCAGTTGTTGAAGATATTTACTGTATTTAAGTTTTACAATAACTTAATGTATCTAATTGTTAATTACATTTTGTCACCCTGCTGTACAAGGCCTTGTAACTGAATGTCAGGCTTCAAGAGCTTTCACTTGGCTCAGCAGAAACTCTTCTCCCAACCTATTTTAGTTGCATCAGTTGCTTCTCTTCTCACAGAAGTGTTGTTGAGAGCATGGCTTCACAAAGGCATTTCTCCCACCCTCCCCAGGAGGAGAGTACCTGGGAAACTGAGCACAAGGTAGGGATTCCCAAAGGACTTAGCACATTGTAATGCAGAAAGAAATGAGACTTCTCATGCTGGTGTCAAACCTATAACTCTGAGAATCACATTGTGCCTCTGAGCTTTGTAATCTGGAAGTGAGAGTAGAGGAATCACCTCCTTCCTCTCAGCTGGGTGAAACAAGTGCAGCAGAGCCTGGCTGTGTTGCTTCCTTAATCATCCATCGGTCTGAGCTGCTATCTCCAGTCTAAAGGAGTCTGTGAGTGTCTTAGGTCATCTTTGCCTCACAATGAATCTTGTGTCTGCCAACAGACATTCACAGCACCAGGGCTTAAGGTGTTTCTGCAACACTCAAAAATAGTTTTGCAAATTTTTGGAGATAACTGGAATCCTTCTCTCTTCTCAGCTTTTTCAACTTCTGTGTTACTCTGTCTCATAATCTTTCTTTTGCACAACGATGTTGTGAGATAATAGAAGTTTATAATTTTGTCCAGGACCAGAACAGTTGTATGAAGACTTACTAAAAAAGAGGTCTACGGAGTGTTATCTTCTTTCCCTGCTAAAATCATTGTGTGTTTACCCACCTCTGCTACCACTGAAGTAATTAAAAAAAGAAAGAACCAAAACAATGTTCGCTGGCTCAGGCGGAGAAGGGAAAAAAGAGAGTTGAGAAAATGCTGCCTTATGCACCTGGAACTACAGTATTGAGAATCACACAAGATAATAAGACAGAAATAAATATTGTTATATACTTGAATTGTAAATTGTTTGCAAATATCAACCAAATTCTTGATTGTAATTGAAATTGAGGAATTCCTGGTCATTTTGTATAAGCAGCAAGTGATTTAGGTCCACAGGTGGAAGCTACTGATGGCTCCTAGGAGCTGCACCTGGCTTCCTCAGCGGAGCTATGTGGACAGCTGCTCTGAGGAAGCATCTTCTGAAGTTATTTTAGTTGCTGTCTCAACTTTCCAGGCTGTGTCTTTACCATCTTTCTTCACTAGAATTGTAATAGTGGCATAAGGCAGAGGTGCGCACTGTTCCCGAGCAGCCAGGCCTCACAAACCCCAGGCTGTCCCTTCCTTTGGATCAGGAGATCTGTCTGAATGTAAAACCAGCCTTCTCACTCAGTTGTATCAGAACTGTCTGGTTTTCTCACAGAAGTTTGATAGAAATTAATGCCAAGCAAATTAGCTGTGAAATTTTAGTATATAAGGCCTGCATGTTGCACTTGATTCTTGCCTGCCTTAAGCTGTGTGCCACTATTTTCACAGGTGCAGAGCAGATGTAGGAGTGGAAACTGCCACCAACTCAAAACCATAACACTTTGCATATTGGAAATGATTAATCGAGGTGCAAAGCGACAGCTTTCAGAATGTGGTCTTTAGTTATTAATAGAGGCGGGGTTTTGCTAGGTCAGGAATGGCAGAGCTGTTTGGTTGGGGTTTTTTTGGTGGTTTTTTTTTTTTAAATTTTTATTTTTTTGTGTTCCAGTGGACCAGTGGAAATAAAGTCACTATTTTTTTTTAAATCTTTCTCATAACCTTGTTAGTTTTTCACTAGCTAGCATGCATCTCAGTGCTGAATCTTGGACTCTGCTTTGATACAGCTAATGAAAAAATTGTCACTCCTATCTGCATCATTAGCCTAATGTTAGTTAATAATACTTGGTATTTTGCCCGATCACTTGTATCTTCAAAGCACTTAACAGTTATTAACTAATTAATCCTCACAACATGCCTGTGAGTTGGAAGGTAAATAAATATTAACATTCCCCTTTTAGCAAAGGGGTAACCAAATAGGAAGATTAAGTGATTTGCATGGACTTAGTGGCAGAGCTGGCAAGAGAACTCCTGTGCTTTAATGCTTGTGCTTATCCTTCCAGCCATACTGGCTCAGTGTGAATTAAAGCCTTCACCATTATCCTGTGTAGCCTTTCTGAATACTTTAGTACCTTTTCAGATCTAAAGTTTATGTCTTTGGTTATAACCTATATACTGAAGGATATCTGCTGCCCAGGGGTGCAGACCTTCCCATGTCTCATTACACAAGGTGTGGGCAATATTAGAAGGGAGGCTACATCTCCCTTGTGCTTCCCCCCAAAAAGCCATGCCAGGCCTGTATTTATAATGTTCAGAAGAAAAATACTGAGCTTCTCATCAGGCCTGATTAAAATATATGTAATATCTGGCCATTGCTTTTACAGAACAATATTAATTATTTATACTGCTGTTTCACTCAGTGCTGAATCAAAGCTGGAGCACCTGAAAATGGTAAGTCTTTCTGTGGAGACCATGTTGGTAATCACAGTCTTCAAGAAACATTTGTGAAACTATGGGAATTCTGTCTGATATGCTTAAATATAGTGAATATTTTAAAATTATGTAAATTATTTTAAGCGGCATAAATTATTTTTAACCAAGGCCCCATGCTTTCCTCAAACCTTCTGTGTTCTGTGAGATCATATCCCAAGTGACTCCAGAAGGCTCTGGGTAAGTTTTTGCTTTGACAAAGCCTACAAACAAAAATGTGGTCTAAATACTAGAAAAACATTTGTGTAAGTGAACATAGAGAATGTGATTTTTAATAGATATGTGGGTCAAAGCTCAGCTTCCACCTTGTCAGCCTCCTCTGCTGGAAAAATCATTTCCATGCTTCTGCCAGAAGGTGGTCATAGTAAGGGGAAATGCCTTGGCAATAGCTTTGGCACCAAAGGTGGAGCATGAGTTTGTGCCCTGGGATCCACTCCAGCAGCTGCAATGGCCTCACATGGCTCAGTCGTAGCCCTTCCTACCCTGGGAATCCTACTCTGCATTCCCTACACTACACTACAGTTTGGAGGTAGGGAAAGCTCAGAGATGGCAGCTCCTGGGCACGCAGGGACGCCCTGCTGGGGTAAAGCTGGGGATGGATGCCCTTTGCTGGCAGTCAGCTAACATGGGTACAGCGAATGAGGAAATGTGGCCCTGCCAACCTCCATACCTTTCACTTTGATAGTGTTTGAGCTTTTCTGTCTACTCTTAGACATATCGTGGGGGCTCTTTCACAGCTGAGAGAATTAATACCTTAATGCTTCTGATCTTCTAAACCTGAAGGCTGAGATATTTGTGTCCTTTCTCCCCAAAGCCTCCCTGTTCGTGCTGGTCTGTAGTGCGTATGCTGAAATGTTAATAGTTGCCATGATGTAGGAAGACAGCAAGCTGAGGGATGTCCCATCCAGTGGGACAGGGATGTGCCAGGTAGCAGATTCTCATGTCCTCCTGTGTCAGCTTCTCCTGGTCACCACAGCCTGTCTTTATCCAGATTGCTGCTGCTTGGCATTTTGACATCTGTGCGAGGAATGGGCCAGAACTGAGCTCAATATTTTGTTGAGCTATCCCGTTTCAGGGGAGTTGCTGAGTTATCCCTGTTTCATATTTGTTAATTGCCCATTAGAGCTGCGTGATCTGCCAGCGAATAGGTTACAGAAACTGGAAACGTAAGTAGTTTTAACTTGAATTTTGCAAGAGCTTTCAGACAGAGACACAGGTGGAATTAGGATACTTGGAAAATGGTTTAGTGTTTTCTAAACACTTTCCCCTTGTAGTTGGCACTGGTGAGGTTGCACCTTGAATCCTGTGTCCAGTTCTGGGCCCTCACTATTTTATTATAAAAACCAACAGAAAAGCTGGGTTTTATGAAATCCCAAACTTAAAACTTATTGAACAGCATAGTTGCTTTAACACAAAATAGCAACTTGGCTATTTTTTCCTGTTGTTCTGATAGTAAGAATACTTCACATTGAATGAGAATGTGTTCAATCTTTTTTTTGATCCCAGGTTTTTTGGTAGTTCAGTCACTAGTCCAAAAACTATGGTTGGTACATCCTAGTGTGAGTCAGGTGCTAGGTTTGTTATCATGTGCATCTGGGTGGGATTATTCCTATTTTTTTTCTCCCAGTGGTTGTGTTGCTGCTGGGTTTCTTTTTTTCAGAGCAGTAAAATATCTCTTGCCTGTGCCAGTTTGCTTCTATATGGTGGCTGGCATCTCCTTTCCCTGGCATCTCCTTGTTTGTAGGAGTTTGGAGATACCTGCCAAGAGCTGCCTGAGCAGGAGAGGTATGTGGTTCCCTCCTGCTGTTCATGGAAGGACTGGGACATACAGCATGCCTGTAACAGGATGTACCCACTATCTTCTCCATGGGATTTCACTCACTCTCAGAGCTGGCTATAGTCTGATACTGCTCACAGAACCACTTGGGAAGCTAACAAATCCTAGAAAGGTCACGGGAAAATGGTACCTGTGTTCCTCTGTACAACACAGAGCCATTTAAGAGGGTATTCACCTCTCACTGTTTAGACCGTAGTGCGCATTGTAAAACTGCCCTTCAGTTCCCATGACTCCTGCTGGCATGCTGCTAGCCAGTGAAATGGGCTGTGCTGCCAGAGGCAGAAGGACAGGGTGTGGAGAAGACACAACGGCTTTTTTATAAAATGCTCTCCTGATTTCCCACCCACTTAACATCAGAAAAGGCTTTTCTGATTCAAATACATATTTAATATTCTATACTTAAAAATTCTTCCTGCTCTGTTAAGCCAGTGTCAAATCTCAGTGGAAGCAGCTTTGTGCTGCTTTTTAAGAGTCCGCACAGCTGCACTTAAAAAATGACCAATTTTCATGAGAGTAGGTGCTGCCAGCAGGATCCTCAGAAATTGTGGGCTGAACAGTTACTTTATTTTCAACTCTTGCTGTAACTAATAAATTGGGTTTTGTGGATTTTCAGAGAAGCAAAGTGATCCCAGTTATCTTTCTTAGCAAAAAATAAGCCACAACATCTTCCTTTGCCTTATTGAAGTAGGACATGTATTTGGCAGGGGCAGCTACAGAGCTGCCAGCAGGGTCCAGGTCAGAGCTGGAGCTGTGGACTGTTGCAACATTGCTTGAGGCAAGTTGAAAAATTTGATTAAAAGGAATTTTCAAACATGGGCTTTTGTTCTGCAGATTTCTAGGTATAAGGAGGGTGGGAAGGAAGTGAGCCTTGTGACAGACGGGATGGCTGTGGTGTTCAGGTACCCCCTCACTTTCTGGGATGAAGACTTTTGTGTTTCTTGGGTGTTTTTCCATTTCACACAAAGGTGAAGTCCTCCCTTGGCAGCCTCATCACCAGTCATGGGTAAGACATAATGCTAGCAAATTTAGCAAGTGTGCCATTTTTATTCAGTATGACACAGTGAGTCTTGCATCCTGTTTGCTATAGGCATTGCAAAACTGTATTTAAAATGGCAGCTGGAAAAAGCGCAGTTTCTAGATTCTTTTTTACACTTTTTCTGCTTTGATCTCTGGCTACCTCCAGAAGGGGGAATGGAAGATGCCCTCAACATCTTGTGTCTTTGTCTCCCAGGTGTTGCACCTGAGCACAGCTAATGCTGCCTCACTGTTTTCCTCACTTGAGCAATGGCTGGGACCATGGTAGTCTTTCCTTCCCTCTGTCCAAACCCAACTGTTCTCCTTGTGCAGGCACACGCTGCTTAACCAGTTCTCTGCAGCCACTCCTCCAGCTTTCCCCAGTTACTGGTATGTTTTGAACAAACACAGAGGAGGGGAAGTATGAGACACCATGTTAAAATGCTTCCTGCACAGTCCTCCAAAGAAAGGTCCTTCTACAAATGCTTGACATACAGATCATATTCGACCTTTGATCATCTGTCATTTTATTGTAAGAAAGCATGCCATCATTTGCCACTGTTTAAAATAGACCCAAAGGAAGTCAGGGCTTAATCTTAACCTCAAACACATTGAGCCCTGTATTTCCTATCCAGCAATACACTGTGCTATCTGGTTTCCTACACCTCAGGCCTGCTAAGTTTAGTTCCTCTCAACCAGCTGCTAAGAAGGAAGGGAAACTGTTCACTGTGGATAAAGCATTTGCTGTCCACAGCTCTCCCAGCCTTATGTACTAAGTGGTAGACAGCAATATAGTTTTGAGGTTTCTCAGTTTTTAAAAAAAATGTATTTTGAATTCTTTTCTCTCTTAATTTGTTCTGTGGGTTCATACATTTAAATCTTCGATGCCATGCTTTCTTGGGCTTCTCTAGGAAGAACTTGCATGCTTAGGAATAATCATTTAGCATTTATGACTATTGTGTGGTTAGACCATTGCTAAATTAAACATTGGAGTGTTATGCATTAATTAATATTCTATCAAACCCAGTGCAGTCACTCAGGTCTTTCATCTTAGAAAGTGGATGAATGAGTGGAATATAGAATGTCCTAAACAGAAATTGAGATTGCCTCACTAGAAATCTTTATTTATCATAGAAAGTAGCTGCATAAAATAGCTGAGATAAAACTGACCTATTTTTCCTCTATATCAGTATCATTCCTTGTCTGTTTGCTTCAGGCAAGCAGATTGGGGGAACTGACTAATTTCCTTCTTGGGGGTATTCTCAGGCCCTGCTATGACAGCCACAGACCTGTTTCAGTAGTGTGTCTTCTGAGGACCTTAAATATTTATTAATTTTATCGCTTTCTTTTCCCCCCTAATGTTTAGAAGGATGGTGATAATTTTGACATAACTGTACCTGCTGGGTTGTTGGGCCACATCTGGCAGCCACATGCCACAATGCACAGGTGGTTCAGCATCCATGAGCTGGAGCTGGCTTTTTGGGGAGGATTTGGCAAGCCTGTATCCCTGCTGCACAGCAATGTATTTTCCCAGTGGTAGCACACACTTCCTGGCAGAATTTTGGGTTTGGATTATTTCCAAAGCAAAACTCTTAGCAACATTGATATCTCTGTGAAACGCACAGGATTGGGAAAACTCACCCTTTGTCCCTCATGATTCTACTAAACCTTGATTAAATTCCTTCCTTCTGTTGTGTAACACATCTTCAGCATTTCAAATCATGGAAGGGGAAAATCCTCCTGATGGAAAGGATTTATACACCATTACAAGAGACAGAAGGCGCTGAGGGACTTATTTCAGTGTTTGTATAAAGCTGCTGTTTTGCTTTCCTACGGTTGCACACAGTTTTATCTGAGTTGTTTTGATGTTTCCATAGTCTTATATCCTTGCACCCCTGCTCGGTCATTGCTTTTGAGTGGCAGCACTCATAAAATCAATTCTGAATTTGGTATCAGGATCCACTTCTCTTAACAGCAGGGTGAATAAAAACATCCAGTTGGACCTAAAATACAGTAGACTTAGTTAGAATATTGATATATGACAAAAAAAAGAAAGGTTAACTTCATCAAACGTGAAACAGGGTAGGAAGTGCTACCCTGCATTTTTATTTTAATACATGGATATATCTTATTTCTGCCCACCACCCATCATATAATTACAGAATTTTAAAATGGCATAATTCGTGAGCTTCAACATTCTCATTTTCAATTAGAGGCAGATTGGTCCTGATGTCTGCATACATTTTAAAAATTAATTATTTAAATGTGTGAAGGAAAAAGCAAACCACAAAGTTAGTACAGAGCGTTGTCCTAAAGATAAGGACATAAAATGCACAGAACGGGGATGTAAAGCAAATGCTTCAGAAAAAATTGTCTGGACCTTGTAATTGAATTTATATAATTCAGTCATGGAGACAGAAGAACCTGTCGGTACTACTGTATTAGTCTGCTCACAGATTGCTGAAAAATTTTTTGAAAATACTTAGATGCTAATGGCTCCAGAAAACTCCTATAACACATCTTGGACCAGTCAGGACGGGTTAATACAAAATTCAAAGCTGAAGGCCAAAGAAGACTTTTGTGATGAGGAAGCTCCTAATACACTGAACATAACCTTGGCAATTAGTTGCCAAACTTACTGTGATACCGAATGAGAGTGGGGATATATCTGTCTAATTATTCTTGCAAGGGTGGGGATTCATAATCTGCCATTTCTCCTTCAGCTGGTGTGCATATGTAGCTCATCTCGCTGGCTTTCACACAAAGTGCAGGAACACTCAGCCTCAGTTAGGATGGCTAAGTAGCCCAGATCAAGGAGCTTTAATAAATGCTTGCTCCAGGCCCAGCTGTGTCGGTAGCAGCATCTCTCAGAAGCATCTCAGTGGTGCTTCCCAGTTACAGATGATTCAGAGAACTATTTATTATACTTATGTAATTATGAAGGTTTCATGCTGTAGGTTTGAAGTAACAACTTTGGTTTATATCGGTAATCTTAACACTTCACCTGCGTTTCACTTAATTGATTCAGGAACAGACACCTCCATTCTCTGGAAAAAAATATCAGCAGGAAAACCTAAACCCATCCTTTTGTTTGTCATGTGTTGAACAAATGGTGCTGACACCAGGAAATGTGCAGCACTTGACACGTGCATTCTGTAAGTGCTTGGATGCAGCTAGCAGGCATCGCGTGCCGTCAGCGCTTTGCAGTGCTGACAGCACCCTGGCAGCTCATCGTGGTGGACTGAAAAGAGGATAAACGACTATATAAAGCATATAATTACATTTTTATGTGCATAAATATGTACGTTAGTGAAGACTTCAAAAAATTAGCAGCTATCACAGACTAATGTATTATTTAAGCGACTTTGAGGTGTAAATATATTTTAAACTATTTTAAGAATACAGTATTTTTTAGGATGATAGTTCAGACTTTGAAGGTACCTGTGGTGGGTCAGAGGAGCTGTGCAGGTTGACTGGCAAGTTATTGCACTTGCAACTGCTATTCCCTTTGTAACAAGAGATGAGCATGGTGTCTTCTGCCTACAGACAGAGGGGCAGTTTGGCAAACTGGAGCAGCAAGAGTGAGGAGTTATGTGATTGGAGAGATGGGGTAAGGTGAGAGAGTAAAGGAGGGAAGAGGCTGGTGATTCACAGCCCTCTAAGGAGACATACTGATGGCAGACCAAGTCTTGGAGGGAAATGCTTGGAAGAGTCACATAAGATTGCAAGCTTAGCCTTACCCAGCTCAAGTGTGGATGCACAGACAGGCTGCGCAGACCGTTGGCTGTCAGAACCAGGCTGCATTTGCGCAAATGCTGTGCTGCTTGGGTTCTCCTGTAGTGAAAATACAGGTAGAGGCTGTAAATCCCCAGCACAGTGTCCTGCAGCCCACCCGTGAGACAGAGCAGCCTGACCAGCTGGTGACCCCAGTGCTGGCAAAGCACCAGTCTCAGTCTGAGGGAAGGTAACTACAGCCCTGGCTGGCAGGCTCTGGTTGAGAGGACAGACTTCCAAAACAGAGTTTGAGAAAAATCTCTGTTCCTTCAGGAGCTTTAGGAGAATGCTGAACATAGGGTTTACAGGGACATCAGCTCCTGCCTCTGCTCTTCTGCTCATGGCCCAATTCTCACTCTTCTACCCAGGTCCTTCAGCCATTGCTTAACGGTATGAGGGGAAGAAAATGCCATGTCAAGGTGCCTTAACCATCATCCCACTATTTACACCCCCCTCGGAAAATTGACCTGGTTGTCTAATGCAGATGCAGGCAGGCCACAGCAAGCCGGGGCCTCTGCCCTGTTACGCTCTCTTCCAGTTTTACCTCTTCCTGTGACATTTGTTTTGGTTTGGTTGCACCCTGCCTGCAGGTAGGAGTGAGCCAGGGCAGCAGCCAGTTCACTGCCCTGGATGGTGTGAGGATTCACCTCTGGGACTCTGACACTCAAGGGGGTCCTTACAGAGATCACAAGGAGTGACCCTTAGAGCTGAAAAGAGCTTGGTGAAAGGTTTTTGAGACCTTCATAGGTAGTGATGCAGAACATTTATATGTGTACAGCATCTAGCTATCCATTAGGAGAAAAATATGAATGAACTTGGAAGCAGGGAAATATTCCTGACATTACACTGCTGAGTTACTGTGCACATTGCATGACATCTGTGCAGAGCCTTGAGTAACGGATGACTAAGTATCATCTGATTCTCTGTTAATAAAAAGGAGGCGAATATGCATGTTTCACTGAGGAAGGAAATGATGAAACTGGGGCAAAATACTTGGAAAGAACTGCATTTCAAAACCCCTTTTTCCTTCCCAGGGCAAAGCAGATGCTGCTGGCAACCTCAGGTGGGGTTTGGAGAAGCCAAAATTGTAAGGAAGCAGTCTTTTTTTTTTAAGTCTTTTTGAATTTGATAGTGAGGGATATAAATTTCATTGTGTATATTTACAGTGTAAAGCTATGGAGTGGGTAGATTTCCTTCTACCTTTAATAAGAATTGGGTAATTCAGACACATGCCCAGCTGTGCTCTGAATTTGGAAATCAAGCATTGCTTTCAGCAATGACTTTTTAAAACATTTGATTTTCTTAATATAAATCATCTTCTAAGGTGACCTTGAGTGAGGCAAATCAATACTGGACTGCTGAAAGCAGCACTTGCTCTGAGCAGGAATATTGACGCCAGAGTTGGGCAGCCCCAGCCAACCCCTGCCCCATGGCAGCCCTGCCACACCTGACCCTGGCCTCTTGTCCAGGCCCTGGGGAGCCCCCAGCCCCCTCACACGTAAGAGTAGGTAATGTGGAGGGTGGCTTGAACTCATGGAGGTCCTTGGGTTGTAGCAAAGCAGCAGGCTCTTGGGGAGACACTGCAGATCTTCAGCTTGTTGGGCTGGTCTGTGAGACCGGCTCACTGGAATCCTCTGAGAGGGAATGGTCTTCAATTAGTCTGTAGCATCCCTGGCATCCAAGGTGGTGCAGACTGAGCAGCCTGGCTGTGGCAATGCAGCGAGCATGACGCATAGTCATCACTCACTAAAGGTTTCTATTATTTTAAAGATGTGCAGGGAGAAGTTACTACTCTAATGCTATCATGTACATATATGCAGGCTTGTCTTCCTTAAGGCTTCAAATATTCCTGCACAGGAAATAACAGAAATGCAAAAGAACACAAGAAACTCTATAGCCTGTGCATCACTGTAGTTTCCATTATTTCCTGGATTTGACTAGCTCAGAAATACTGCAGGAAGTGTTTTTTCTTGTGGTATTTTTGCTTCCTCTCCCAGAAGAGTGGAAGCATTACACAGCGGCATGTGAAAATGAGAGAGTAATCCATGCTGCCGGTGGGTTGGGTTGTGGTAGCACTGGATTTCTGCTTTCTGTGGCTATTCCCATCTCAGCAGTGTGGAGGGCTGAGGCCTGAGGGCTGGTGTGGCAGCGTTCACCAGCTCTGAGCAGCCAGGAATGCCTGGTCCTCTTAGGGGAGGATGGGCTGCGGGCAGGCACAGAGCTACCATGAGGGCACTGGGATCACTTCTCTCTCCTCATTACTCTATGCTTGCAGAGAAGCTGATCAACCTGAGGTGTTTCTTTGCAGCTTTATGCCGATTTTTATTCTCAGTGAATCTGCCTAACACTCACATACAGCTTAATAAACACCCAGGAGGTTGAGCCAGTTCCTTGCGTGTACTTCATGGTTTTGACACATTTTGTGATCTTGTTTGGAGATGTGAAATGCCTGCAATGTTCCTCCATCCAGGCTGCACCCTGGCCAGTCAGCATTCACTCTGGTGAGCCAGAGCAGATGCATTAAACCCTGCATTAAAACTCTGCTGATAACATTGTGCTTATTAAATAATACAAACATTTTTCCTGTTTGCCAACCAGCGGGGATCCCTAATACACACTGGGGAAGCATGAACTATAAAAGCCTCTATTCTTTTTAAATTAGGCCATATCTAATTAAAATTATTGCCTGCCATTAGTAGCATTTATAAAGTATTTTCCAACCCAGCATGACTCATGGGGCTATATGGAGACAGATTGCACTGCAGTCTATTTGGGATGTGTTTGCTTGTGCTGTGCAGTCGTCCTTTATCATCACAGGCAGGCAGTGTTTGTTCAAATTATTATTTGGTGTGTACTGCCAGCCATCCAGGCCTCCACAGTTCTTTTTATAAATTCACTGATTAGCCTATTTTGAATATGAAATATGGATTTGAGATCCAGCTTGGGGCTCTGAACAGACAAATCATTTGAAGAAGGACTGTGCCTAGAAGTCGCTGATGGGGAATTTAACAGCTCAAGATGCCAGGCTAGTTCAGGAGTCAGCTATTGCAAATGGTATGGAAACACCAGCAGTCTTTCTATTAACCCGTGTGGGAATGGGAACCGTCACATGTGCTCTGAGCAGCCTGCTCAGGCTCGGCCCATGAGGAGTGACTGTTTTGTAGGGAAGCAAATATCCTGGCAATGGCATGGCATAGGCTGCCATAGGCAACCCCAGTAAAACCAGGGTTAGCCAGCAACACCCTCTGGAGTAGAGCCAGGTGTTCCTCTAAAGGGAGAGCAACCGAGAGCCTGCACGGAAAGATGGGAAGAAGCTGCGGCAGGCAGAGGTTTTGCCTACATTTGCCTGAAGAGCAAAGCGTGTCTGAAGAGAGCACGGGGTGTGGTTGAGAATGGATGGGGGGAAATGGACTGGGAGGGAATTGCCCAGAGGGAACTGGGCCAGCTGGTTTGTGCAGGGCAGGAGCAGTCTGCAGGCTCAGTGGTGAGGGATGGATGCTGTTGTGGGGCAAGGGGACACTTGGGGCTCAGGAAAGTGCAGGGACCTGCCCACAGACCTGAGAGTGGCTGCTTCAGGCCAGGCAGTAGTGCTTGAAATGATCCTGCTGGTTTGGCAGGATCTTGGCTGGAAGCATGCAAAGTAATGTGCAACACGTGGAACCCCGAGATTTACAGGCTGAGAGCTGATTCCCAGGTGTGGAGGAGGACTGCGGGTTTGTAGGCTACAGGGTTTAGAGCAGCAGCTCAAAGGAGTCAGACATCCTCTACTCAGGAGGTGTGTCTGCACTGGAAAGATGCAAGGAGTGAAGCAGAGTAACCCCCGAGAGAGCCCATGCTCCTGAGGAGAGGCAGGCGGGAAGCAGTGCCTCTGCTGGGGCATGTACAGGGCTGCTCTCCTTCCCTGCCCTCCACAGCCCCTGCTTCATGCCTCCCACCCCACCCTCCAGCTCCCTCAGGTTGGGTTCAAATGGTGGTGCAGATGTGAGGGGTGAGAAGCGGGCAAGGAGATGGGAGCAGGGTGCTGAGTGAGAGGACACAATGGCAGTGGCAGCCACTGATGGAGCAACTGAAAGTAAAAGGCTCAGCTCCACAATCAGAGCGTTTATGGGTGAGCTGAAGCCATTGCTGTGTTAGGGCAAGGTTTACAGTCGTATTTCAGCTCTTTTTCACTTTCTGTGGTATATTTTTCTTCCAAGTGTTATTACAGTGCATGAAACAGGTGTGATGGGTGATGCTATTATTGTCTTTCCTTTAAGTCAGTTCATCTCAAGTAAGACATGACAAGACATGGAATTAGGCTAAAATTAAACTCTTACCATATAAATTTAAGTTTTTAGTGTAGGCTTGCCTGAGATTATACCAGCTTTATTCTGAATGCTATACCTAATACAAAATAAGATGTAATTCCTGCTCTGTAAGCTGATCATCTAAAAGGCAGGGCCTTAAAAAAGAAAAGGCAATATTTTTAGCTTTATTTTGTAGGTGAGGAACTGGGACACACAGACTCAAATTACTCCCATGTCATACAGACTAGGAATTAACATGTGTTTTGAATTTCCAGTTTCATCTTAACCACAAAACCAAATTTTCTCTTTGAGTAGGGATGTTTTGTTCTGGTTTTTAAAACATTTCTTATATGGAGTGCTAAAATAATTTAAAGCTCTTGCTGTGCTATGGTTGCTCCCTTGACACTTGGACAACTACTTTTATGTCTGCAGCATTTTCTTCTCCCACTGTGGATCAAAATATAAATTTTCTTACCTCGTGCAAGACAGTCTTTGCTCTGAGTACTTATTTTCCTCACTGTACCTTGAACAAAAGTTGCGTGCATCATCCAGTATGAGCTTTGCACTATTTCTGGTGTTAAAACAACAACAATAAAACCTCCTGGTGCTCTTTCCCACAGATAAACAGTGTGGTAATTAATGAGAATACAGTTATTCATCAACTGTCACTCAATTGGCTTTTATGGGTCATTCTTCTATTTCTCTTTAATTACATGTAGAGAAAGAAGAAGCTGAGGTTGTGCATGGGACAGGGCTGGTTGTTGCCATCTAACAGGGTTGAGCTTTGGACTCACGTTTTCCTGCTGTAGAACACAAAAAGGGTCAGTGAGCTAACACCCAGGTTAGGTCTTGGCAAGTTGGTTTTTGCCTCCACATTGCTGGTGGAGCGAGCAGACTTTTTTCTGACCTGCTGCTGTGCTGAAGCTGCTGCTGAGCCATTTGGATTGCCATGATCATGTTCTGCTGGGAGCCTGATTTGCTTTCAAATTTAAGCCTTGCACCTTGAGAATTGAAGGCAGCATCCTGGGCGGATTTTCTTAGGGGCAGCTGTTTTTACCAGCAGAAGGCACTGGGTTAGACTGCCTGGATCTCAGTGCCCTTCAGCAATTTGTTTTTCATTTCTTAATGCAACAGTATTATTCCAGATGCCTGAACTTCTCACAGGAAAAGCACTGGGAGGAGGATGCTAAAATTAATTTAGGGTGATAACAAGTTTATACTTGTTTCTTCTGCTCTTTCCCCTGCATGGCTGTAAGACGCAGGAAATTAAGGGAGACCAGCCTTCAGGCTGGGCTGCAGAGGTCACTTGCCTCTTTACATCTCACAAAACCACGCTCCCTCACACCCCAAGCAGCACTTACCCTCCATCGCTCGCCTGTGTGGTGTCTGGGTTTGCTTTCCTTCCTGAGCTGAACATGTGAGTTTGAGAGCTCACACACCAAAGCACAGAAGAAGAATGGGAAACTTGCCTGTTTGGTTTCATCTGGTTTCACCAGTTTGCAGCCACAATGAAAAGAGTTTTCAGCCTGAAACAGCACCTTATAGCAAAGGAGTTGCTTTTCAGTGCCATTGAACACAAAATGGTTGCAGGTCTTTGGAATCACATCTCCTCCAGCTCTGGTCTTCCTTGGCACCACCAGAAAGATGGGCCTGCTTTAGATCACCTGGGCTTTGGCCAAAACTATCTGTGTCTGAAAGGAAATACTGCCAGAGCAGTTAAATTTAGCCTTATTAATTATTCCTGGCAGCTCATGCAGTGCCAATTAAACAAGGATTTAATTCCTCAATGATTTTAGCAAAATTTTCACTTTCAATCTGTTTTAAGTCCTAAATATGCAATCTGTCTATTAGAAGATGGTTGCTTCCCAAATAGTTTAAATTCAGGTTATTTCATGAATGAAAAGAAAGGATTTCTTTATGGTCAGAAATCATTAGTATTATGTGCTTTTAACTTGTCTTTTTTATTAGCTGTACCATGCTACTTCTTGCTTGGTTGCTTTTGTTTGCGTATTCTCAGACGCTAGAGACGCATTAACCCTAGATTTCTACTTGTCAGACTTAGTGTAAGAAAAAATGTGGGGGGTTTGGGGGGGTTTTTTTGTTTGTTTTCTAAAGAGTACAGCCAGACCACAGGCAGGTATTGTTGTGTAACCACTCATTAGAGTGGTACCAGGAGCAGGACAGCAATTTGAATGCCGGTAAGGTAATAGGAGCTTATCCCCAGGTGCAGGGCTGCCCTGGCTGGCCCTGAACCCTTCCAGGAGGTGTGTGGGAAGCAGTGTAGCCATGCAAACCTGCTCAGCAGCAGAGCTCTGTTGTCACCTTATCCTACTGTGTGCTGCATGGACCCCTGCTGTGGGCCAGCCTCACACCCTGGGCGAGGGCAGGAACTGCCCCAGCCATACGTCCATACACAATGCTTCTTCTGGGGGTGAAAAATGGGTGAGTGGCATTTCTATGGTGGACTTTTCTATTACAGTCCCCGCTATCAAGGGATCTGCTGGCTGTGATGCCGGGACATGCAAACATGCTCTGGAGACATCAAACATACAGGGTATTACAGACACCCAATACCTTGGTGGTTAAGGAAACTGCTCCTTCCCTGCACTAAGGTTTATGTCATAATTGCATTAATAGTTGTAATATCTTGGTGGGTGTAATTGTGAATTGGATATAAACTTGCGTGTCCCATGAATAGGTAAAGTGTGTAGTGTGTGTTGAAAGACAGAAGCAGATGTTTCACATTGCTTAATAAACACATTCCCAAGCTGTCACTTCTTCATCCTCAACATGGGCCACAATAGAATCAAAGTATACCATCTGTTTGTGAACATGATCAGGTGTGAGTCAGCAAAAGGAAAGAAGTGCAGTATGAAATGATAAATTGCATGTTATATGCTCATCTATCATAATAGAGTAGGGCCTGGGAAGAATTTTAGCTAAAAAATTAATCACAGTATCTTAAAAAGGAGCATCATGCCCCCTCTATTTAGTGCAGGCTCCTAAATTATTTCTCTGTGGAAAGGATACAAATGTAACACTCATTTCCTTTGTAGTCACACCTGCAGCCCCTAGTTCTTACAGTTTCCGATGGTAACTAACACGAAGTAAGAGCTGGTATCTTCCAAGAAGCTCTTCCTTTAACTTCATCAAGCTTAATTTAAATATCCAAAAATGTTTGCAATGACAGTAAAAGTAATTATCTCCCTAAATTCCTAGTGTTTGAAGCACTCCTTTATCAAAGCAGCTGATTCTTTGCTGATGTGCATTTTGTGTAGCTGTCTGTGCTTGTGTGGAGGCTGCGTACACCTGTTCTGCTTCAGCAGCCTGTCAGGTGTCCAGCAGTACCAGAGGGATGCACTTTTAGGGTCAGAAAGGGCAGGAATCAAATATCCTGAGAAATTGTAGATCTTGCTTTGAAACATTAACTAACTTTGGCAAGTTAAAATGGACAAAAAGGCCCCACTTGTCTTTTCAAACAGTTCTTTAAGACTACGTGAGTTCAATATGGAGAAAGAACAGCTTTTAGCTGTAGGCTCCTTCAGCAATCCCTAGCATTGTAGCTCAAAGTTTCATGTGAAGCTTGTTGACGTCTGCAATATTTGGTTGGAAGTTATTACCTGAGTTTGTTATTGTTGTTCTTACTGAATTAATGGGCCTTTACAGCTGGAGACAGCACCAAGAAAAGGCAAAGTCATCCCCCTTTCACACCCAACATTATACTTGGCAGGGCCAAAAATGCCAGAAATGTACTGAATGCAAAAGATGAGGAAAGGTTGGAAATAGGTTGTCACTCACTCTTCAGGCAGATCATGTGTCAAAGGTGCAGTTGGCTAGAGTGCAAAAGGACAAAAGCATCCCAGGCTCCCCTGCAAATTCAGCTGTGGAAAGGTGCTGTCACACACCAGTAAAAGCTGTCTGTGCCCCAAGAGATGATGGACAAATCCTTATCTCTGACTGCATTACCTGGCCTTGAATTTAAATATTTTCAATTTTCAGTTATTTTCTTTTTGTTAGAATAATTATTTTAGTTTTTGACTGTCCAGATGGCATTTTACTTGAATGGCCGACACTTGTGTGACACTTCAAAGGCTTCTTCCTCCATTGCCATTTTCAGAGGTTTCTGTGCTTTTTGATTTTTGAGAAGTCCTGGGCTGGTCCTTGCTCTTTCATTTTTAAATAAGTACCTGATTGTTGTCATCCATTGTATTTAGAACTCAAGGTCAATGCTGCTAAAGCGAGATCACTGATCAGTGAACACTGATTGCCTTCAAGACAGCGCTCACTTTACTGAGGATCTCATACTAATAGTGTTCTTAGGCATGAACTGTGGTCACTGCAAGGATTCAAATAATCTTTATTTTCAATATTAATTTTGTTTCATAAGTAAAGCTTTTTCCTGTGACAACCCCGTAAAGCCAAAGAAGCCTTACTGTGAGCTCGTGTGCTAAAAGCCAGGATTATTGCAGAATCATACACAAAGTGCAGTGCAGAGGGACCAGGTTAGGTCCCAGAGTAATTCCTACCTCTGCAGCTTGGTCTGGAGCAAAACTTGGCTTGACCTTGTAACAAGCAAGTTTCTTTATTCCTGGGATGTAGGACCTGGCTGGCCATGCGCATCCCAGGAATGGTACAAGAGCCTCCAGGCAAGGTACGTCAGACATTCTACCTAGGAAAACCTGATGCTTAGAAATGCTGTCTTTAAAAAGAGGGTCTTACTTCTGTAGATTTGCAGCAGCATTACACTGATATTCCTTGTTGGAAAGTCGAAGGCAAACAACCTATAAGAAATAGCTCAGTGTTTCTGCAAGATTGATACAGCTGGTTTACAGCAGCATTCTTCAGAGCCGTCTGTGTCAGATGTCTTTTGTTTTTCTGGCTGTGTCTTGCTAGGGGCTGCAGATTGTCAGCTTTGGGATTTCTCTTGAAAGAATTTGCTGTAATCGTAGGGCATCAGGAAACCTTTTTTTTTTCTGTAGAAAGATGAGGGGATTTGGCAAATACTGAATAGCATGATCAAATAATTTACAAGTCTGACTTTGAGTTTGTTTCCTTTCCCTGAGCTATTTATGCAGCACACGTTTGAAGGCAAGCTGTGAGTATTACACAAAGAAATCTGCTAGCATGCAATCTCCAAGAGGAGGTTTAAGATTTAATTTCAGGCAGGATCTGGATCACAGGAGCTAATAGGAAGAGCTGTTTACACTACTCTGACAGCCATACTAAAAATTTAGTGTGTTTAATGCTTGTGTTTCCGTACTCCATTTCTGCTATGGTGAAGGGCATTTGCATGCATGGACTGACTGAATGAAATGCCCACTGATGTGAAATCATGTTTTGTCATTAATTGCAGAAGCTAAGGTGAATGTAAGAGGGAACATGGAAGCTTCATCTCACCCACCAGCGTTTATTGCCATAAACCAGTGATGGGTGTTGTTCTGCTGGTGAGCTCTGGCAAACTGGCTGCTCTCCTGTGGTAGCAATGCCCTCCAGGACTCTGGAGTCTTGCCCCAGAGCTGAGAGGCAGCAGAGAGAGGAGAAAAAGGTCTGGTTTCCATCTGCCCGCCCTGCATGAACAGGAGTGAATTAACTTCTCTTTCTCTAGTTATAAACCTTTAATGTAGCAAGAGCATGAGCTCAGTGCAGTAACCTGGGCTACACCACTGAGTTCAGGTAGTCCAGCCAACTCACCAGAAGTGAACAATTGTGGCTCTTGCCTTGTTTTCTGTTTTTGCACTGTAAATGGTGCCTTCCCTCCAGCTACCACAGTCATCCCTTACTGGTGAGGAAAAGCAGTAATGCCCTGTTTTTAAAAAACAATAACTTTACTGAAACACCCCTTAATTGTGATCTAAATGTGGTAAAGAAATGCAAGCAGTTCACACCACTCCATCTCCCATCAACAGTTTCATCTTTTCCCAGAAAATAGCTAGTTTCCCTGAGATCCTGTGGGCTGTAGCTGACAGGGATGCAAGCCCTGGCAGCAGGGGAGAGCCAGAGGTTGAGATTCAAGGTATTACAGAGGCTCTGCTGAACTGGCAGCTCCCTGCTCTCTGTCTGCAGCATGTGGTTCTGAGGGTTTGCCTTCCCTCCCTGTGGAGACAGAGGTAACTTTTGGGTCTTAAATCTCCGAGTACACATAGAATTTGACAACTGCTTTGAGTTCCTGTTGGTGCTTGGCTTGCACAAACCCAGCACTTTGTGACAAATACTGCAGCTAAATGCATTCATTAAGAGAAAGTATGAAGCGGCTGCTTTCCCCTCTGCTCATGGTCTGCTTGGGCTGGCACTGCTGTCAGGCATTGACCTGCTGGCTTCAAATGTCCTTTCATGACCTGCCCCACCACTTTGTCCACATCAGAGTCTTTCAGCTTGTGATAAGTTAGGGCATAATCTCTTGTGTCTTTCTCTCTTGACCACATCCTTTTCTTCTCATTTTTTATCCCTTTTTGAGCTCACTTTCTCCTTTTTTTTCTTTTTCTGTCTTCCTAGGCTCCCAGATCCTCCTTCTGTTATGAAACACATGCAAGAACATAATGGCAATAGCAGTTGGTATGGTAAGAAACTCTAAATATTAGGATACTATCCCTGAAATTAGAGCTGGTTGCATTATCTATTTCTTTAGTTCAGGTGTATTTTAACATTTCCAGTGAATGGAAACACTTGAAAATAGAATTCTTTCTGAGAAAATTACCCTTTGTCCTCATGTAAACCAGCAGAAGGATACAATTCATTGAAGAGGAAGAACTCAGCATATGGCACATCTGTGTGGCTCAAGTCAATGTCAAGACTTCAACTGCCTTCAGTGGAGTCAGGATTTCTCTAATAAAGGGAGGCTGCACTGCTAGATTAAACTGCCTTGATTACTGTCACTGGAAGCTCTGCTTGATTAGACACAACAGAATTTGTCCCGTGGAAGAGGTTCAGGAGAGTGAGAGAGCACAATGGAAATCAGCCCTGGAAAAAAATCTGATTGTAAGAGGTGATGAGCTCATACACATGAGGCCTTATTAAAGGGAGATTGTTCAGTCACACAGTTACAATGGCTACAGCGGGGAAGGAGTTTTTCATTAGTTATTCAACAGAAGGGAGATCTATATTTTGCCTCAAACTGACACTTTTTACCATCTGCTTAAAACATAACTGTCTCCTAACAACTATTATCCACATGGGCTTTTTCTCCTTTTTTAGAGTAATCATTATGCTAAGCTTCCAGATTGTTTAAGGTTTCTGAGGTCCAAGTATGACCATGCTGTTACAAATAGATGATACTTAAAAATGCTATTCCTTTTCATACGTTTGACTGGCAGCTAATTAGTACATTTGTTTTTCTCAGTTGTAATTGTGATCCAGCAGTGGCCTTGATCTTGCTAACTGTTATATCTGAGCTTAACTGCAGTCCTATAATCCCAACAGGCTCATTGTGAAAGGGCATAGTGACTCAAATTCATGCATACTATAACTATTGAAATTAGCACTTTTCACCAGGGATGAATTTATCTCAGTATCTACAAGTGCCCTGGACACATACAGAGAGTTGTTAGCAGTGGGCCCTGAACATGAAATGAGCAACCAGACTCTAACTGCTTGCTTTGAAGGTGTCACTTAAACGAAATTTTCTGTGTGTCCCCCCGAAGCATCCCACCTCCAATCCTAGGGAAAAAACCCAAACCAAACCCCTCCAAAAAACATTTGCTGCCTGGGGTCTTTGAAGGGAATCAGATTTATGCTAAACTCCATGAACAAAGCATCCTGAAAATAGAAATTCAGACGTTTGCTTTCATGGGTACCTGAATTCCAAAACAAATATAAACAAACACTTCTTATATGCCAAGAAATATTTTAAAAGTAGTTAATGGTAAATTAAACAGAAATTTGTGGCTCTTGTATAGTGAGTGTTGCAGCACAGGACTGTAATCTTCTTCAGTCCTGCATTTTTAGAGTGCTGTTGAGAAATGTGCATCCAAAGGGCCAATATGGCTCTGTAGTTGGCTAATCCTTCATCCCTCCGAATGCCATCCTACAGTGGGAAACCAAGACAAAGTCGAGGCTGCCTTCAGAATAGAAACCTGCACAACTGGAGGCTGACCTCTGCTGAACTCTGTCCCTAGAAGCTTGTGCTGGCTGGCTGGGGACCTGGAGCTGGCAGGGCGGGCAGTGAGGAGCTGTGGCCCCGCACAGGCACATGGGCAGGTGGCTGCAGGCTGTGCTGCACAGCTCCCACCCGAAAGTGCCGAAGGACACCTTTCCAAGAACGGGCGAAAGGCCATGCCAAACATTTCCAGTGTTGTTCTTATCTAGAAGGGAAACTTCCTTAGATCTATACAACTCAATGTTTGCCACCCTCTCATTTTGGGGAGAATGGTGGTAGATGGGTCACAGTATTGGAAATAATTATTTAATTTTTAATTGTAGACCAAAAGACTGTAAGCATATCATTGTGCATATACTTTTGTATCAATTTTGTGTGCTTTTAAAACCATTTTGTATTCTTTCCTCTTACATAAATGAATTTGTAAGTTCTCTCTCATCCTTGCAGATTGGGCTGGAATTCTGAGCTACGGGTTGGGACCTCATTACCTTGCACTGCATGCAAGGCAGTGCTTACTTAGCCAGCCAAACAGCAGCTGAATTGCACCTTATCAGCTGTGCTCAAACAGCGCATTTCACCACCCGGGTGGCTGAAACGTGCTTCTTTTCAGATGCCTTTTCAGATTCATGGCAGACTCTTTGCATATGCACCACCTGCAAACAAGAGCTCCCGAGTGACTGCTGTCCATAGTTCTGCTGTCTCCAGCGGCAGGGAATGAATGTCACAGCTGGTGGAGTTAAAGGCATCGATTATCAGTGTAATACCAATCATTCTCCTTAATTCTGGATCAGTACAAATCCTTGTATTATTGCATTTATAATACATAAAATGTTTGAGGAAAAAACCAAACCCCTTTATTTTCACAAGAGGATGATGTTGACAAACTAGCAGGGGAGATAAAATTGTAGAAAACATGACAATCACAAAACACTCCAAGAACAGCTTTCACACAAGTTTAACCTATCTTGTATTCACTTAGCCACCCAACAGGAACCTCCATAAGCCCACATGAATTCTATTCTATTGCTTTAGCATAACTGAGTGCCAGAGCAGTTAAGCCCTGGCTGAGACACCTGGGAGCCATTAGTTTCCCGGAGACTAAAGACTGGCTTTTGGGAATGGCTGATGATTTGCCTTGCATCACTTCCTCAGGTGTTCTGCATACCTCCGGGGCTTCTTAGTGGCCAGCCCGGTGCTCAGTGCTTCTGCCTGCTCAGTGTTGTTCCTGGTCCAGGGACTACACGCCAGAACAGCTTCTCTGCTGACAGCTCTTTGCCTGGCCCTTGCCCACAATTCGTCTGACCTTTGGTATCTCTCTGGGAACAAGAGAAGTAAGAGCGAACAAATCAAACTCTGTAATTCCACCTGCATTCATTTATACATCCTATCTGTAAATGCATTGAAGGAGGCAATATAACGCAGCTACTTGGGAACTGAATGGGTCGGAACAACTCTCCCTTGGAGCAAGGGAAAGTATCTTTCGTGATGGCGCCATCAGAGTCTGCTCCAGTTCATGCTGAGAGGATTTGCTGGGGATGAATTTGTGGTGGTCGTACTTGTGTCTTTCTGTTAGTGGCATGTTTTTATTCCTTCAAAAAACACACTTTGCATCAGTTTATCTAATTTGGATCTGAAAGTTTTGATGTCATATAAGCGTTTATTGCCATTAAAATCGTGCCTGGGGTATTGACATTTTCAGGCTGTTTTGTAAAGTGGCCTTTTACACAAGGTGGGGGAAGTGCCGTAGTGTGGTACACAGGTGGTTTAATTTCAGCTTTGTTTTCTTTGGTTTAACCTTGTGTACAAGTTGCAGTGATTTAAGAAGGTCTGCCTACAGGAAACATGGAAAGAAAAAAATGGGAGGCAAGTTAAGTGATGTTTGGACACTGAATTTTCGCTCATCTTTTCTTTAGCAGATGCCTCTGCTATGCCTGTGGGTGGTTAGATCTTTGGCTTACTGGCCTGAAGTCCATATTACCTTTACAAGCTCTTTAAGGCAAGCTGTGTTTATTTTCACTGTGCTTTTAATGCAACCTGCATCCTAACAGAGAGTATTGCTTCTTTACTGTTGCATGCTAGAGTAAATTTTTACTTCTTGAGTGAACTGTTTTCTGGCAATCCCTCACTTTCTTGAGGGTGAGATGGTGGCCCACAGAACACAAAACAAGTTCATAGATAGGCCAGAGTTAACTGTAGGACTTTTTGCAGGCAGTAATGGACTTCCACTCCTATTTTAGTCCTGGTATAGCTTTTTAACAAAAATGGAGAGAGGGTGAAATAGTCTAACAGCTTGGGTTTGTCACATAGACCACTGAACTCAGCTAATATAAACTTAAGCTGTTTATGCACCTTGCTACTAAAGCAACTTCTGTCTTCTCCACAGCAGTTTTATGATCTTTTAAGGTATAACATACTTGTAAATGAACCCCTGAGAAACACCTCAGTGTGGCTCTTTGTCTTCACGCAGATGTTATGAAGTCCATTTTCCACTGCTGCACAAAGAGGGGCAGCTAGTGAGGGACATACTTCTCATGTGTGCCACTTGGTACTTTCATGGGATGAGTAAATCTGAAGTGCCTTAAATTGGCACATATCTACCACTATTTCTAATACAGCGAGAGCAGTGTAATTAATTTCGAACATTCATCTATATAGTAGATCTGAATTGAAATATTTTTGTTTCTAAATCATTATTTCTCTCCAATTGTTTTACCTCAAGAGCAATATTTCTCAACCAGGACTGGGAAAGTTCTGATGTCAGCATAGTGGATGGGAGATGATATCTTAAGATAGAGGACAATTTTTGTCTGTCAGTGTCTTTTCTGTGGTTGATTTAGGACACTACTGGTCATATTAACAAGGTCTCTGATTTGGATACACAGTCTTATAACCCAAGGTTACTGGCAGCTATAGATACCACTGACTTCAACTGAAGTGAGGAATCCAGACAGTAAAATTCAAGATTTAGGATGATAGGTGTTTGGGGTTTTTTTTTCCAGAATAAATGTTCTTGGCACCTGGGGGAGCAGGGTCTCACACTTTATCTAAAACCGAGCCTGCAGAAATGGAAGTATACAACTTTCAGAGGACATCTGAGGGTTTCTGTCCTGAGCTTGTGACGGTTTATTTTTCTGAACTGAAGATGAAGGTTCCATGGCCCCTATTACTTTCATTTAGCATGGTTGTCCATGCTGCTGCAAATTCAATCCCAATGGCCTGAATAAAGAGCTCCCTTATCTCTTAAATCTTTGCTGATTTGCAGTCTAGTGTTGGCCCAGCCTCATTAGACAAAGAATACCCAGGTACACTCACGTATAAAAGGTTAAAAAAAAGTAGGTAGCAGAATGTTCTGAAATATTTATGTTCTTTAGTCTTGAGGTGAGACAAGTATGGGTAACTTTAGAGATGAAGCTTCACTGCCAACTGAGTGTTTAGAAATATTTTGCCTGCTGAGTTCTCTAAAAATAAATGTGAATGTTCTGTTGTTAAAAATTATTAATACTTTTGACTCGTAAGCATAAAAGGAAACTTTTATTTACGGAACTTAGATTAGTATGTAAATACAGATTTAACATTGTAAATGGAAATCTGGAACAGTGTCTCAGAGATTCTATGTGACTGCCCTATTTATTTTAGCAGTTAACACAGCATGAGACTAGAGGCTGCTAGTAAATTGTGCCTTTAGGAGATGAAAAATTCAATTGCCTAATAGCAGTAATTTTAAAATAAATATTCTATTAGTAATAGAGTTAGAAACATTACTCCAGATATTCTTTCACTGTTTGAGTAGGTATTTAATGAATGGGACTTTTCAGTTTTCCCAAACTTTAGATAGAGACTTTTTATTTTAATGTGAAGTTTTTTTTCTTGGTTTTCTATATATTTAGACTACATCCAGTGCACACTGTTTCCCGTAAGTGCCACACTTTCAGCAATTGATCCCTTTTTGCATGCAGGAAAACCTTTCTGGATTCTTGGTTCTGGGTACTGAATAGATTATGAAAAAACATAAAAAACATCCTTTCCTTGCTTTAGGGCTTACTTGTGTCAATTTCTGGCTTTTCATATCTTGGTTATATGCACTTGAACACCTTGACTTCTGACAAGAATACCATTTCCTTGTCAGCTGAGACCACAAAATTATTTTTGTCAGCATCTCTTTTCCTTTTGTCTTGAGGGGAGAGGGGACGTTTTTTCTATCCTGTAATCTGATTTGGGTTTGCCTTGAAATCATCATCAGGCTGTTGAAAACAACTTGAGGAAGATAAGAAATGGAGAACTGGGGAAAAGGGGTAAAAAACAGGAGGAAGGTTACTATTTTATTTACTGCTTCAAGTTGCTCAGATTCTTAAGAAGTCAGTCTTTTTGGTATTTTGGTTAAAATACATAAAGTAATACAGGACAACTTCCTTTCTTTTGCCTGCCCATAAATGTTTTCCTTATCATAAGTGGCATTGCTTCCTGCTGGCAGGAGGTGAGTGGCTGCCTGAGTCTGGCTTCCCTTTTTGTTCAGCACAAACAGGTGTCACAACAGCTTTCTCCTTTTGTAGGAATGGTCTTTAGAAAGCTGAAACTTGACCTTCTGGATATCAAATATCCTATTTTAGGAATTAAACATAGCATTCTGGACAGTAAAATGGGACAAATTTCTGTTAACTTCAATAAAAAGGAGGTTTTTGTCAGGAGAGGTGAGCCCATGCCTTCATCTCTTAAGACGATTATTTGGTATTTAGTTGTTAGAGATAGGCAGTCTCTTTGACTGCTTTAATGTCTTATTTTCACATTGACTAGTCTGGGTGGATTTTCCCTTGCAGCATCACTGATTTCTCAAATGCTCAGATGCATTTTATATATTCAGGCAATTTTTTACCGAAAACAGTGTCTTGGTGTTCATTTGGTGTGTTAGCATTTAGAATTCCTTTCCATTTATAACTACCTATACATTGATATATCAAGTTATTTCTCTGCATCTTCCAGGTCTTTATTGAAAACTAAACTCAATACTGCGCTCCACGCATCCTCCTCCTTTATTTCCTTTGTATAATTTTTGTTTTCAGTGCTTCATTTAGATTTCAGGTCAGTTGTTTATAACTTCTTCCATGCTAATTTGAAACAGTTATTTCAAGTAAAACATAATGCTCTGCTGAAATTCAGGTGGTGTTGTAGTATAAGACAATAACACAAATTATTAATAAGAATCAAGTAAAAGTAGTGCTGCTTTTTCCCTTTCTGCTGCAAAATTCCCAAAGTAATTCTGAAGCTGGAGCCTGTAGCTATAGGATACAGCCAGATGCATCTGGGAGATCTTGATCCATGCTGATATTCACGTGCAGCAGCAGCCAGAAATTACTGAAGAATTCTGGTCAGCCATCTTACCCTCATTTACTTGTACTGTAAGATAAGCAGGCTCCTTATGAAATCCTGGACTGTGGCCACCTGCCTGCTATTCCCATCGAGCCAAAAGGAAAGAGGCTCAAGGGAGGCTTCTGGCCAGGAGTGGTGGTAGTTCAATGTATATCCAAATGCAAGGAAAATAAAAATGGCCAAGACACAAGACTGCGTGTTCTTGCTTGCAGACGATGTGTAACTCAATTTTTTTACTGGTATAATTGAGTGGGTCTAACTGGGACATGAACCCTGAGCATGAGAGCATGGCTGGCTCAGCCAAAACTTTAATGGGCCTTTGGTATCCACGAATGAGGGCAGTTCTTTGCTTGTGCTTGCACCTCTTTCTGCCTGCAGCATTTAAAAATGCACTCGAGCAATCACCAGAAGGCAGGAAAACTTTAAGCGCCAGAACTGATGAATCCATTAGTAAAGGAGGGAGGAAGTAGGAAAAGGAAGTGAGGAAAAGATACATTTTTGGGAAGAGATCTACCATTTTGTTATCTTTGTTTGGTACCTTGCACCAAGTGGCTCTGTGCCTAGGGCTCATGGCCCTAGGTGCTATTTTATCTGCAAGGGTAATTGAAGGAGAGGGAATGAGTGTACGTATATTGGCTTGTTATTTTTTGTATTTCATTAACTAATTTTCCCCAAGCTGAGTAAAGTAAGTAGTTCAAATGCAGCAACTGTAGTGACACCAGGAAGTAATTATTTCAGGAAGCTTGCAAACGCGCCCTTATTAAATAAATTGAGGTGGGTTGTTTTTGTTAAAGTAACAAGAAAAGAATTGGAAAGTTGCCACTTTCATAGGATGTAGTACAGTACACAAGTAAAGAAAAAAAATTATTATGTCCCCAGCAAGGAGAAAAAAACCATGCAAAAGCTGTTTTTTTTGTGTGCCTTTTGGGGAACAATTCTCCTTCAGACTTGCTGTTCTTTTAATATATTTCTTTGTTTTTATGTCACTGCTTTGCAGTATTCTGAAAGAGGAATGTATGTCTGAAAGGTTTTCTTTATAGAAAATCCAAAGAAAAAACTGCATCTGCAAATGGATTATTGATGCATTAAAAAAAAATATGTGGTTGAACATTATGAAAATCTCAGCTGAGATATGTCTGCCAGATCAGCCCTGGTGAAACTGGGGGAGATGGACTGAGGTGACTATAAATCAGCCCCTCTTTCAATCCAGATAGATCTACGGAGTATGGGGAGAAGAACAGGATGGAAATAGGATAAACTTCCAGTATATCTTCAGCAATTGGTTCATTTAAAGTGCTTCATATTTGAGGTATAGAGTTTTCTTTTTTTCTTTTTTGTCTTTTTATTTTTTTCTATTAATAGCAAAAAAAAAAGAAAAAAGTCCATATAGATGTAGCTTTTGAACAGAAACAAATTTTAGGATTGAAAGAAAAGTTGAACTCCTTCCAATGAATGACTGAGGACAATGTAGGAGGCTGAAGAAGGTTAAGAGTACTCTGAGAGGAGGAAAGTGAATGTGCAAATATTTCTGCCTTCTGCTCTAGCAAGACTGCACTGACCATGAATTTTGGCTTTGAATCCATTTGCACCTTCCCTTCTCTCAAGCATGTAACTCTTTGTAGAGAACTATTTTACTGGAATTTGTATGGTTATATGGATTCTTCTCCATTTGGAAGAATGTCACCCAGTTAATTACATGAAATACAGTAGAGAAACCAGTGTGTTTTCAAAGAAATTTGGTTCTAATATTGCACTATAACATTATATGACTTAGAAGCAATTTAAAACTGCAGTGTAGGTTTTTTAAATATTTAGAATTTCAACCATGACCTTTAAAGCACATGTATTGTTTGGATGTAAATTTTGGAGTAAGGAATATTGGATTGCTCCTATTAACCATGTAAAAAAGATTAGATCAGTTTGAGCAACTAGCCTGAAGTGTTTTTCTTGCTATTTATGAGTCAGAACAGTGCTTGTTTTTCAGTGTCTCTGCAAAGGCATCCAAACTGTTTATGTTGCTTTCAGGGTGCTGTACCACCAATCCTGGCTGGAGGCAGCTGAAGTGGGGATGAGGATAATGCAGTGAAGATGGTTTTCTGTTTCTTTTATCTATTTTGCTTTTCTGCTTTCTGCATTTGCTTCAGTGTTACGGTTGTTGTCAGCCTGAGAGTGGATAGCTTGTGGGCACAACTGAATTCTTTTCATACGTGTCACAGATAAAAATATATTCTATGAGAAAGTGTTTATTGTAGTCTTGATCAAACTCCTTTATGTTCATTTTGATAGATGATGATATCCAAATGATCACAGTGCAAACTGTTAGTTTCAGTCCCTTTTGATTTAAATTAGGAATTAAATTCTCTCTAATTCTGCTAGGTTGCCGGCAGTCTGATACTGTGATAGCATGTTTATGTTGCAACCTGCCCTCTCCTCCAGGTGCTCAGACCAAATTGTTGGTCTGAGGAGGCAGAGGTACCTGTTACCCAGTCTTTGGGCTGAGGTTGTTCAACAGAGAATTCACATTTCCTGAGAAATCGGAGCTGCATGGCTGTGACTGCCCAGGTAGGGATGGAGCAGGAAGGACCTGCTGGGAAGGAGGCACTACTGAGGCAACTCAAACTAATGTCACACTCTCCCATGTAAAATTATTTTAAAGAGTTAAAGCTCAGCTGCACTGTCACCAGTCCTTTGGAATGAGGATCCCTCTTTTGATTCACACAAAGCTGCCTGCTCCTAACTCAAGTTTGCATTCAGTTAAAATGTATTTGTGCTCTGACATGCCAGGCCAGGCTTTCTGAGGTCCCTCTGCACTGATCAGACCTGGGAGCCTCTTCGGTTTGCCAGCCCAGATAATGCATGCAACTTCATGCATCTTTAAGAGTGGAAACAAATGCTGTTCCTAGATGACCTTTGGCAACGCTTGTGCCTTCTAATGAGGTAACAAGTCACACCTGTCTCATCCCATCACCTGCTGGGCAGTGGCACAGGTGTTACAGATCATGGAGCTGGATTTTGGGCCATGATTGTCTTTGTCTTTTTGGGTGCATGCTATGCAAAATGGTGAGCTGTCCTGTGGCATGTTTTGCAGCCAGTGGCTGCTCAGGAAAATGCCTGGAATAGCAGACATACTGCCTCTTTAAAGAAAGAGGAAAAAAAGTGAATCAGCATATTGACCTTACTGAAACATGCAAATCACTTGCTAGGCCTCAATTTCTGAAATAAATTCCCATAATGTGTATTAATTCTTTCAGAAATTATTAAAAGGATTTGTGGGATTACTCTGAGCTCAGACAGCAGTAAGTGTTGGGCTTTTAACTGAGGAGGTGTGGAAACCAGCAATAGTGAATGATCTTGAATAACCATGTTAGTGTTTTGTTCTTGGAAGGCTTTCTCGCCCTGGGCTGTGTGGTCTTTTTTTTTCTTTTTTCTCTCTCACATAAATGTTAATAGTACTTTTAAAGGGTTCACTGGTTAAAAAAACCCCATGTTTTTGTACCCTTTTAAGAGACTTTTTTTTTTTTTTTTTAAATTAAGTTTCCAGCACTGCTTCAAAATCAAAAAGAAATAATAGCTTTTGAGTTTTGGAGGATATTGTGAACTCTGGTGTTTGTGTTGTCTGGTTTTGGAGCCTGTCACACTTAGTAACTTAAAATCACTTGTATATTTTTTTTTAAGTTGTCTGAATGCTTGTTGGAAGTCATTACATATTTTTAAACATTATTTAAAGTGCAAATAAAATTCAAGTCATTGCAAAGTACTTGAGGAGTGAACAGATGGGAAAACAATGCTATGCCATGATGTGTTCTTTATCGTTTCTAGAAGTCGCTGAGAGCATTCTACTTGAACCTCTTCTGAGCACTCAGCTGTTTGCTTAGTGAAAGGACAAAGGACTGACAGTAAGGCAGAAGATGCCATTGCGCTGCTACCGACACCTGCCTGTCAGAGCTGCGCCTTGTGTGCCGCAGGTGCTGTGTTTATGCCATCATCGGGCGAGCAGACGAGACGAGAACCTTCACGGATCGGCCTTGGGAGCTGTCCGGCGAGGGCTGCCAGCGGCTCCCAGCACCCCCAGCTCCCGCCTCCAGCGAGGCCGCCGCGGAACGGGCAGGTGCGGGCGCGCTGGGTGGGGCGGGCGCGGCGAGGGGCGGTGAGAGCCGCCGGACCCGCCTCCCGGGGCGGGCACGGACACGGGGCGGG
>VXAD01004603.1:1765197-2085059 GCA_013399195.1 Dicrurus megarhynchus | reverse complement strand
AAAAAAAAAAGATACATATATATATATATATATATGATGTTGCTATAATCAAATATTTTCTGAAAAAAACCCCAACCAACCCAAACCAAAAACACCCAACAAACCAAGGCATTTTAAAAAGCATATTTTTAACTGGTAAAGCTTAGCAGAACAAGATGATCTGTATTTCCAAAATCCTTAGATATGCCCTTTAATCCTTGGCACCATCAAACTCAGTGTTTCTGAGTTATATGATGGTATGTGCTGTATAATCTATACGTAGGGTATTTTGTACCATTGCTTGTTCCTTCATTCACGCTGTTTCTACATGGAAAGAAGTCAGACAGTCAACTAAAATGGAGTGATTAGAACTTGGCCCTTAAAAATGTTGTCACAGCAGTCGCACTTCACTGTTGCGTAGGAAATTTGATGCATTAAGAAATGAACACGTTATTTTTCTTGCACACACTCTAAACTTAAGATACTGTCATATTTACAGCATCATCATAGCTTGTGTAATTCCTTGTGTTCTGCTTGCATATTAGCAGTCAAGATATAAATTATACTTATGTGCTCCAGTGGTTGACTTCAAATTCCCATCAACTACTGCCTCATGTGGCAGTGATGCCTTATATCAGCTGATAAAAGGCCGTGATGGCCATGGTATTTTTCCCTCTGAACTGCTCAGGATCTCTGAATAAGTATGTCTGATTCCAGCACAGAGAAGATTAAAGGTAGATGGAGGACGGACCACACCTTCTCTGCACTAATATCCCCGCAGATTTTAGGTGTCTCTGGGTGGAAGTATGGTGATGACATAGTCCTACCATGTGAATTGTAACTTGAAATGAATGCTCATTAATCCTACTTATCTCTGTAGGATTTAGATCAAGCTTTGAATTTCTTTTACCTGGAAAATAAGTAGAGTGTAGGAAACACCAGAGAGAATGTTCAAACTATTGCTATTACCTGAAGCATCTTTCACTCTCAAAACAGAAAGAGTGAGACTCCCTAAAGTGCTCTTGCAGGCTGCTGCCTTTGGGCCTATGGTCAGATGATGTGTGGTTGGTTGAAAAGGGATTTCTGCTAAGGTTTTAAAACCTAACTTACATTGAGGCAGCTGTTTTTAAAACCTCTTCATGCTACTTTGTGGCTCAATTTTTGCATTTCACGGTAGTACCAGTTTTGCTAAGTTGTGTGAAGTTGTGTGTGGAAATATTAAGGTTTCACTTTCTCTTAATGGTTTATCCTCCATGTATGTGCACAGAGCCATGCAGGGTATCAGGTTGGATCACATACTTTTCTGAATTGGCAAGTGCTTGTCTTTAAATACTGTTGAAAATTCCTGCTGAACTTTGATTTCCCACTTTCCTTTTCTCTCTCCTTTTTTTTTTTTCCCCCCCCTTTCTTTTGTGTGTGTATCTCACTTAGCTCTTTGGATGCTTGATGTGAAGTAACAATTTTTGGACCATACCCCAGAGGGCTTGTTTGGGATGTGTATGTGTCCTCTTAGCGATTTTTGGTTTGACTGAATTCTTAGAGCATTTTTTAAAGTGCAGAATATGTTAAAACCTTAAGTGGTCTTTAACAGGTGTGTAATGTCCTGAGGTTTAATGGGAGTCTTAAGGGGGTTAACTTGAGCCGGTTAGTTTTGAGTTCTGCCTGTCCTGGTCTTTTTCTCCATCACAAAGAGGGCAGTGCACATTTACCCACCACTGTGCCTTGATGTTAATCACTACAAGTAATCATGAGAAAGTTATTCAGGATCTGTGTTCATTCAGTTTGCATTTGTGGTTGGAAGCACTGAATATGCATCTTCTCTGAGGATTGTACTGAGGCCGTTTCACTGCAAGTATGCTGAACAGATGGCTCTCTTTGTAAAAGCTGAGGTTTAACTCCCCAGTTGTTCTCAGTGATGCCTTCAATATTGTTGGTTAGAAGGACTGTGCCTCAGAAAGTGCTGGTAGCTACTGATATATTGTGCTGCTGCAGGTTTTATGAAGCTTTATGGAAGTGACTCCTGTAATCCTATAGGAATGCCTCTATAGTTGTATCATAGCCCTGTAGTTTTCTCTTTCTGATGAAGACCCTGGTAAAATGATTAGCTGAGATGAAAGGCTTTGCTGCCTGGGACATTTGCTTGTTAATGCAGATGGTGATGGGAGAGTGTGGATGTAGGGATAGCTGAGCCATGCTGGGTACAGGGTGGGCTGCACTTCATGAGAAGCTCCTGAGCAGCACACTAGAGCATATTTCAAATTTGTGTGTCTCCCCAGCTATAATTGCTCAGATTCACAGACCTCTGGGGAATCTGCTTAATTTAAACTGTCTGCTTTCTCTTTTCTGAGCACGTAGGCTTTTGTAGCTTGGAAGCCCCATAGCGCATCATGTTATTTCAAGAGCACAAGCTCTAGCAATATTAATATAACGTGAATTATTCTCTAGTGTTAAAAATAACTCCTATGCAGTAAAAAAATAGATAATTTTAAAAAAAGAAATTATAAGTTATTTGCTATGACCAATGAGAGAAGCATAAGAAAATAACCAATAAAAAAGTCCTGAAACAAGAGGCGGAATGTATTATGTAACACTGTCTCTTAGCACACCTCACTAGAAAGAGGCCTGAGGAGTGGATCCTTCCATCAGTAGTGTTACAGTAATTGTGAGTTCATGTGGCCTCTGCGTGGCAGCGAAGAAAGCCTGAGATGTTCTTTTTTGGGGCAAAATTGCTGTCTTGGTGGGGTTTCTCTGTAGGTCTTCTAAAGGTAGTTGTCGTATTAATTAAGGACTTGTTCTTTCTGGCTCAGAACTTGTGTCCATTTCCATGTGATGGAATGGCTTTTTAAGTCTTAGAAATGTTTGTTCAGATTTGTGGCCCAAAATACATTTTGCTAAGCGTTTAGGTTTGGAAATAACTCCTAACTGATGTATCTTTTAATTCCAGTGAGGAACAAGTGATTTCATCTAATGTTGTGTCTAATCTAAAATTTGTGGTGAAGCAGTTCAGCAGGAAAATTAGCCCTCAAAAGGTTTTGCAGGAATGCCATTCTTGGGAGATGTTCTTAAAACTATTTGGAAAAGAAATGTGGTAGTATTCAGCTTTTCCTGTTTTGTGCTGAAGAGTATTAGAGTTTGACCTCAAAATCCAGTGTTTCAATAAAGTCATGTTAAAGTTTAATGAACTTAAAATACCTTTCATCTTGATTTGAAAGAGCAGCAGAATTTAAAGTGTTAGGATTTCTGTAGAATATTTAATTGTCCTGACAGGTCTGCTAGTGACAACCTTTTTTCAGTCTTCCCTGTTTCTCACATTTTTCTACCTTGACTCACCTAGGTGAGTCTTCATCTCACCGATCAGAAACCCAGACTGCTCTGTGATTAATAAGAAGTACTGCTGTGACANCCTTGTTTATAATTCTCGCTCATTTTGACTCATCTGTTCTGCAGTTTGTTTGTGCTTGTGCTCTCTCAAACTGGTCTGTATTACTTTCACCTTCTACATTTGCCTTCCCCTCCCACTTGTATTTTCTTCTCCTGTCAGTGCATCTGTTTCCTCTTTCCCTTCTTTCCTGATGCTCTTTCTTCCTTTCAACTGTTTCCACTGCCCTGTTGTCTTCACTGTTCCTGTTGGCTTCATCCCTCTGCAGATTGTCTGAAATCTGTTTCCTACATGGATAAGAGCGCGTCTCCTCCGGAAGCTGCATGGATGAGTGTGTTGGGCATGAAGGCTCCGGTGGAAGTTACGCTTTTAGGACCAGTGAAAATGGGATTCAAGGGACCCCAGATAGTGCCTGACCAGCAATCTCATGTTGGGCTATTTTAAACAGCTTTTCGGTGACTACTTTTACCCATTACTTAAAAAATTTCTGCCACCTCCCTGTTGCAGTCAGAGGTTTGCAACATATGTGAGGGTGTCCCCAAAACCGTTTTGCTGCTTTGCTCCAGGTGACAGAACAGATCACTCTGGTGGAGTGATGAGGATAAAAGCTAGTGCTGATAGCCTGCAGGGTGAATCAGATTGGAAACTTGCTGTTTTCAAAGGTGGCATTACTTGTTTCCTGTCCTTGCCACCAACCTCTGGAGGTTTGTGCCACCATGCCAATGCTTAAGCAATATTATTTTGTGGTTGTGTCCTGATGGAGCAGGTGCGGATGGGAATGGTAGTTATTTTTAACCACTTCTCAGATTGATTTTCAATGTTGCTTGCAAGGCAGAAATAGCCAGTCCTGCTAGCCAGCAGCATGTTCATCCTGCTTCTCCTTCTTGTTGGACATCAGGCTCAGTGGTTTCTGTATCTTTTTCCCGTGAGTTCCACTCCCTTTTAGGAGGCTGATAGACATGATAATTTTATTTCTGCATCCTAGACCGGAGGTGAGAAGACCATTAACACTTAAAGGGAAACAACCACTACACTGAGTATCTGCATTGTGAGACACAAGCTCTACACAGTGATGTCCCTGAGGGCTTACCTTGATAGCAGATAGTTTGTTTCTTCAGGTTTCTGCAGTTTTGCTTGCTTGCTCTTTGTGGATGGACAGTCTTCATAGGTCTGGTATAATTCATACAAGTTGCAGGCACAGAATGGGGTGGTGCCCAGCTGGTTATTCCATGGAAGTGGATGTGCTGTCAATGAAAGCTCAGGAAGGTCAAGACATCAGTGGCCAGTGGCTGCTCTGTAAATGTGCACCTTTTGTCTTGGTTTGTTCACATTATTTCTCTGCTTGAGGCTGAAGCAGTTCAATATTACCATTTGTGAGGGTTTTTTTTTTTTAAAGGTTCTCATGGGACTAAATGAAAATTTTTTCATGCACTTTCTTGGTTTAATGGAGAACATACATCTGAAGAGTAATTATTGTGATGCTCATCCCTTTATGCTAGCTGATGTTATGGTTTCATGTTATTTGAAGTACTAGAGCAGCTTTAAAGTATTTGTTTCATGCTGAGATACTGATGAGAACTTAATCCAGGTCAATGATTTTTTTACTTAAGTATTGGCTCTTAATCCAGGTCAGTGATTTTTTTACTTTGATATTGGATCTTTCATAACTTGTGAATAATTTGCCTCAGATACCCTTTCAGAACTGAAATATGCTGCTGTGAGGAAGTGGCTTTTGCTTAGTTTTCTCTCATGCTTTCCTCATGAAAGTTCTCATTGTAAAGTCTAGCCTGCTCTTTTATGCTTCCTTTAACACTATTCACTGTTTCTAATTGTGGGAATGATTTTTAACTAGGGAAATTCCTTTTAAAATTTGTTCTACTCCAATTTAGTCATATTCTTTTCCAACCATTATAATTTCTCTGTATTTACTTATCAATTATTAGTGTCCCAAGTGGAAAATAAACTAGAGATCTTGAGTGGCTACAGATTTCACTGAAAGGACACGTGATGGCCAAATAATTTGTGTGTGGTGCATTTTTTTCTCCCCCTCAACTGTCTTTGAAATGGGTATGCTTTTTTTTTTTTTTAATAAAAGCTTTTAAGTTTTCACAACAGTAGTCATTGACAAAAAGAAGTGATTTCCATATTGTTTGTTAGGAGGTCCTTGGATTTCCTATGCATGTTCCTCAGTGTCCTCTGTTGCATACAAGAAATGACCACATTTAGCAGACAGTAACTTGACTTGTTTTGACATATATGGAATTGGGACAATATACTTTTTGCTAGTTCTCTGCAACTGTCAAAAAATTAATCAGAAATACCCTTGAGTGGCAAGGCATACTGATATTGAAAAGGTAATGTCATTTGAACCAATTTATTGCTCCCCCTGCCATCCTTAGAGTAATTTTCTCTGTGAATTACAGAGAGCAGATTTGTACAAACTTCAGGTTGTGCTATTGACAGCAGGGTGCACACCTAACAGGCTTTAGCGGGTGTGTGGATACCTTGTGTCTCCTCCAGTGCAACTGCTGCCCCTTTCTGCCCTGAAGAGACTCTTGAGCATGTGGGAAGATTTGAGCAGAGAGGCCGTGGGAGAGTTTCCAAGAATTTGTATGGAGGTGTTTGTGTCCTGATGGGGTGGCCTGTTGCTGCTGGCAGATCTCGACAGATTTTGGTAGACCCATGAGTCATGTTCAGAGGGATCAGTTCGGTCAGTTGTGTGTGGCACAGCTCTTTTCAGCTGCGGAACAATGAGTCACAAACTTGTGAGTTTCCAGTCCTTGCTAAAGAAAATACCCACATAGCTGCTCTTGTGGTTTCATTTAGAAATAAATGAGCAGTGCAAGAGTTAAATAATTAGACAGACTGACTAGGTCAAGTACTTACTGTATACTGATTTTTGGTGGTTTTTTTTTTTTTAAGAACATGTATTGAGAAGTGACATGTTATTGTCACAAATGGAAAAATGCTTGTTTCTGAAAAAAGTGAACAGGATCTGAATACAAGTATTTTCTGAATCATATAGCCAGAAAATTAGTTGGAAGGGTCTGTTCTAATTGTTTTGCCTAATTACTCTCCTGCCCTTGTTTCACACAACCTCACTTATTCTGATCTATTAAAAGGCTATTGCTGAATATTTGTCTAGTTGTTCACACTAAATTATCATCTTTCAACAAATCAAACAAGTTTGTCTTCTGCCACATGGACTCCATGCTGCTATTCTGCTTATCTGACTTAAAGGCAAGAATCAGCCTTGCAGTATTGTGTCCATTTTTCTGAAAACCACTATTGTTACTTCTGCAGTGCTGAGAACCATCTCCATAGAGATGGCAGAGGAAGATCTGTCATTGTTATAAATTCCCAGTTACAAATTGCATATATATTGATTTTGTTATTCTGTCTAATCTCGCCTCAGTAAGATATTATGCCTTTTAGAAGATAGTAACTAATCGAGGATCATACTGCGTTTTATTTAGATTTCATTTTATTTAGGTGAATAGTCTGTACAATAATACAATACTAAACAAAACCAGACATAAAACTAGGTTTTCTAGACAAAATTTAGGCTTCCTAGACATTCTTACAGCTTAGCTCCAATGTTTGCATTCAATATGTTATTTAAAAAAAATACCTAAGGAACCATTTGTGTTGAAGTGATGTTCTGTTAGGCAATTAGTAAGCTGATGCTTGTTCAGAGGCCTGGAAGTATGTTACAGCAGCTGCTTGTATTGCTTTTGTATGTGTTCTTTTGTATAATAGATTTAAAAAAAATATTTAACTACAGCTCACAGGCAGATGCTTTCACGGTCCCTATGTTAGGCTGTATGTTTTCCTTTATGTATGCATCAGTGCCAAACTAGTTATGGCTTACTGCTAATGATGAAATTTTTAGCCATGACAAGAGTGACTGTTGATTTTTCTGTAGATTTGTGTAAATAGCCAGTATCTTGCTGTGATTTTGGCGTGCCTTTTTAAACTTAATGTTGTTAATGATACTTCTTTTAAGATATCAGGGACGTATTGATACAACCAACTTAAATTCTGTGTTGTGCTATCACACACTGCTGCTAAATTACTAAATATTTAATTAAGTTGTTCTACATGCATGACCACCTTAGATTTTAATAGGATTAATTTTATGAGTAAAACAGGATCCAGCTCTCTTCACTAAGTTCAGAAGACCATCAGAGCACTGAATGATGACTTCCCAAGTTACTGGTTCTCAGGTCTCCTTGGCAGATTAGTTTTTCTGGCACTGTTGTGTATGTTTCTTGTAAATTTAAGAGATCTGAAAATATGAGCATGAAACTAACAGCAATCATTTACACAGCCCTTCTTTCAGGGATGAGGAATATCTTTTACAGGTGTTTTTAAAGTGCTTCAGTAAACTTGCTTTTTGTGAGGTCACCAATATATGTGCAGTGTTGTTCTGAAGTCATTCAGCTGTGAGTCAGTAGCATAAAGACTGGGATGAGTTCTTCACTTTAAAATGATCCTTAACGCAGTTCATCATCTATGAACCCTTGGAATAATGTGCCAAAACTCAAAGCACATTGTACTTTAATAATTAGAATTATTATTATTTTGTTGCAGTGTTCTGTAGTTCTTTTCCCAAGGTGATTCTGTAGCAAGAAAGTGGAAATGTCTGGTGGCAAGATACTTGTACTTGACAAGGTATTGGTGGTGGCAGAGTGCCCCGGGTGGTAATTGAAGTGGGGCTCTCCTGTGTGTGACATCTCCTTCTGCCCCATGCTCTGAACAGCTGCTTTTGGGCTCCATCAGCACCCCATGACTTTTGCAGTCTATATTGCAGGAACTGCCGAGATACATTAACAGTAAAGCTTCTGCTAGTATGGCTGGTTGCCTTTTGCACTGCTGAAGGGCTTAGTCATTGTGGGATCCGAGGCTTGAGGTTCAGTGGAGAACACTAAGCTTGCTCTGCATCTTGGCCTTCATGCTGCTCTCCTGTTGAAAACGCAGCTTTCCTGTGTGGTCTTTTTTGGTCTGCCATGGACTTCACCTGCTGAAGACTGAGGAACAGATCTTTTAACAATTATGTTGGGTTCTATTGAACCTGCCTTCATGTTTTTTATAATGAGCTGTTTGAAAAAGCCATCTATGTTACAGTTACTTAAGAACAATTTTCTTAATTGGATTGTAGAAAAATATGATATTATTATCTTAAGACTCAGCACATAGTATGGTTTGGTAATGCAGACTTCTCACTGGTGCTCACATTTAAAACCCTGATTGTACTGCATCAAATTGCTCAGCAGACGAAGAGTCCAGGTAATGCTAAATTATACTCTGCTGCTCAGGTTTCAAAGTATTTGGTTTATTCACAATTTGATTATTTTAGGCTATCAATAAATACTTGTATTCTAGGATTTTAATTTTTTTTCTTTTCATATTTTCATAAATCTCCTTCATTCTCATGAGACCATGCTCGTGATTGTTTTACTTTGTGAGATGCCAAATTGACATCCTTTGAAATGAAGTTTTGGGCCATTTCTTGGTGTACCTCAACTATTATTGTGAGACAAAGTATCAGTATGATTTAGCTGTCACATGAAATGGGCCACATATAAGAGGTGATAGTTGAATTTCTCTGAGCATCCACTTACTTGCTTCTGCTGAAGTGATCACAGCTGTTAATTCATACTAGTGGGAGTAGGTATTTATGCAATTTTGACACATCTACCACACTAATTTGTGTTGCCTTCAATGATGTGTTTCATTTTGGCAGACAGCTTGGAGTGAGTGAATGCAGCCTTTTAGACAGCAAGTGCCTATGATGGTGTACAACTGGAATGCTTTATGTCAGCTTAACCTTTCTTTCACTGTTTGTCAGCCTTCTTAAGGAAGGAAACCTACTGCAGCTTCACAAAGATTCATCTGATTTTAAGTTGATGGTGTAAATTAAGGGTCTAAAACTTACCAATTCTTGCATTATACAGATACTTCACTTGAATCCCTTAATTAGGAGGGTTACATGTCACTGAAGAAATGCAGTTTGCCTAACACTGGCTGGTTTTCAGGTGGAAAACAGTTGTGGGTAAAAAGATGTTAGTCTCTACATTTTTAGATTTGTATTGTAACTGCCTTTTCTCTCAGAATTTTTGGAAGTTAAGAACTTGTGATGTTTTTGTGTCCTATTTATCACAGGAATTGCAGCTGTAGATCAAACCACAGTTTCATCTACTTCACTATCTCATCATTGACATCCAGACCAGATTCTTCAGAGCAGTAATCTGTTCCCATAGATAGCTGTGGAGGATGTAGTACCCAGGGGATTTTGCAAAATGCACATGCTGAAGCTTGTTTTGTGCCCCAAACATTCATTATGCTGTTATGCATTATGGCTCATTGTGCCATTGCAGTCTGCTGCATAAGCCACAGTACTCCAGTATTCTGTAGTTGTGGTCTCCTGTTTTAAAAAGGATGTAATAAAAATGAGAAAAGTTCAGAGAAGGGCAGTAGAGGTTTCTGACAGTATTAAACAAACAACAGAAAAAGAAGAATTTGTCAGCTTTTCACAAGAGGCAATATAGGGGGAGACTAAGAGGCCTGAGAAAAGAGAAAATTATTTGCTATCCTTTCCAGTGTAGAAACAGAGGGAGTGTCCAATGGAAGTGCAACTTTTGAGATGCCAACTATATGATACTCAGTGCAGGAAAGATGACATTTGGTGGCAGGTCAATATGTTGAAACTTCAGAGAAGAAAGCTTTTACACAAGGTGTAAAAATGTAGTCAATACACTATACAACTGAGTTTTTGCCTCCAGTCCTGCAAATTTACTTTTGGAGTTTGTTTTGCATTCATGGCTATTCCCACTGGTTTGTGGTTTGGGCTTCTGGACTTATCTGTTCTACTTATTTGACTTGCAATCCTTGAGAAGTATTCTCTGAATATATTGGAAACCCCTGTCCTTGCCACGGAGAGCATGGTCTAATAAACTGCAAACCTGAAGTGACACACCAGCAAAAATAGAACAGTGGATTTTTAAAATAGGTAACTAGAGGACAGTCAGATTCATATTGGGCAATTTGTATGGGGCTGTAATTGCATCCTTAAGGTCTTGCTAGGAATTTATTCCATGACTGTAAGAGTTTGGAAAAGAATACATATATGCAATTCCAGAAAACATTAAAAGTATTTAATGAATCATGCTTGTTAACACTAATGACTGTTAATAAGAATATTGTTCCTTCCTCTTGGAAATCAAAGACCTAGTACATGATCTGTATCTGTTGGTAAGAAATGGAAATGCATAGGAGTTATTTGGTTTAGGCTCACCTTTAACAGGAACTGACAACCCTGTGTAGATCATGAGTGCCCCCCTCCCCTCCCCAGTTGTGTTGAATTTCCATGCAGGATTCAGTGCTGACAGCTTTTGAAACTTTTTAAGTGCTTAGAAAAGAACAAGTTAGTACATGCTAACTTAAAAATGCTCTTGTACCCACACTGTAGGTGTTTGTAAAGGGATTACATAGTCGAGGTCCAGGTCTGGCTTGTAGGGCCTGTGTTCAGGGCACTACAACCACAAGTTATTCACAAAGGAGATGCAGTTCAGATGGTGCTTACTTTTAGGTGTGGGGTAGAAGTAAGTGAAAGGGAGTGTGTTTCTGTAATGGAGCTGAAGTCAGGTGTGGATCCCTCAGGAGAATTCTGTGCCTTTAGCCTATGTGGCAGCCTTTTGTCAATAGGGCTCCTTACACACCCAAATTAATTTCCCTTTCTCAGGTATAGGGAAGGTAAGAGGTCTTCTCATGTTATTGTACTAACATTAGAGACTTGGTAAAAACAAAGTACAGTCATGAATAAAAGATGCCAAGGTACAATGGAAGCAGCTTTTCAGTGTGCCAAGCTAACAATATGGAACAGATGTGTTGGGTGTTCTCTTTTGCACAGATGTGAAAATTTGTGCTTCATATTGTTGCTGTAAGGTTTTTCATGGTTTCAGTGTGGATATAATTTTTGTTTTCTGAGTGCAAAAGTGTTGAGAGCTAATTTGTTTGAGGGTTTCTATTCCTTTTGCTGTTTAAATGTATCAGTTAAGCTGGAGGCTTTAGGGTTCCCCCCGCCCTACAATAAGTTTAAATACTTTAGGTGGGTATAGATTTTGAGGTTTCTGACAACTGCTAATATTTCATCAATTAAGTTGAAATGTAAGTGACTAGAAAGCTTGTGTTGGGAGCAATGACAGTAAGTCCAAGTAGGAAATCAGTGTCCTTTGCAGTTTGCCATTTACAGAAGCAGTTTTCCATGTCACAATTGTAAATACACCTTATGGCAGGCGCAGTGACTACTGTCTTACTTTAAATGGCAGTTTGATAAACAGTTTAGCCTGGAGCATTTTAACACCAAAATTTTGACACATTATTTTCTTGTGTTTAGCTTTTATTTCGTGTCTCACACAATGTAATCATTAGTGAGTCAAGTATTTTATTATTTCAGTGATCTTTGCCCTTGGATCTCTCTCTCTTTTAGTCTATTTTGATTTTCTTTTTCAAACTTCTGTTTTAGTGTGCCTGTCCCTTTCCTGTTCCTTTTCCTGGGGTCCTCTTTTCATTTCCTTGTTGCTGTCTTCCTCCTATTCATGTTCTTAGGACTATTTTCCATTTTCCCTTTGTCTTCCTTCTTTTTGCATTTGCTTGTGAAACACTGAGATTTTTAGAGCAAGACATTTTAGAGATGCAGCCTTGGGATATAAGACAGATAGGGCTAGTTATTTGAAAAGGTAGCTAAGCACAGGAACTCCCTAGCTAATCTCTTTGTGCTTTGCATGCTAATACTGTGTTCCAATTGCTGTTTTTTTGACAAGGTACTGCAGAATAAATTTAGTTAAGTTTTGCTAGTGGGGAACAATGGACCTTTGCCCTAAAACCTGCCCTTTGCAACAGGATGCTGTCCTGAGTTCTCCCACCTCTTGGGGGTGGCAATCTCTTGCCAATTATGCTTAGGGAATTCCTGTAGTCAGGGCTTAATGGTCTAAGTATTCCCATGTATTGCCTGTTTCATGGCTTGTGGGAGCACTTGACTTCAGGGACACAGAGAATTTCAGTGCTTCTTTGCCCTCACTTGCTCAACCAATGCTATAATGCCAAGGAGAGAGTCAGTAGTGCGTAACAAATCCTGGACTTTTTTCCCTGCCCTCTATTCCCTCCATATCACTATTAATAGAAGTGGAGCATCCTTTGTGCTTCCTCAGCTTTTTTTTCAAGTTTCAGTTTCCATTTTCTTTCTTTGAAGCACAGAGAAGAGCAAATGTACATAAACAAAGCTTCATACTCAAGCCAAAATGCAATAGACACAATTGAATAGTAGTCAGTTAGGAATTTTAAGAGCTTTCCTATGAATATTTAATTACTACATTAACTGAGCAAATAAAGAACATGCTATTAATATTCATACAGTGTTAGCAGTGGTTCAGAGGAATTTAATATGTTTTATAGTTCATACAGCATCTTGTGTTGTGTAGGCCTTCAAAGAATGCCCACATCTAGAAAGGTAATAACACTACAGGTCTCCCTAGCTGTTCCTTAATCCTATGAATTAAGGAGTGTCTGTTGTTCTTTGCAGAGCACATTTCCTAGTAAAATTCTTCAGTTTTGTAATGGTACCAGCACCTTAAGCAACTGTACAAAGAGCTCAGTGTGGTGCCTCCTCCATATTTATTTGTGTACCTGCTTTGTGGCTTTTTGAGAGCAAAGTTTAGGAGGTATTTAACATTTGCCTGGTTTGCTTCTGCTTAGAGCTTTAGAAATATCGATCCTCTGAATGACTGAGGTGGTTTGCAGAACCATGGTCAAATGCAGAACGTAAAACTGAATTCCTTTGATGTGAGTGACGTGTTTTTCCTGTGTGCATTAGTTTCTTTTAAGAATGTAATTTGCAAGTTAATAGCTTTTATCTAAGAGTGAGAAAAAGAATAATGCTTACTTGTCTGGTAGCTTCCATTTGCTTATTGAAAATAGGAGCACTCATCCTCTTGTGTTGACTTGGTCTTTAAATTCCTTATGGCCCTTTTGCCTTCACTTAGTAAGACTCTGGCTTTAAAGATTTTTCCAAGAAAAGCTGCACACATATGAGCAAGAAAAATGTTACAAATGCCATTCCTGAGTCTGATATTGCTCTTTTCTCTCTTGCTGGCTTATGAAAAGACATTTATAGATGTTGAATTAAGACTTCATCAGTGGGTCCATTCTTCATTCACTTACAAATCCTTGCAGCTATTTTTTAGTGCATATAGTGATAATTACTCCTTTTGGCAGAGCAGAACTAATTTAATGTACTTTGGCTGCTGAAATCTGTGAAGGAGCCAGGAATGATTTCTGTGTTGGATTGTTAACCCTGACTGTACAATTCTGTCAGTACCACAATGGGGCTTTGTCTGATTATCTAGTAATCTGGTGTTAATTAACATACAGATAGTAAAAAAACCATAAAAAATATTGTGACATCTAGTAGAAGTATAATGTGCTCCTATTTTGGTAACCCTCCTTTTGGGACTGTTCTGTCAAAGATGGCATGTGTTGGGGAACTGTCCAGCCTGGCTTATGGAAAGGAGGTTATGATATATGAGCAGCTGTATCTCTAAGTACCTAATTTTCTCCCTTTATTGGATGTGGCTGAAAGAATTTTAAGGAAGCTGGAAGTTTCCTGTGTGCACACACTGTGTAGGAGCTGATGAAACCCATGGTTCTGTATCTCTAGTTACTGTTGCTCTTTTCTGTGTGTAGGTTCAAGGTACAATTTTGGTCTTGCTGCTGTGTACCTTTGCTATGGTCACAGGATCTTGACTTGGTGACTAGAGGTGATGGAGCTGTTTGCTCACAGTAGCCAGTTCTGGGATTTCTCTCAAATTCAGACTCAGCAGGATTTGAAAAGCATTGTTATGAAATTTATGCTGTTCCTATCAACACAGTTGTTGCAACAAATACCGAAACAAGTGAGAAGACAAAATCTGTGACCCTCAGGGCACTAATCAACTTTGTGAAGGAAATTTTGAGGAGACAAGTTCTTCTGTTTTGGTGCTTTCTTTCACTGAAATCACTTGCACTTACCAGTCTTGGTAACAGAATGTACAAAAGCAATTCTTCCAGTTAAATCCATTATGGAAATTTTCATATTTCTCCTCTTGCTTAACAGGTATAAGTGCAGTATTTTCAATTTTGCATACATTTCCAGGAACAGAGTGAAAATAAAAATGAGAGATTCCCAGCTAATCTGTTCTTATCAGCATTCCAGGAACAGATAGGAAAGGTCAGGAGCTCATGTTTTGCAGTAAGCACTGAGGGTGTAGAAAGAGCATGTAAGTGTTATGGCAATGGTCTCCTCTTCTAGTCTTCTGACTTCTATTCTTGTATAATTCTGCTTTTCTAAGACCACAAATAACCAACAGAAAAATCTCATGTGTTCATGAACCTGTATGTGCTTCCTTGCATGTAACATCAGTATTTCACAAATTAAAAAAACTAAGCTATTGGACCTTCTGAGATGTGTGAAGTGAAGTCAAATTTGCTCCTCTCATTGCTTCTTTTATATACTTGTTCTGAAAGTCTGGCCTTTCCTCAGCTATTTTTGCCATAACATGCTTGCTGTAATGTAAAATAAGGCTTGCATATAAGGCTATTTAAAGACAAGGCAAAGGCGAATTGCAGCTGTGTAGTTGATAAAGTGGTGCCATTTAGAAGAGAAATAGGAGGGGAAAATGTCAGGACTCTCTGTGATTGACATGCCTTATTTCTTCCACAGGAGAGAAACTGGATTTAGTGGGCAGTGGGCTAAGCAGAGTCCTTTTTCTATGTTTTTACTCTTTTATCATAGCTTCTGCATGATGGTGGGTAGGAGCAACTGGCCTCAGTCCTCATGCAGTTATTGGGAGCCTCCTGAAGTCTGTGTGGAACTGGGAACACAACATGCAAAAAAGCCAGTGAAGTGCAGTGATGAAGGGATGGGTATTCCCTGTTGAGTGACAGGGATCCAGTTTGGTTTTAATACCCCTTATAGCCTAGCATCTATTTAGACTATCTTAGATAGCTCAGGCTTCAGTGCGTTCCTAGTTTGTCTGAATGCAGTACGGATGTCTGATCCAGACATAAGGGAACTGCCAGCTTCCCAGGCTTGTGACTAAATATCCATGCTTGTGACTCAGTCATCATTATAAAAAGGAGGTGGAAGTTGCAATAAATATAAATAGCTTTTTTCCCCCTTCCCACTATTGGTAATTAAAATAGTAAAAAAACTGAATTAGAACTCTTTCCTGAATACTTGTCATTTCTTGGCCTTTCAGTTTTCACTTGCCTGACTGGTGTTGCTATGTTGGAATTTCATTAAATGTCTTGTGGCACAATTTGATCTTCAGAGCTCTTTGTGTTGGTTTCTGAACGCCTGTAGAAGTGTTTTTAGTACAAAGGATACATCTAGATACTGAATATTATGGTCTGTACCAAACAGACCTTTATTCCATTGAAGTACTTCAGTGCCAAAATATCTTTTTTTGAGAAATATCTCTTAGATTATGTGAATAGAGGTTTTATGATTTTTTTTTTTTCTTTTACATTTCGTCTTTCACTTCATTAAAGGGTCTGGTAAGAGAAATCCTTCTTCCCTGTGGGCAGCTTCAGCCCTCTCTGTGCTTTTAGTATCTAATTAGTCATGTCTATTCAGTACCCTTTGTGAAATATTTCTATGCATTTCTGTCAGTGCACATAACCATGTCTTGTGTGGAAAAAGCCTCAAATGAATGTTTTTGTGTGAAGTGGCAAATATTGTGGTAGAAAACAGGATACTATTTCTGTGGAACTTGGTATAATTTGATTTGCCCACTGTCTTGTGTTTAAAGTTCAGACAAATACAGCCCCAATTATATAAACCACACCTGTTTTTTTGAGGTGGTTGACAGACTTTTTTTTTTTTTTCCAAACTTGCTTGTCATTTCAATAAATGTTGCGTTAGTGCCTCTTGCAAAATTAAATTCAGTGCATAATGGACCAGAGGCCACTAGAATTCTGATCTATTCCATAAAAACACAGTGGTTTGTCACAGGAGTTATACCATTTCAGCAGCCCTGACAATGGCTACATTATGGGTTTGTAGCAGTGTGACTACTTATGCTGTGAAACATTAGGATGCTTTAGAAATGTCTTCATAATCTATAGCTGTTAACATTGAAAACTGTTTTCAGGCTCCTGAGCCCCAGTTACAGAATCACAGAATGGGGATGGGTTGTGATTTCTGTCCATCTGTCTCTGGGTGTAAACTGGTGTAAGCTGGATGTAAACACCTCTCATGGCATGAGCAGATGAGCAAGAAAAGTTGTATTTTTTACTAGTGTTAACTGTTTTGGACTCATGGCTAATACTACCTACTGCAATATTTTACTGATCTCTGTACTGAGAATTCTGGATTGCTGTCTCCTAATAGAACCATTAAAGTTAAAAAAGGAGTGAAAAAACGCATCATTAACTATTCCAAGGGAATGTTTTTAAGTTATGTTGTTTTTTTTTTAATGAAGAAAAAACAGTTCTTGTACTGAAAGACAATGTTTCCTGTGGAGGAGAGACTTTGAGTAAGGTTTAGCCCTCCCTGCATCCTCTGAAAACTGGGTATCCAACTTCTGTAATGATCTCCCTTGCGGTGTGCCAGACTGTTTTCTTTTGAAAAAGAAACACAATAATGCAGTAGGTTTCCAAATATCCTGAGGACTGTACTTACTAATGAGAGACTACAGGCTGTTGGTGCCTTTTTCTTACTGCCAGTGAGGAGGGTTGTCTTTTTTAGAACTTCCTAGATTTTAGCAGTATGCTCTTTTTTAATTTGGAGGCTTCTCTTACTAATTTGTACTTCTTCATACAATAACCACAGCAATAAAAATCTTTGTTTTCAATGAGGGAAACTGTTCCTTTTGAAGACTGCAGTATAAAGTTTTGGAGATAATTCTGAAAGTTTTCTGGGTAATATAATCAAATAACTTTTCTGAAACATGAGCATATAACAAGGGTTTTTTAAAGTTTTTTTTTCCTCATATATTGTACTGCAAAATGAATTCATTTAAATATGAACATGCTTTTGGTTTTAGTAGTTTCACAGCTTTATCCTTGTAGCTGCTGTGGTTAGCTTAATAGTTAGCAATAAGAATTTAATTTTCATTTTCCAGCAGAAAACTGATGGATACTGAATCATTATATGGCCAACTAAAACTCACTAAGCAGCCTTTGAACTCGCAGGGGGTTAGACTGTAATGTTAGGATACCTATTCTGCTGAAGGCACTGCCTGGCACACACTCAGGGATGATGTGGTCCCATCTCAAGTGCAGGTGGATTTGGCAAATGCTTACCTACAAGACATGTCACATGTTATATGGTTATTTTATATTAGATTAAAATTAGGTCAAACCTTTTTAACATAATGATACATGTTAAATTAATCAATTGGTATTAAAAAACAAAAAGGGGCAGGGGAAGACGGGGATTAGATTCTTCTTTGGTCTTACTGTTAGAATATTCTGAAGAATTTAATTTACTACTTAGAGCATAGGTGCTTTAACATTTCCTTTAAAACATGTGGGCTTGTAATTTCTTGTAATATGCTTTCTAATCTGCTCAGATATAATTCATAGTAATGATAATTTAAACAAAAGGCTGATGTCAGAAAATTGCCTCCAAATTTAAAGAAATTTGAAGTAACCAATAAATCTTGTTGGAAAAATGCTGCCATCTTTATCTTTGATTGTAGGAGATGTCTGTTAAGAATAGCTGGAGAGATTTTGCAGAAGGGAGAGGACATCTTGTTTGTGAATAACTGCTGATCCATTAAATGGTTCTTTTAGCTATATTAAGAAGCAAAATGCAACTTGCTAAAATGCTTTTTAGCAAATCTAGGTCAGATTTTAGGCCCATGACAGCTCCTGTCTCTTCCTTAACTTCTTGCTCTCTTTAGAGGTAAACAATTTAATGCAGCTGTAAGCTTTCTTTGCATTGTCAGACTTCAGCACTAATATAAACTCAAAACTTAGGTTTCATAAAGGAAGCTGAATTTTCCAGTGAGAATTGCATCTGTCAGTGGTTTTGAGAATTTTGATGTAAGAAAATAGATGGGTATTCAAGTTGAATCAGTATTGTGCACTGGACAAACCTAGTGGCCATTGATAGCTTTTAAGAAAAATAATAAAAAATCTGGTGAAAAATACAGCAGAAAACAATAACTTTGTATGTGCCATCTTGTTTTTAAAGCTTGTTTTAAAGACCAGCTCATTTTCTGATTCTTTCTGCCAGCGTCATGGAGAAAGAAGCATATATATAAAACATCCATTGGCCTTCTAACCTTGCAGTTTTGACTTCAAAATTATAATCTTTGCATAACTAGATAAGCTTGCCATATTGACTAAGCAAGCTAGACTAATTCTTAAAATCCCTCTAGTCATAAAAGCAGTCTGGCATAAATGCAGCTTTGTCCTTGAGCAGCTCAGTGCATAGCCGAGGGATGAGTGCCCAATGTGAGCTGGGAGGCACATGCTGAAGAGGCTCTTTGGAAGAGGGGAAAAGGGTGGAGGCTGCAGGTCCACCTGGTACAGCTGGGAATCCTTAATATTGATGAGGCTGTGGTCAGTCTCAGGTACTTTACTGGGAGCTTTGGGTTGCACAGGGATGGCTTTTGTGATGGTTTGTGATGAGTTTCTTGGATGTCCTGATGCCCACAACCATTTACTGGAGCTGTCTGATCTTGCAGTATCTCTCATTGAATCAGTGCTTTCATATGTGTGCCCTTGCTGTAAATGTGGTCTATCAGGTGCTCTGCTTTTTCTGTGCCTCACTGGTTAGGTCTGTGTAAGACACGAAGTAGGGCTGCCTGTTGAATTGATATGGCTGTGACACCCAATATCAAAAATACTGCTTTGATCAAAACAGGAAGTTGTAACATATATATTCTATAATCCATCCTAATATGAGTGATCCTCATGAATCCACTAAAACATGGAGAACTCTGTTGTAAATATTAAGTTGCTGTGTCAGTACTTTTAAAATGCATATTCAAAGCACGGTGGGGGGGTCCTTTGAAATACTGCTGCTTATAAATATTGTATTTGCTTTTGAACTGTGGCTCAAAAGACTACAATAGCATCTTTATGAAGCTGATGTCCTCGCAAGGTGCTAGTACCTAACAGTGCTAATCATTATCAAGAATGCATATTGCCCTTTTTAGCTATCCCTCTGAAGCTACCAATGCTCTTTTGGCCTGGTAAGGTCTGACAAACAAAATAATCCACAGGAAAATGCATTAAAAGCCTTTCAAGGAGATAATTGCGGCAGAGGCTTTATTCTTTTTCAAACTCAGATGATCGCTGATGCATGTGGATAACTTAAAGGGAAATAGGCTTTGATTCAGTACAGAAATCAAGGTGGTCTGAGGATCTTAAATTTCTGCTAGGTAAATTTAAATTACTTGACTGCAAGCTTCATCTGCTCCTGTACACCAGATGGAGAATATGTATTCATGAAGTCTTTAGTGTGTGAAAACAGTGCACATGCATTCATTAAACATTCAAACTAGAATTTAACAGATGAAACGCTTGATTTATACATGAATAATAACTTTCACATATTAATATCATTTTATTAAGGTAACTTTTCTGTTTTGTTCTGTGCTGTCTGTAGGGAGCTGAAAAGTAAGTCTGTATTTAGACTATTATGTATCTAGTAGCATATTGTCTTGTCTATTTGTTTATGTAAAAAGAGAGAAAATAGTTTCTGTTCACAAAGTGTCTACTCAGAATCTGGTTAATGCTTTTGAGTCTGAAGAGAACTTTTATGGCTGAATTAGGACCAGTGGGGGATCACAGCATAGTGGAAGTGCTGATTTACAGATAATTGTATTGATGAATTATATGGTGTTTGTGACCAAAGTGAGCACATATATTGCTAATTTACACACTTGACACTTAGCATTTCTGTCTTCTTTCCCCTAGTTTCTCTGTTTGAAGAATATAAGGACTTTTCTTTCGGCCTGTTGTGAAATATTTGGAATGAAGAAAAGTGAACTTTTTGAAGCATTTGATTTGTTTGATGTGAGAGATTTTGGAAAGGTAAGGATCCTCTTGATTATATCCCGAGTAATACCTGTGTTTTGCTGCTTGGGTATAGAAGACTTTTCTGGTAGCTGTGGTATAGAAGTTGTGACTAATGGATGAGCATTCATTATGAAAAAATAGTGGGGAAGAATTAAGAAACCAGAAAAATTAGGTTTGTATTGGAGGGGCTAATAAAGGGCAGAGAAAAATACTTGGCAGGAAAATTCTGAGCATGTGAAAAGCCAAGATAAATGATTTGAAAGATGCTGAGTTAAAGGTAAATGGAATGGAAGAAGATAAACTGGGGGTGAGTGCTGTCAGGTGAAATCACTTTGGCATAAGTCGTGTAGATTCAGGAACCCTGGGCCTGTACATTGTGAGACCATGTGGCACAGAACATGTTTCTTTAGTCTCAGGTGCTTGAAATTCAGGCAGATAATTTACCCTTGTAAAATTTGTTTTTGACAGTTAGTTGTTTTTTTCCTAGCCTACTGTAAAGCTCAGACACAGCTATAATAGGTTAATTTGACTATTCTAATCTGCACAGTATATTTACAGTGTATTCTTTAAGTCTATGAATACTTATTCCACATGTAAAGCTTTTTCCAGTCTGTTGTTCAGCCTCCCACATATGTTTGATCTGTCATTGCCAACCTGTGTTTAGTTCAACTTCAGTTTCTGCTTTTGAGTCATAGTATCATTAACCTAGTTTCACAGGAAAATGTCTAAAAATTACCTAAGTAGCACTAAAAATAGTTATTTATTCAAATTTAGTCTATGTTAAGCATTATTGGTTTTTTTAGAGATCATAATTTTACTATCTGATTTTTATGCACTGCTATTTTCTAAGTAGGCATAGAGGTAAAGATGATGTAAGAGTGCAAGAATGAATCAGGGCTGCAGTATGATTGTTTGAAATGGTTCAGTGATTATCATTAACCAAAATGTCTAATTATTTTCCTCAATCTTTTGTCTGGTTTTAAGTCCTTTGAGCATTAAATTAGATAACCTGGTAATTCCACTTGTTCTTCAGTTTTGCTGAACATCTTGTCCTCATAAATCATATTTAAGACAAAGGTTTTGTTAAAATGTGGTCCTTTTATACATATTTGGCTCATTAAAAATGAGATTTGATTTTGTCTTGACTGTGCAAGTAGTGGAGGAATTTAAAATTGTTGGGTTTTATTTTTTGTGTGCACTAACAATGTCTTATTTAAGATATTTAAGTCAAATCTCAGTGCTTGATTCAAATGATTACTTCGCCTAATGCACAGAATTTTTTTCATATTTTGTGTTCTAATTACTTGCAGAAAGTTTCTTATTTTGTGCCATGTAAACATATCCTGTTTTTAACAGTCTAGTTTTGAAAAAAGATTTTGCAGTGCAAATTATTATTCCTGCATCATTGAATACCCAGTAAACAAGTTCTGAATTAATGGTGAATTTAACCCAAAAATTTGTTTCTGGTACTCTTGATATGTAATTTTAACAGAATTTATTTTGGTATATGATTTTATGTAAGTAGAATAACTGGTTAAAAAAAATACTGTATTCCATCCATGATACTTAGTATTTAATTTCTCTTTCCAATCTGGATGTGGAGATGTGGATTTTTTTACTGTTTGCTGCCACAATATAGCACAAATATATCCCTGGCACTGGTTTTCTAGTTTTAGTGCATACAAGCAATGATTTCTCTAGTCTAGGTCACCTTTCTTGGAAAGCTATGAGGTGAAAATGCAGTGACAAATTTGAGAGGCACTGCTGTGTGGGATTCTCTTGTGAGATGGACTCTGTGCGTGGGAGCAGCTGCTTGTGCAGAGGTGGAGATGCTGCATTGAACAAGGCTGTGCAGTCCTTGCAATAACTGTGTTGGGCAGCTTTAAGGTACCTGGTGGCTCTGCTGTTCAGCTGTTTCCATTGGGTGCTTGTGTGGAAACTTGCCACGCACAAGTGGAGCTTGGAATAGGCTGTATTCAGAAGGGCTGGGCTATAGACTGTTTTATAGACTGTGCAAATGAGCACGTAGTGAGCTTCTGAAAGGGGCTGTGAACTTCAGGCCATCATGGAGGTAGAAGGAAAAATGGCAACTGTATTAAAATTAATAAAATTGCAAGTAAACAAAAGATATGCTAAGTTACTTGTGTGCCTTTAAGTGTATAGTTTGTATGGTTAGCATAAAATACCTCAAAGTGGCATGATATTTCAATTGCATATCTGATAAATCTAATACTTTGAAAATTCTGATTGTTAGTAACAGTGGTGAGAATAGGAAAGTGTATCTTTTTCAAGTTGCTCTTGGCTTTTCAACTTTCCCCTTCATTATATTTTCCTGTGAATAACAACTGCAATACAGCTGTACATCTCCAGCTTCCTTGAACAGAAGTTGTATGTATTCAAAAGGCCAAAAATATAGTGCTGCAGATTTTTCCTGCTACTGCAACCAAGTCATCCTGCCATTTCTAAAAGAATTCTTTGAACTGCTCTCTGAATGTGTACAAAATATGAATGATCTTAAAATGATCACAGGTGCAAACAAAAAGGGGAGTATGATTTAAAAGCACTGTTTCCCTAACTGTTGCTTAAATAGGTGATGGGATGAGTGTGTTCATTACCTACAGCCATTTATGCATTTGAATGTACTGGAAGCTGTCGTCAGATGTCAGAAGCTGGCGAGTACTTATTAGTGGTGAGATACAAATAAACTGTTGCTGAGGTGGCTCCATAAACCTTATCTGTTACTTTTAAATGTTTCAGTTCAAGCTATAAAGAAATTCCTTTGAATTTGTCACTTTAGGATGGAATGTTTTGCTTAGTATGACAGAGTTCAGGGACTATTTAAACACGCTAGTGGAGGGAATAGGAGAAATGTGTCAGCTGTAAAGGAACAATATGCCTTCAAGGCAGTAAGGTTGAGGGGGAAAAATAAGGTGAGAGACCTGGTGAGGGCAACTGTATTTTTTTAAAATATTCTGATATTTTTCAACTCTCTAAAGAAAATGGCAGACAAACTCAGAGCATTGTAGAAGTAGCAGCTGTATCCTGCCAATATAGTCATAAAACTTTTAAGAGCCTTGTGAAATACTGGTTACAAAATGTTTGTTGTAATGGTGGAACTTGCACTAAATAGTTAGAGGTAAATGAGCTGTTTCCAGATGCTTTGACATAACATATCAAAACTTGACTTGAACTTTGTGCTCCACTTTGCAGAGACTTTGATCTCTCAGTGATTAGAGAAAAGGAAGGGTATATGTGGAGTGAATGGGAATCAGAGGTGAAGCTGAAATAACAACATGTAAATAGCTAAAGAATAGGTTAAGAAATGGAAGCAGGTAACCTCATGAATGTGTTTAATGTGTACATTCTGTATGAATATTGATATTAGCTGTTACAAGATAAGAGTTTTCTTCTGTTTCAAATAAAACAGCACAGAGTTTCTTATTTTTAGCCTGGTTGAAAAAATGAGGGGCTACATTACATAGGAATAGAAAGGTTCTTTAAATCATGCCTTTTAAAACTATATGTAGCTTGATTTTCTTGGAGTTCTACGGTATTCAACCATTCCCACTCATTCACCTTTCTATCAGTAAATTTCATTGTTGCTGCATTAAGTTCCTGACAGAGCATGAAATGCTCTCCCACGCACTGAAGGTGCCAGACAATGTTTTCATTATGGATTCCATGCTGAAGAGTCATTTTTCACTACCGCAGGGTTGTCAGGTTCTTCCTTTCTACCCGTGTGCCAGAATAAGCAAATACTGTTGGTACTTGTTCTTTCAGCTCTGAGCCCTGCACACTCCAACAGCAGCCTTTGCTGCTTGGTGCACTACAACAAATTGTTGCTATCCCTATCCTCTGAAGGAAGCTTGTAACTAATGTGTTGCAGAAATGGGAATCTGAGGATTAGTTCTGGTGTCTGTTGATGTCAACAGATGCTCCCTGGCCTCAGAGAGCTGTATTTGGGGTCCTGTGGGGGCAAAATGGTGTCCAGATAGCGTCAGAAAAATACTTTTTGTGTGCTCTGCTTTTAAATTTTCTAAAGAATGTGTAACTGAGCATGGAGTGTTTTTGTGATATATAACTGATCTAATATGAACATAGCAATAGACCCCCTCCTCGTAGGAATCCTGCATTAGATGTCTAGAAATAATGTACAAAATTAAATTGTGATTTTAAAAAGACAAACAAGGAGATCAAATAACAAGTGCCACCAATGAAATAAGTACCTAATTGTTTAAAAGCATATAACATAATGTCTGGTGTAGCTCACTCTCTGGTGACACTTAAAAGGCTGGTTTATGTAAAAGCAAGCAACTGCTGTGAAAATACTGAGTTGCATATACTCAAGTCACATAGTTTGTGATCATTTTAGTCACTCCTTTATTGCAAAGGAAATTTGGGCAATGATGCAGGAGAAAGTCATGTTGAAGTTGAAAATCCTGGTGTGTTAGTATTCCCTCAGGTTTAATGGATTCCAGGAAGATTGGACAGATGTGCATGAGATACACACACCAAAATCAACACAACAAAAAGCAAGTTATAAAAAATTATAGACCCTTCCAGGAAAAGAGAGGAGGAAAAGTGTCTGAAAAATCTTCAATAAAACTGAAACAGTTGAGATTATCTGCAGTTGTTTCACGTTTTATTAGCTGAATTTAATCACTGGGATAATAGAGCACAAGATGATCACTGTTCACTCATAAAGACATATCAAAACTACAGAACATGGGGGAACATGCCAAAACATTATAGTATATTTCTGTAAAGATACTACAATGAAGAAAGAGGTTGAAATGATAAAAACAAGCCTATCATTAAAAGCAGAGCTCTGTATCTTCATTGTCTGAGCTCTTTTGGTTGTAAAATAAACTAAAAAAAAGAGCTTAAAGGTTTGCTCAAGAAACTAGCTGTACAATTGTTTTCAGGAGTAGCATTTCAGTGGGATGGACTGGTTTGGGATGAATGACACTTGAACTTCTTCCCCAAGGTGTACTTGTGCATGTGGAAGAGTGAAGAAACAGAAGATATGGACAGATTTCAGCTTTCTTCTCCATGGAGATGCTTTGGACAAAATGAGCAAGAAAATACTAGCCTGTTGTAAAACTGCTGAAATGCTTGGCATGTAGGGAGCTTGTTTGTTAGTTATTACTGCTGTTTGTATAGAATTACATAAAAGTCAAACACTTAGTAGCCTCCCTAAAAGCATCCCTTAAGTGGTAAAAAAAATCACTTCAGCTCCAGAGAACACAAATCACACTTTTGGGCAAAGCAGTGGGGTGAGTAATGGTGTATAGCTCATAAACCACCTTTGTGGGGAGTCCCTGAAAACTTGCAGGAATGGTTTGCCATGGTGTGACCAGGGAAACCATTACCAATGCTAGACAAATTTAGTGTCCTTAATTGTAACACTGTGTTGCAGTGCTCATTGCCAAGTAGTCTACAAATTTCTGGGCATATAACCTCAATAAACTTAAAACCATTAGCAAGAGCTTATAGCTTCTGCATGAGCATATGGCCTGAATATTTCAGGATTATGGTCGTGCATGTTTTAGTGAGAGAATACTATTGAGAATATACCTCACTGGCCTTTCAAAATGGATTTTTTATAGATAGATATAGATATTTTTTATAGATATAGATATTAATTTCTTTCAGGTCTGTAATAACTTTTCAAGTTGTAATGTTCACTTCCAGTTGATGAAAAGGGTAACAATAATGTTTGAGTTTGACCACATAACAAAGTGTTGAACACACCACAAATGTTTGATCATCAATGAAAAATTCTAATCCAAGGGAGTGCTTGGGATATTTCTGTTCTTCTATGATGTAGCTCTGTTCAGTTTTTCTGCAAATGTTATCAGTTAGAAAGCCAAAGTTAACAAGAAACTGTTAATATAAGAAAACAAAGCTGAGTTTCTGTACTTGTTTCTTTGTTCTTAAGATGATCTTGTCCAAACGTTATCTGTATGTGATTGACCTATCCTGGGGATACTGAAATCATAACATTGGTCTCTGGTAGTGTACATTTCCTTTGGAGGTGAAAGAAGTTTTTGAGGAAGAGGAGAGTTGAAGCATGTGTAGCTTTAACAGGGTTTAGGGCTTATGTCTTCTCACACATTTGTTTATACAAATGGTTTTAAACCTTATTGATTCCCTGCAGTGCTTGTAATACAAGCATTTCAGTAACCAAAAGGTGATGGTGAAACTGACATCTAAATCCAGACTTCCTGAATTTGCAAATATTGGTCTAGATAATAAAAATATAAACTACAAATAAAACTAAAAAGTAATAAATGAGTGACTTGCAGAGGAGGTTCATATCCAGTTTGAAGAGGTTTGTGTGTGTATTTTTTTCCGTGACAGTGAAATTGTTCACCTCCAGAGAATGGTAGGAAACGTTTTTTGTCTGTCTTGAAATAAGAAAGTCAAGTTCAAGGTACAGTAGGATGCTTATTCAAAAGTAGTAGTAAAGTGGGCACCCCATTTGAAATGTGAAATGATTTTGTGCAGGACCTAAATAAAAGGTCTTCAATTTCTTATTGGTTTATCCTTGAATGGTTTTGATTACATCAGGCTTAGCTTAATTACTATGGTGTACTGGTAAACTGTTCTTTCCTAATGTTCAGTGTCGTTCCTCTGTGCCTGGCCTTTTGTCTGAGCAAGAGGCTGACCCAAGCAGCACTATGAATTACCTAGAATACAGTTTTGCACTTTTACCTGCTTTTCTTATTGTTTCCTGCAGTTCACTTTGAACCTTAGCTGGCTGTATCTTGATAAAAATCAAAGATAAGGAGGCAAAGAAGCGCGAACAAATGAAAATGGTATTAAGAACCAAACAACCTGAAATATTTATCAGTTCCCGTGTTGCTGGCCAAATGTCTTTTGTTGTATGCATTAATGGTGACAACAGCAGTTCAATTAGCTTGATAAATTATTATGCATAGCTATAAAATAATAAATTTTATTACTTTCATTGCTCCATTCTCGTAGGAAAAAGTTAGAGAATTACTAAGTACACTTGCTAAGTTTGGTTTTTGCTTCCTTTTTTTTTTTTCCCTAGGAATGATGTGAAGTACTGAAAGATGCCTCCTAACCTTCCCCTCTCCCCTTGGCCTTTTTCCCCCCCATCTCTTCTATATAATGAGTTTAAAACATGATTTAAGGGCATCTGTGCTAAACCTCCTCCAGAGTGATTGGGCTACTCTTGAACTCTACTTCAGAGGCACAAATTGCCAGCTAGGGAGATGTGGTTTCAACCATCACCTAGGCAGTGTTGCGATTTTCTCTGAAGAGTTAGGCATGTGTGAGCATTCTCCAAGAGGAGCTGCTAATGACATGCTGGGCCACACCTGGGAGCTGTTCCTATGCTGCGGGAAAGCCAGGCAGGCCATGATTTTTCTTGTCAGTCTGTAGAGATCCCCCTCTTCCTGCAGGCAGGGGAGGGAGACTGCCTTCAGCTCTGTATGGCTGGGAGTTCTATGGAAAGCAGGAGTGTACTTGAGTGAAAAGTCCAGTAGCTGCTGCTTGTCTCCTTGTAAGTATCAAAAGCTCAGGGTTTGTTTAACCGGAAGAATGCTGTGGTAGTTAGATTGCTTGTAAATTCATTCACTGCTTTTTCTGTCCAATTTCAGTAGAAAGTGAAAGCTGCAGTGAATGGTTTGCAGCAGGAAACACTGAGTATTTAATAAAAAGGAAATAGTACGAATTAATGAGAAATGTTTGCAAACTGTGTTAGAGGTGGTGACAAGGATAGAGAAGGATTTGCTAATTAAGAATTATGTTCTCTGGTTCTTAATTCTGGCACAATAATTGTGTTATGAATAAATGTCAGCTGCACATGCCTTTGGAAAGCATGGATACTTGAATAGATGGGTAATGGAAAAATATGTCAGAAGAGTGTATTCCAATGTATTTATCTACAAATCTGAAAAGCTTATGTTTTATTTGATTAGATCACAAAGACCATGTTGCTAGAAAAATTAATGCATCTTTCTGTGCAAACACTGAGCATATTTGGGGACATGGCTTTTTCTTCTCATCAAAACATGTTATAGCAGAAATGTGGGATTTTTGGTTTTTCTTAAACGTTAAATTTGCATGAAATGAGGTTTATTTGGAAAAGTTCTATTAAATAGGTTGTCTGCATTTTCATGGCTTTCTTCATGAGATTTTGAAGGTGAAACATTGGTAGTTGAACACTGAGGATTAAATTTTCAAACCAACCATTCAATAACTAAATCATTCAGTGTAAAATTTTATGGGAAATCTATTAGCTGATAAACTTGGCAATGTGTTTAGAAACAGTTGACAACTGCTAAGTAGAAAGTAATATTACAGAAGAAATGAAAGTATTGGCAAATAAAATTATCAGCAAAAGTGAAATTAAATGGCAGACTTTAGCTACTGCTAACCTCTACAAGTAAAAAAGACCTGAGGTTTCACCCAGATAGTTTAAAACTGTGATATGCCAGCATGGGTCTCTAGACCAGCCTGTGAAAGAGCCTTAGGGAATAGTTGTACTGTGTGATGCAGTAATGCAGCACGATGCTGAAGGGGCTTGCAAAAGGATATTGTTTGAATTTCTGGAGTGTACTATTCTGAGCATATTTTAATACACAAATTTTAACCTTAATATGATAAAATTGCTGAATTAGAGTTGCATATAGGTTCAAGTGGGTTGCATTTAGGTCTTCAACTGGATCCCATTTTGTCCTGTGAACATGTAAGGAACACTTCACAGAATTACTTCAGAAAAACTGACAGAGGGCTAGTTCACGTAAGTATAATTCATTCCCCAAGTCAACTTTAAGTTGCTGGAAGGTTTAAGGTATTTCTAAAGTAGAACTAATTTGAGCAAAAATCCATCAGTGATATTGTGGAAGCACATGATGTGTGTTTCTTGCAGTGGCTAATTGATACTAGCTGTGTAATTCAGTGTACTATATAATCTATTTTTTAACCAAAATATGTAGATTACTTGAGGGAGGGTTTACTGCTTGTGCCCTTGAAGGAGAGTAGAGCAAAAAATTTAATGTAGGTCACTGGGGGTTTGAGGAGTTTTACAGCAATTCCCATTCAGCTTTCACTGTTGTCCAAAACTCGCAGCACAGTTTGAAGAGATGCTGTTGATTGCGCAGTGACTCAGTAGGGCATAATGTAGCTTTTTCCTCCCCCAGTGCTAGACAAAAATAGAATGATCTTCCTGAGTGGTATGAGGCATAGCCCCAGCTGTGTGCCCTCTGACTGCTGTACCTGAATATACCTTGGGAATTGTGTCTGGGCTCGGGGAGATAACTAGGAGGTGACAGCAGCTTTGGAGAATAAAACATGGCATGAGGAAGGGACACAATGCTGAGCTTGTGGCAGCCCTGTCCAAACAGTTGACTTAACTTGTCAAATACTATCACTAATACTTGTTAAATACTATCACTATCAACATCCTGATAAGAGGTTGTAGTTACCATGCAGTGGAATGATCCCATGTGATGTATTCATGCCTTCAAAAGCAGAGGAACAAGGAGTAAGACCTAATTTCTTAATGTCTCTTTTTTACCTTCAAATCTTCTTTCAAATGCTTTCCTCACTTAGATAATAAGTAATTAATTAATAGCTGTTTGAAACAAATGGCTAGCCAAGAATAACTGCACATTTTAAAGACTATTTACTTGGCTGTTGCAATTTCTTATGATTTTATCATATCTTTTGGTCACCACCAGTTTGTTTGAAAAGTACTATATATATATATATACACACACACACATACACACACACATAAACATGGCAGCTTCTCGCAGCACTTACTTGCTCTACTAAATATTGTTGAGTGATATAGTTCTGGGTTTATTTTGAGACTGAGTTTTAGTGTTTTGATTTGGGGAGGACCTCCCTTAGAGTTTTTCAGCTAACTGAAAGGAAAGTTGAGACCAGCTGAGTACCTTAAGTAGTAGTTGGGCACAGTCTGTGATCTGTGAGAAACAATCTGGGTGTTGGTAAACAAGCTTCATTAGGAATCTTGAAGTTCAATTAACTCAGTGAAGTTAATGAAAGTTCTTAAACCACCTGATTAGAAATGTCATCTTTCCATTTCCAAAGTGGTGAGGTCTACATTTCTGTATATGCTAACTTCGAGGCTGGATATAGGCTGGATAGAAGATGGTTTTTCTCAGTTGCATATTTTGTGGCAAAAAAAAGTTTGTTAAAAGCATGATCATACCATATTAGAAAACAAACAGGTTTTTCCTGGCCAAATTAGTACAGAGTTGCTTTAAATTAGGATAAATATTTTTATTTATATTAATATTGCTAACACATTTTAGCATGTTTTGTCATGGAAAAAGTGGATTCTAGACCAGACAGCTGATATAAAATTCTTAATACTCTCTCTATGGACATTTCCTTATAAAATTAAACAAATTGGAATATGAATTAATCTCTTTTTAAGACCATAGGAAGGAGACTAGTTTTCCTATGTCTAGCAAGTGAAAGAACTTGAATACTAGGAACTTAAGCATAATATATGTTTTGATTTTTAAACTTTTGCAAAGTAATTCACATTATATTTTGTTTTTTTGATGAAGATTTGCCACCCACAACTGGGTGGCATGAATTTGGAATCTGAAGGAGTTGCAACCAAACAGATTTTAAATCTTGCCTTTGTGTGTATTATTAATTAGATTAACTATGCTGATGCTGGAGTTAAATGGGAGTGCATGAGAATATTTCTATTCAAATTGTGGGGGTTTTAGGGAATTCCTTATGTCTGGTTCTTCTGTGGAAGTGACTAATCCGCCTGTGTCTTGAAAAGTCTGCTAAATACCAGGAAAAGGTGCCACTTTCAGACTTCAGGTTAACAAAGCAATAACTGTAGCGAGTAGCAGAGTGCTCTGACCACAGGCTCTGGGCAGCAGAACTGCTGCTTTCCCTCCTCCATGCTTGCCTCTTGGTGCTGCCCTGTGTTCATCCTTGTCTTACATGCAAAGAATGTAATCTGTCTGATCATTCCTACTCAGCCTTTCATCACTTAATGTTTAAACTAATTTTCTGTGGTTAGTTACTATTTACTCTTCATCACTGCCTTGTCTCCTTTGCTGCCTGCATTCTTTGCCTTTCTCACCACTCTGCCCTGCTGTCTGGTGTACGTCCCCATCCCTACAGTGCTTCTTGAGCCTTTTCCATTTATGATTTTTAGGTTCGTCCCTGGAGTTTTGTTTTGTATCTTGGCTTTTGCTAGAAGACTGGTCCTATTATTCCTGTGCTTATTTAAATAATCTTCAGATTTTTCTGCATAGCAGATAAGTACTCCCTACTCATCAGAGGAGAACTATGGCTCTATTGAAATTCCTGCAATTCTCTAGAACCTGAATATGAGGGTCTCTTCCTTAATTTTTCTCCTCTGAAGAAAAAATATTCAACCTGGTTTCAATGGCTTCATCTTGCATCTTATTCAGAGCATATTTTTGTATGTTTAATAGTGCAGTAAGAACAGTCTTTGATGTTGTCTTGTACCACCAAAACTCAGAAAAGGAAAAAAAGAATTCTTAGCACGGATATTCTGGTAAAGTTTTATTTCCTTTGTCTAAGTGGGAAGAAAAACCCCACTCCTCTAGAGTTGAAGTTTTGAGAACTTAGAATTTTGACACAAATTGTTCAATAAAATTATTTTAGGATATTTGAGGTATAAGATACTGTCATTTATTTAGAAACTGTCCAAAGGAGGTTTTAACTAAGCTGTATATTTTATTTAGAACCATATTTTCGTGAAGAAAGTTGATATTAAGCAGTAGTCAGTTTGTAATGCAATAGACAAGTGTTTGGGCAAGATTATTCATTAAATTGTCTATACTTCACGTATTCCTCTGTAATGTATATTGATCAATATATGCATATATGAACTGCTGTGGTGTCTCAAGAAATCAGAAGTGTGGACCTGTACCAGATTTACTTTTCCAGAATTTCTCAGAGTTCATTTATCAAATTCCAAGATGAAGTTAACTGATTTCTCATTTAAAACTGAACTAAAGAATATTGAATCTGAGAGGAGGGTTTAGCTTTCTGTTTTCTTACCAAATCAGTACTCATAAATGTGACTGAAAGCTACTCGAGGTGTTTGAATCGAGAACAAGGCTTGTGTCATAGAAAAAAACAAGGCAGTAAAAAAATACTTGAGCAATAGCACTTTTTAGAAGCCTGGACTATGAACTCGAGAAGCTAATGAAGATCTTTGCAGAGCAAATGCTACATAGAAAACAGCAAGAGTCTTGTGCCAATGCACAGCTCTGGGCTGACCTGAAAAATACCATGGAAGGCAGGGAAGTGCAGTGTGCTCTGTGTTTGTGCTTTTATAGGGCATTTCTGCTTGTGTGCATTTGCAGAAGCAGAGACTCAGAGTAGTGCTGGCAGTCTGAACTGTCTGAGGCATGAAAAGGTCTAAAAGACAGGTCTTCATCTCCTACTGTGGATTTAGATGGAGTATGTGCAAGTAAACCAACAGGGAATGTTGTCAGGATGTTTCTGGTTATGACTGAATGAAAACATGTGTCTCATTTAGGAGAGTGAGTATGAGTTAGTGAGCATAGACTTTTTTCCTCCTTAGATATATTTTTCTGGAGTCATGAAAGATGCCTTATTGCATTACTCTTATTATTTCATTTTTGAGAATGAAAACCTTAAAAGCTAAAAAAAAAAAAGTGACTGCCCAGAAATGGAAAATGAAGGTGAATACAGGTGCTGGTTTAGAGGCAGTTGTTTTCATAAGCATTTGAAAGTTTTTTTTTTTTTGCCAAGTAAAAATAACGTAGGCTCATGTAGAAATTGAGCTGCTTTCTATGCTAATTCATGAGATTATTTGGAAAAAAAAAATTGTTTCTCTAATAAAATGAAAAATATGAAGCTAGTAATCTAAATTTATTAACATTAACTCATGTTCTGCTCTTTGTGTGCATGTTGAAAACAGTTTGCTCAGGCAGTGAAATGGGTCACTTTGGTAGGTATGGTACCAGAGTAACAACTGCTTCCTTGCTTGTTTGCAAGTGTAAAACTCCGGCTATGAAGGGGAATTCAGTTATAAATTTGATAGTGTAAGGTAAAATGTTAAAAGCAAAGTCAGCGTTCTCAAGCATGTGTTGTGACTTCGTACCACTGTTTCAAAGCTGTTTGGCTGCTAGGAAAGAATCCATCTGACTGGGTGCCTCAGACCTTATGATGGCTTTAAATTGATCCATGTTAGTTCACTTGGTAGACTAAAGTCTTAAGGGAAAAAAATTCCCTTTCTGTGAAGCCTCTGGTAGACACAGGATCCCTGAACTAGAGAGGCACAGAATCCTGTCAGAAGGCATTTTCCTTGCCTGCTCTGTTGGATCTTAATGAGTTGTAGTAGGAGTTGTTCTGAAGATGGAGACCATGTGGTGCATGTTCTGAGTGTCACAGACAGTGGGAAACGTAAATACATCACTAATCAAAAATCCACTGAAAACTTTAACTTGTACTGCAGTAGCCTGGCCTATTTGTTATATATGTAACACTTACTTTTGACCAACAGCTAGACCTTCATCTTAATATAAAATCAATAATTATAATTTGTTGTATGCAGGTCTTAAGGGCTTTTCTCCATAGGCTGTAGTGCAAAAGTATTGGATAAGAGTGGTTTTAATGGCTGTATTATCCTTGAACAGCAGTGGTTAGAAGTTTTGAAAGCTGTATCTAAATCTAGACTGTGCCTTGTCCTGATCTTATCCACATACCTCATAAAATCTCTGTGGTGTGTGCTCTGTATGCTGTAGCTACAGCAACAAACTAACAGTGTTAATGCAGCTAATGAAGTTTATATGTTGATATTTTTGTTCCTTTTTGTGGAAAACATGGATTTTTTTTTTTTTTTTAAACAAATTACCATGAAGGGAACTCTTACTTTCTTTGTTCTTATTTTATGTTTCATTTGTTTTACAGGTTTGGTTTCAGTTTTTTTTACATTGTTTTCTGCTTTTTGAGGGGATGTTTTTGTAATCTCAAACCCCTAGAAGCTGACTACATTAATTCTTTTGAATGAGATTGTCCCTGTTCCTTTAGTGTCTCATTCTTCCTTCAACTTTCTCACATCTTTTTCCTGTTGACATCTCTCATATTTCCCAAAACTTCTATCTCTCCAAATCCTGACTTTGCTCTTGTCTGAAGATTACATTTCATGCATCTGCCTCAGTTAAGCTGGTTTTGATGCTGTTTCATTGCTACTATTTTTGGCATGAGTGCAGCAAGGGAATTTCTGTGCTGTTGGAAATACCTGTAAAATTACTAGCAGTAAAATTAGTGCCTGCTAAGTAAAAAGGGAGGAACACAATTTTAAGAAACATTACAGGTAGTGTGGGATAAAATAGTGTGTAATGCTGAACAGCTTTTAAAAAATTTCAGCATTGAGGCTGTTTCACTCAATTTCGTGTTCATCAGCTTGTATGTATTTTGATCTTGGTTTTGGATTTGAAGTTTGATGTAAAAAAGTGAAGAAGGTAGAGGCATAACTCAGATTGCTGCTGGATATGAATTGCAACTTTCAATTTGAAATCTTCCCCTGTGACATCTGACCCATAAAATTTTAACACTCTAGACAAATATTGCCTTTGAGACCGTAATACCTACGACAAAATGCTAGGAGAATACTGGTATCAGATAAGGTTTTTCTTTCATGTTGCGTGTTTGATAAAACCACTTACGCAGCATTGGTTAATTGCAGTATATTTTTTCCCAATTTTCTCTCCCCGAAATGACTTTGTACATTGACTACAAAAGATGTGGGAGCCTGTTTTTCACAAAGCATAGTGTTTTCTGGTGCGTTTTCTAGGTGCATGTGCTTGCCTGCAGTGGCTCTTGCATTTGCTCACTGTCGGCTGCTGCTGAGATTGACTGGAGCAGGACTAAATGCTTGGGATATTGGGTTTGGTTTGAACTCACTGTATTGCACTGAAATGTGCAACTAAATTAATGTCAAGAGTTTCATTCAATTCGCATGTACTACTGGTGTTTTTATCATAAATAGTGAGGACTGAAGTTGGCCTTAGATGAAGTTTTATGACTTGTTACCAATTTGGGATGTGTTCAGTCTTGTGCCCTCTCACAAATGTTTTAAAATATAATTCCACAACAAATATTTGGAACTGCCTATAAACCCTGTAGAGTAAAAGTGAGGTACAGTCCTATGTGCTCTGAGGCAATATTAATGTCAGAAATTACTGCCTCTACCATGGCAGAATGCCTCTTGATGTGGCAGAGCTGGGAAATACGCAGTGGACTGCACCTGCCCTTCAAAATAACATTTTAAGAAATCTGTCCCTTCCCTCTCTCTCTGCTTATCCGTTCTCAAATGTAGTTTATGACATGACCATAGAGTCAGGTTAGAACAGTGAGTGAAGAGCATAAGGAGAGGACAAAAATTTCTGAAGTCAGTAGAGCTGGTGAAATTCCAAGAGACATCTTAATAGTAAATACAACTATATGGTTAGTGATAGGTATTTCTGGTTTGCTCTTATCACAGTATCTACATCTTAAATACATAGTATGATCCGCATCACAGACTTTAAGAACTCAAAATGTTCTTTTCAACCTCCAGACAAGTGAAAGCTACAGAACAACACTTTCCCACTTTCTCTTTAGTTCTGCAGTGGCATTTTGGAAGTGTAGCACATAGATAATACAACCTGCAAGCTGCTGTGTGTTCAAGGTAGTAAGACCATAATTAAGCAGTAAAAAATAAAAATAACAAGTTAGTTTCTCTTGTTCATTTTGTAATTCAGTATAAGGATCCAGCTCAAGGAGGACTGGGTACAAACATGATGGGAATGTATTTTTCTTCACATTTTCTTTCACTACTGTAAGTGTAGTTAGATTTTTTTTTTTTAATCTAAATGAACAGATGATTAGGGAGAAAACCAAACCACTGCTCTCTTACCAGGTTTCTATAATAGAAGCTGATAATGCCACTTCCGTTGCAGAATGTCTTCTCAAGTTCAGTTTTTTTTTAATCCTGTGTCAAAGCTGATGATTTTTAAAATGAGTCAAAGACAGTGAAATGTCAGAGCTATGCCATCCTGTTTACTGTGTATCTTTTTGTACTGTTAGAGGCAAGTGCTTTTCTTTTGGACTGATCTAATTCCTTGTCTCTTCTGGTAGAGAGATCTCCTAAGAGTGTGAGGCCTGAAAGATTGCTGTGGGCTTTTGTGAGCCACTGTGAGCGAGTTGGAGGGCAATTGCAGCAAAGAGAACAGCTCACTTCCCTTTGCACTGTAGCAGGGAAATTTTTTTTTCTTGCAGAGAATAAGGGGATATACAGTGTGTATTTATGCATAATAAATATTGCTATTTTCATTGATTGTGTACTGGACTGAATTCAATTCATGGTTCAGGAGTGATTTGGTTCCACTAAGCAAAGCCACACACTAGTTAAATTTGTATAGTCAATGGTTAAAGTAAACTCAGAAAAGGCAGAAGTGTGGCAGTGACTGGTTCACCCAACACAGGAAGAAAAACTCTTCCTCTGCTTTTAGCAGAAGAGAGGAAGAAAACTCCATTGCACAGCCTTCTCTGAGTGTTTTTCTTGCTAGGATCAAAATTGACAAAAATCTGTTTAAATATTAAAGGGAAACAACACAGTGGGAGCGAGGAAACCACATGTCACTTTAACTGCAGGATGCATACCTAAAACAGTATTGGAGGTGCAATCAATAATGAATATGAAAGCACTAATTTCCTTCTAAAATATTTGTATGCCAATTTTAAACATCCAAGGTCAAGAACACCCAAAATGTATCTACATAGTGTACAGACTGGTGGTTGCGGTCTGGAGTATTTGCTTGTTCTTTTTGAAACATGTCAAAATAGTCTTCTGAAGTCTGTGAAAGGGCAGGGGCAAAAGAAGTGTAACTTTGGAAAACAGAGCATTGATTTACATTCATTCCTATTTAAAAAAACCCCACACGTTCAAAGTCTGAACACCTTTGGTAATCTCTCTGGTCATTAGGGATTTTAAAAGGAATGCTTCCATTTAGGTAAAAGATTGTATTAAAATACCCTGTTTAAAATGCAGGAAAAAGCCATTTCTTTCATGATTGATTACTGTTATGACCCATATAAAATATGGTAAAAAACCCAAAAGGTATCGTTAATAAGAGTGTTCCAAAAGCAGTGAAAACAAGCACTTGATCAAAGCTGAATGCAGCTCTAAGAGGCTGTTTCTAAGTATAGGTTATCCTTGAATATTTATTCTGAAGGGAACTGGAGTGACGTAATAGCAGATAGATTTTGCAGTACTGTCCTAGGAATATCCATTTGTATTCTTTTGCCCTCCATGCAAAACCTGAAATGTAGTAAATGCACCAAAAAAGACAAACTTCTATTCCATGTTTAGAAGAACCGTATGCTCTGAGGCAGTCTGCACTCGTGCTATTAGTTGCAGTGTTCGTAACACAACAATGCTTAAAGTAAGGGTACCATTCTTAAAACAAGATCTTAAAAAGAAAAAAAAACCCACGAAAAAACAGCCCCAAACTTAACACCCCAGAAGGCGTGGTGAGGGCTGGAAGGTATTCAAAGAATCAAAACCACGAGCGGCAGACAGGAAGCAGCTGCTCGAACTCCTTCCCTCCATGCTTGTGTTAGGGAGTCTCTCGGCCTTGTGGACAAAATGAACCAAGAGAGGAGCAGGACTGTGCTGCTTGTGCAATTGGAACTTCTTCATTTCCTTGTAAGAAAGAACACAGCTGTCTAGGGAACCTTTCATGTTTTTGGACTAGCAACTATAGCCTTGTCAGAGACCTAAAATTTGAGAAATGGGGTTTTAAGCACAATTTTTTTTTAGTGTATGTACATTTGTGTCCATTGTTGGATATTGATTAGTCAAGATTTGCTCATTATAGTCCTAATAACATGGTATTGAGCTTTACAGATTTCCAGAGAGCATTTGGTTTTGTTTCTCCTTCTTTAATGTTTAGGATTCATGTGTGCAGTTCTGTCATCCAGTCCCATTGTTCTAGTTCCAGAGTTTGCATTGTCAGAGTTATCACTTCTGATAAAAGGAGTAAAATGTTGCAAATATTCAGTCTGCAAAAGGGGGAGGAGGTGTTTGGTTAGTGAGATGTCCAACTTGCCCTTTGCTGTTGTTGGAAACAACATTTATGCTTTTAACTACTGTCCTAGAGAAAAACGCTATAGATACTTTACATCTGTAATTGGTGTAAGTTAGAGATGTGAAAAGAAAACAACAGAACTCTTCTTTTGGATATTTCTAACTTAATGTCAGATATTCCATTTTTATTACAAGGTGTAAATATTCTTGGCCTTAACCTGTCCTTTTGGGCATCAGGTCATCTGTCCTCATATCTTTCTGAGTGGTTTGTAAAAATTATGTTCTACAAGCTCTGCCTGCCTTCCTGGTGCCTAACTTCCCATCTCACCTCTCCTTCTTACAGGGCTTTGGAGGAAAAGTTGCATCTTCTGTAGCTGTTGATTCCCCAGGGCTTTTGAAGTCCCCGTGGTTTGTGTCTCCGTATTTAGCTTATCTATGAACAGAGTGGCAACACCCAGGAGGTTTTTTGTCTTGGCAATTTTTTTTGTCTTTTGATTTATTTATTTATTAACTCTGGGGAAACTTTCTTGCCACTTTGTTGTGGAGACACTAGAGAAAATGCATATGAGATGAGACTTTCCCAGGGCAGTGCATGTAGGGTATGAAGGTCTGCATGCCCGGAGCCAGCCAGGCTTCCCCCTGCAGCACGACAGCCCCTCTGAGCTCTTCTCTCGCAGCTGGAGCTGAGGCTCAGTGCTCAGAGGAAATGTGCATGACTGCCAAAAGCAGCTTTTACAGCAGTCGTACCCTTGCTGCCTCTGCATGAAAGCATTTGGCACCTGGTTTCAAACCTTTTTTTCACAGTTGCTGGCAGGCTTCTGTCAGTCACAAAGACTTGGCTCGGGGTTGTGAATTTCTCTGCCATGGCTGCCTGGGACAGTCAGTCTATTTTCCTTACTGCCACTATGCCAGTGCTAAGCCTTGATGGAAAAGAGGGATGAAGTAGTCCTCAGATGTGTTTCCTTAGGATGTAGTTCAGTGGAAATGGAAAAATGGACACGTACAACGAGAGAGCCAGAATCAGGATGGCTGAAGGTGATGTCAGTGAGAAAACAGGCAGCATCCCACAGCTGGTGATTACCCCAGGGGAAAGTAAATTTGTGGCTTTCCTCTGGATTGCACCTGTCAGTGCTCTACACCTAAAGCCTGGATTTCATTATCTGAATGAGGTGAAGATCGGGATACAGCTATATGTGAAGCTGTGTGTAATGAAACCCAGACAATTACATTTCTACCTGCTGGAGGTCTGTCCTGTTCCTAAGGAGGTGTTGGTGGTGCAGGTGCCAAGGCTGTAAATTGTTTTTCACATTTTTGTGTCTGTATGGTTTTGACACTTCAGTGCATGCCACAACAGTGTTTAGTAGAGGCATATTTGCATAGCTGGCATTTAAAATTTGGTTTTTGTTTTTAAGTGCCTGTTACAGGTGCCAGTATGTGAAACAAAGGTTTGCTTTTAGGTCATGTTTTTTCTGCTACCTCTGTTTCCACCCCCCCCCCCACGTCTTTCCTTTCATTTTAACGAGTTTTCATTCATTTTGCCTTTTCGAAAAGTCCTCATCCTTTCTTCTTCCCTAGAGGCTTGTGGTTTGATTAAAGCTAACCTGAACCAACACAGACTACTAACATGGTACTTGAACAAGGCAGATGGAGAGAAAAATGTTCAATTTAACTTATGAACACGCTTTACTTGGAATAATGTGCTCATTAGATCAGCAGCTGTGTAATCACCCTGGAGTTGTCTGGCTACATGTCTTTTTTTTTTTTTCCCATTTATTAACCAAGTAAAATGGAAATATAGCAGTTCCTAGAGGTCTTTTGGTTCAAAGGTTAGTGATGGATTAGTGTACAATATTAATACATATTAATCAATATATGTTTCAACCGCCCCCCACCCCTTTCTGTGACAAATGAAGTATTGATCTAAGGTTGTCCAGAGCCTGGTAAACTCTACAGTAGCAAATGGTAAACCTTCTTTCTTAATATAAGTCATTTGAGAATATATTTATGTATAGCAATTTCATCTTATCTCTGGGTGACAGAGACACAAAATGATGTTTCTCTTTCCCCTGCTCCTCACCAGTCTGGTGTATGAGTGAAAACAGCTTCATGAGAACTCACTCAGCTTGTGGGCATGACTAGCAGTTCTGGCTTTAAATTGTCCTGGATATGTGGCATTTAAAATTGGCCTCATAAGAGCCTCACCCCATGATGCAGAGAATGTATGACTTTGCGTTCTCTAGGAACATTGGATTTCTATATGCATTGGCTTTTTGTTTTTCGCGATCTGCCCAGAGCTGACTTTTACTGTGTCTTAGGAAAACACATCCTGATTTAAGTTCCTGCATGGAAGCAACTGCTTTGATGATCTAACTACAAGTGAGTCTTTCTAGGTTTTATTGGCATAAGCTAAGAAACTGTTGCCATCAACATTTGTTGATCACTTAATATTTTCAGTTTAGGTAAACATCAGAAATATAAATATGGGCGTAGTCCTTACAGCAGCTGTCAGTAGCATGGAATTGCTCATTTGGGGAGACAGTGAGTTGCAAAATGATTTACTTCTGTTTCTTCTAAAAGTGGAAAAGTACTTTTAAAATGTACTTAATCTGTTCTTTAACTGCATGATTTGCAAGTTGTTCTTAAAGAAACAAGATTAAAAAGAGACACCACCAAAATACTTTAGAAAGGGACATTTTAAACTCAGACACACTACTTCTATGGAAAGAAGTAAAATAGTCCCTCTAGCGTACTGCTGCTGTAAGCAGGCATAGGAATATCTGATGTGATTAACTGAAGAGTATGGCTGCAGGAAATTACAAAATAATGTTTTGGCAAGGCATATTAAAGTGCTTATGTAAACTGGAGAGTCTGACCTACAACTGTAAGTCAATTGAAGCCATAATAAATACCAAGCCAAAAAAAAATGCTGTTAGAGTTATTAATGAAGTAAAGAGTTAATGTACAGTGTGAGACCATTGTTCTTGCCAGCAGTGCCTGAAACATGAATGAGGAGCAGAGCCACTCACCAGGGTGTGGGCTGAGGTGTGCTTCCTCTTCCAGGGCTGTAGATTTGAATTTTGTGTCATATTTTGCATAAACTGGCTATGTACTGAAAAACAAACTTGGATGTTCACGTCTTCTTGAAGGGAGTGGGACTTTGATGTGACTTCTAAAGACCTGCTTAACCTCTGTCTGCTGGTGTTAGGCAGTGCGAAGGAGCTGTGCTGGGGTGGGTGCAGTGAGGCTTCCATTTATGCCTGGAAGCCTCTTGCTAATATCTCCCAGTGTCAGGTTCCCTGCAGGAGAATCATGGAGTTACTGAGTTTTTCAGTGTGAAAGAACATAGTCATTGTGGGATGTTTTGGAGTATAAATACTTATTTTTTTGTGTGTCATAGCTGCCCAGGATGTCAATTAGGAATCTTTACTCAGTACCTGTTTTTTGCTGACTGTTCTAGTAGTAGTGTGTGTGCAAAGCTCTGCAGCCCTTAGTGTATTTGTTGGTTGCAGAGCAGCACCAGGCATGGAATCCCTGTTGTTCTGCACTTTGTACAAGCAAGGAGTGCTGTTTTTGCACTTAAAACTAAGATCCAGTTAAGCCTCATTCAAAGTACAGGGGTATTTGTCAGAGTCCTTGCTTTGGAAGAGAACTGGGCAATCATTTAGGGTTAAATGCATAAAAGGGATTAAAGCTCTGCTGAAAGGAAGAGAGCAAAGAAAAAAAACGCACATGAAAAGTGCTAAATTGAATGCTAGGGACTTTAATGTGTATGGTACATTGTAATTTTGGAGTTCAGATTTGCACTGTATTATAGGTTCCCTCACATCAACAGTAAAGGACTTCCAACTAGCACTGTTCTGAAAAACTCCTGAGTCTTTCTTTGTCAGTTATTGAAAAATCAGATATTTTGCTGTGTTTTTGTTTTGATGAATGACTATTGAAATTCTGTTTGTTTATCAGGCAGCTCAGCCCATAACTACATAACTGCAATTATCCCCATGAACTTTGAAATTTGGGAACTCTTAGTTGTTCCTTCAGTGTCTCAGAACCAAAGAACTGAAATTTCATGTGGAAGGGGAATCTTGCTTTGCCCCACTTTCTGTTGGAGCAAATACATTTACATGTATATGATTTGAAATAGCGTGTTGACCAGAAGTGGTAATTTAATGTACACTTACTGGTTTAGGTATTCCTGAGATTTTCTCAGAATTCTTTAGGGAAGCCCCAAGTGCAAGAAAAATACTCCTCGGTAGACATGGTTCTGTTTCTTGACAGCACTGTTTTAAGCTGTGGTTTAATAGGAGTGGATCAATGGGTAAGCATTATCTTTAATTCTGTGGAAGTTGTATCTGTGTTTTAATTGTAAGTAGAGACTGGAGTGCTTAATGGTCTCTGTTCTAAGAGCAGGGAAGAGTCTTGTAGTCTTCTGTTGTCTAGTCATACAGTTCCTTTCTCTGTCCTTTTCTCTGTGTGCATTTTCTTGTAAATGCTTCTCTGGCTTCCTCAGTGTGTGTGGTGTCATCATGTGTCTCTGTGCCCGCCCCCTCCAAGTTTTCACATCAGTTCCTGAATAAGTTTCTCTATTCCTCTTATTTATAAATCTTGCTTTTGTTTGTGTTCATAATGATAGCTCTAAAATGTAATTTGGCAGTACACTTTGGGAATAACATTTGCTAGTTACCTACCTAAAATTCATAATTTTATTTGTACAGGGTTTTTTTTTTTTTTTTTTTTGTGTTATCTTGAAGCAACTGTAACTAGTTGTGAAGAGTAAGCCATGTGTCTACTGGGTTTGATTATGCTAGATAAGTGAGAATCCCTCTAAGGAAAAGGGTCTGCGTGGGTGGAATAGTTTGCAAAAGATTTTTTGTGTGCAGGGAAATATCATGTTGGAACATGTAAGGGATATTCAGTTCACCAGACTTGCCCCTCTTTGTTTTGAGAACCATTAAACCTCCTGTGATTTTTGCCAATCAGTGCCACCCAGGACAGAACGTTTTGCCACTGAATCCCATAGCATCTTGTCTTGTGTGGCTCAGTGGTCCTTGCAGCCCTGTGCTGGGACTCTTGCAGGTATGCAGAGGCAGGTTCTGGTCTGCTACAGAAACCAGAACTCCTCTGCAACAGTAAAACTTGTTAAGAGTCTTTTTCTCTTTTGACCTTTTGATTAATATGAAATAGTTTTTAATTAATTTTGTCATCTATTCAATCAACTTTTATTCACAATTTCCAAAGTTTATTCTAGACCATATTGCATTTCTTCTGTTCATAGGGGAAATATGTGCCCCCACCTTTGATTATGTTAATGGCATATTTATTTGTTTTTATTATTCTTTGTCTTTGCTGTAAGGCAAAACGAAATTTTTTGTTGCATTAATTTTCACAGCAGCTTAAATGAACTCCAGGTATTCCTTTCACAGGATTAATCTAATGTTAATTCTTGATTTTGCTCATCTGCCTATGAAATATGATTCACTGTGGACGCTTTGTAACTGCAGTTTAAGCTCTGTAGTTTGTGAGATTTCTTTGTGGTTTTTACTTTGTCATTCTCCTGTGTAAACATGTAATTTTCCTTCATTTGAGAGATGCACTTTTAACTCTCTTTTATGGTCAGGGTAGTCTTGTAATTAGAACTTCAAAAATAGCCAACTGAAATTGTAGAGATTATTCCCAAATGCCTGTGAAATGTAGAAAAGTAGAATTGCTGTACTGAATTTTGATACTGCTGATAAAAACCTTATTTGGAGATTTCAGCTTAATATGGATTTTGATTTGAAAATATACAGGATGAAACTTCCGAGGAGTTCAGGGGAAACCTGGTCATTGGAAGTATGAAAATTCAGGCAGGGTATCATTTTGGGTCATTTTCTCTCTCTAGCAAATAAGACTTGCATATCTAAGTATAAGAGTAAATATTTATGATGGAGAAGACATGCCGGGCAGAGTCAAAGTAGGTCTTGTATTAATTCAATTGCTAACAAAACAACTCCATGTATGTGACCGTGTGTGTATTCTACCCTTCCTAATGCTCTCCCTCGCTATTTGTGTAACCTTAGCGGTTACAGGAGTATTTTCTTAGAATCTTCCAGACTGCTGCCGTATTCCAAAAATGAAGAAGCGTTCAGGGCTCCTTTGTGCAGCTTTGGCCGTGGGGCCGATGAGAGCTGGCTCAGTTTTGGCCCCTGTGTCGCTGAGCTTTGGCCCCTGGATCCCTCCCTCCGCCTCCCAGCCAGTTCCCCCCGGGGCTTCTGCTGCCTCGGCCTTTGGCTCCCTCTGCTGCCCACCGTGCGCCAAAGCTCAGAACCGTTCTTTCTGCAGCTACAATGGGAAACCCAAGTATTTGGAGCAGCCTGTGGGATAAAATTTGATTACAAGTGCATCCAGGTCCAATTGCAAATTGTGTTTGGCACAGCCAGATTTTCTCTGTTTATATAATTTGATTTGAAGTGGTGCTGCTGATAATGAAACAATCAAGAACAAAATATTTTTTTGCTTCTTTTCTACAACTTATCATAGTTTCTATTTCCTTCTTCCACAGGTGATAGAAACACTTTCAAAGCTTTCCCGTACTCCTATTGCATTAGGCACAGGAATAAGGTATGTTATTGCCATAGGGAATGGTGGGAGTAGTGCCTCTTGGTGGGATGCTCCTTGGAAAAGGTGTTACAGGCAGGACAGGTGGTGTCTCCCACTAAGAACTTCTCTAGCTGTAAGCCACATTGCCAGGTGGGCAGCTAACCAAGGCTCTGGACCTCTGAGGAGTTACAAAAGGTATCTGCTACCTCTGGCATACTTGCTGAAGGGCCTGAGCTGTGTGTACTGCTCATGGTGAAACAGGAGATGAACAGAGGAGCAGTATTGCAGAACTTGTGTGATAATTGTGACACATGGATCATAAGTCAAGCTGGTGCAGTGCTGATTTATGTAAAGACAAATGGGGTTTCTCTTCTTTCTCGCTTATAAAAAACCAGCAAAATTGGCTAAGTTTGTGAGATTCTTATTTTCAAAAAGAAACCAAAAAACACTGAACCAGACCTGAAAGTTTTGACAATTATTTCCAGTTGAAAAATGACGATGATGAATATTAGTGGTGATATACAACAACTGGATCCAGTAGTGTTTTTATTATATTGTGTCAATCCACGTAATGAAGTGTAAATATGGATATACTGTTCATCAGAAGAAAGGGGGAATGTATAAACACATTAGTATATAATAATCTGTGTGAAAATTTTGGAAACCAAACAAAAGTCTACTATATGACCAGGTAGTGCTATCTGTAGTTAATGTTATTTTTCATTCTATAGGCCCTTCCCTACAGAAGAAAGCGTTGATGATGAAGATATCTACAAAGGTCTTCCTGATTTAATAGAGTACGTTGTAAATATATTAATTAAAGGTTTTGTCTTTCAGTTGCATGCTATTGTTTGTATTGTGTTCTGGAACATATAGTTTTAATGAGAATGGGATATTTATTTCATTTATAAATATTTTTTTAGTCATTATGCTGACCAGGAAGAATTAATTATGAAAACTTTTTTGAATTATTACGATACATTTGTGTATATAAAGCAGCATGTTTTATAGATGCTGCTGGTAGCAAAGGAAATAAAGAATGCATTTCTAAGTTACCTGTCTGTACTATAAGAAGGCTTTCAGAAGGCTGCAAGATCACTTGTAAGGGACTCAAGGAAATTGTCTTGAACTTGGAAAGAAAATGGATGTTTGGATCATAATTCAAGTGGATCATTTCCCTAAAGTCAATGAAATTCTTCATATGAGTGCATTTACCTCTTCTGGGGAAGTGTTTGCAGGATTATCAGGATACTCTTATATCCGATGGCTAGGATCTCTCAAGATCCATGAGGAATCATGCTGGACAAGAGCTAGATCAGAGCTCACTGTTCCAAGGCTCAAAGTTCACCAGCACTCATTGCATATCACGTGCTGCAGTGTGGGAAAGAAGCTGCTGTTCACACCAGGGATTTTTTTTCTTCAGTGCCTGTAAAGAAGGGAAACCTTACCATGATTGGCATTGCTCAATTTATCACTTTCCCTGCAAAGCTTGTCCTCATCTCTGCAGCTGACTGTCTCATAGATAATTGTTTCACTCTGTGTAGCCAAGCGTGCAGAAGGTCGGAGTTGCAGTCTCCTCTGAGACCCAAGTGGGCAAGAGGTGATGTCCTTATCTCTTAGATGTGGTGGCATTATAATGGTTTGAAAATATTTCCACCAGTTCTTAAATGGGTATATAAATTCAGCACTGGGAGACAGTCTTTCATTAAAAAAAACGCTAACAAAGCATACCAAAGAAATTGATTCGTAACTCTTCTTGTGCAACAAATTATGAATATTATTAACTGAAATTTAATAGTTGCATGCTGTCTCAATTGTGGAGAAAGCAATTCAAGAATAAGAAACAAATGTGCCATTGAATGATGCAAATGGCCCACATTTTTTAGTTTCCATCAATTATTAGTAAGCTTACTTGAAATTAATTTAATTGCCCCTGAGTTTATATGGTATCTAAAGAATTTAAAATTAATTTAAGTCTTTTTGTCAGAAAGAGCTGTAGTAGTTTAATGTTTCTATCCTTACTCTTGCTTTTCTGCTAGCTTTTTTTCCCTGGAGCAGAGGTAGTAGAATGGAGTGTGTCTGCTGCATCTGACATCTGCCAGTGTTTAATGTGAAGTGCTAGCACACCATCACTGCTGGTGGGAATGGAAATGTTGGAGTAACCTGTTGGTTTTTACTCTGAAGGATTTCAGTGTTGTCTTCCGCAGGAAAAATCTCAAAATTGTCAGGATATCTGATCCAGTTTCTCTATTATTATTGTGACACAACTGCTTTCAATATCTTTTAGAGTTCTTTTGTAGACATGCCCTAAGAAATACGAGTGATAGATATTATGGGCTTGATATAGTGCTAGCACAAAGTCGGTAACACTCTAGTAGGGCTGACTGTAATGAAACTGAATTAGCTGGGGGTAGAGTTGAGCATTGACTTTCTGCTTTATTTCTGCAGTTTGGGTAATTGGAGGACATCGCTTGTGCATACTCAGTTTTGTTGGACTGTCTGATTTTCAGTTTGATTGGTTCCTTTTTTCATTTTTGTGTAGCTGAATGTTGCATGAGATGATCCAGATCCTGGTTTATGGTGTGGAGGTACAGTACCTCAGTGCTGGCTCTGCAGTCTTTGATGTATTTTACCCCAGTCCTTTCTTCAGGCAGGCAGAAGACCTGGAATAGTGTCTCACATCCCGGTGTAGTGGGATGCCAGGCAGTAAGGAGAGGCAGCTCCTCTTCACTGGATGTGGTGGGAAAAGGGTCAAAGAGAAGAGGACAACTGAATTGTATCTTGTGACAAAACTGCCCTGATGTATTGCTTTTGCCGTCTAGTTTAGTTCCCATGTGGTTCTAAATTCATGTAGTCTTCAGTATTGTGTTGATTTTGTACAAATTTATTTTAAATTAATTGAGAAAAGAAAATTAATGGACTTAATTTCCCTTAATGAGTTATTTTCATTAGATATTCTATTAATTAATCTGTTTGTTTACTGTAGCAACTTTTCCTGTGAGTAGTCCCTTGTAGAGCTGATGGTACATTGTCTGTGCTGCACAGCTTTTTTTCTTGTCTTGTCTTTTCAGTGAAACTGGTGTTGAGGAAGATGAGGAGTTGTATGATTGTGTCTATGGAGAAGATGAAGGTGGGGAAGTTTATGAAGACCTAATGAAAAATGAAGCAGCACAGCAACCTGTATGTTTTCCAGTTCCTAGCTGCTTTGGAACAATAACAGTTAACTTTTTGAAAGTTGAAATGATGTCTTTATAGGTAGTTTCAGTGACACTCCTGCTCAGCTGCATCCGGCATTGTAATGTGCAGAGAGCATTATCTCCTATGTAAGACTTTGCAGGCTGTTTGAGTAAAGGGCAAAACATTAACTATAATAAGTTAAAAAAAAATGTAATTTTTAAATGAAGTACGTAATTATTTTGTTTGGTAGTTTTGATTAGTAAAATTTACCAGCTATTTTAAGAGCAGTTAATTGAATTGCTTACTTGAAAGTGTTCTGCCTCCTAAATGGTTATAATTTTGGGAAATTATTGTGTATAATATTGTTTCAGCCGTTGTTTGGACAACTAGCCTAACAAGAACAACTGAGAATTGTTTTAAACTAATTAACTTCTTGCTTATTCAACCATGTAGTTTTTGTTGATTGTTTGGTTGTCATTATGTTGCAAAGTAAACTTTTCCACTTAAGTTTTCTCTAGGAGCAACTGAACTTCAAAGGCAGCTTTTCTTACCTGTGTTGGTATCACACATTATTTGTCATTCCTTCTTTCCTTTTGTTTATTGCACTCAAATTCTAGATGTTTGTGGTATAGATAGAAAAATTGATATGTTAATTTCTGCTGAAAGTGTTTGTGTTAGTGATTTCTTTGGGTTAGGTGAGCACAAAACTGAAATGAATGGTTTTAAGTGGAATGCCAGGATTTGTTTGTGTTGCTCATGTGAGTGTTGGTGAACAACAAACCCCCAAATGTTGCAAATGTATATGAACTATTGAGTACAGCAACTTCTGTATTGGGGCAAATACTGCAAACATTTTGAACAGTATTGAGCTAAAGGTAAAAAATAGCTGAAAGGCTAAATAATGTCAAATTCTAATACTTTATAGAGATTAATTAATTACAATTAACTGTGACAACGTCTCCTTACTCCTACAGAAGAATTTGGGAATAAATGATGGATTTGAGATGAGGGTGACCATCAGATGATGATGCTCACAAAGTACAGTTCTTCTGATAAGGCTGTATTTTTTGCAAAATGTTTACTTGTGTCTGCATCTGATAAAGATGGAACCTTAATGTTCATTGTGGGAAAATGAAGAACTGCACAAATTGGATTTTCAAGAATAATTTCTGAAATTGCTGCACCTGGTAGATGAGTGAGAAGTCATGCTCCTCTTGCAGGAGCTGGTTGTAGAGTCACATAGAGACAAAGAGAGAAGGGTAAAGGATATCAGCCAAAGCAGTGACCAAGCTTTATGAACCTGTGTGTTTGCAACTTGGCATCTTGTTGAGGTGGTAGGAATACATTTCCCACTCTGAGGTGCCCAAGCTGTGTAGGAACTGTATGTGGCTCATGGGCAGTGTAAATGTGGCTTACTCTTTGCTGTGCTGTGCTTAGCAGGTGTGTCTGGTAGCCTGGCAGCAGCGAGGGAGTGGAAGGAGTCTAGCTCTTGAACGTACCAGGAGCTACATATTCAAATTTCAATCTAGAAGTTTTGTTACTCCTAGAGGAGAAAGGTCCTTTGTTCAAAAGCTGAAAGTGTTTTTCTGAATGGAAGGAACTGTAGTGCTAAATTTCTACTCCTGACTCTCCCTGTATTTGAATAATATCTAGTCATCAGGTCTATGTGCAGCATAGGGATTCTCTGCATTGGATGAAAATAGGTAAGATTCAACCAGGGATATGCTGAAGGGTGTTGCAAACTGTTAAACAGGCTTCAGAAAGGATGTGATAGTCCCTTTGCTTAGTAAGAGACTGCTTATTGTTGTTGTTGGAGAAAACATTTTGGATCAGTTACTGCTTCTAACTGCAAGAGGCTATCCCATTACTGTGTCAAACCTCCATGCTGACCTCTGTATCTCCAGATCTTCTGTGCCTTGCTTGACATGAATGGTTTCATATCTTCCAGTTATTTACTCTTTTATTTGAAATCAGATTTTATTGAAACTGTAATGCTGTATATCTTATTTTGGGTAAGAGTGCTTGTAAACTATTTTTATAGAGTCCTGTAATTACTGATAATTACTTCCATGTCCTATGAGTCTAGTGGTTTACATGGAAAAATCCCAGGGTCTTGCTGGAGAGACACACATACATATGCAACAGTTGAACTTTGAGGTCGCTGCACTTCCTGATCTGAGGACATACTCCTATTGGATCTGACGAGAAAGCTCTCCTTGAGAAATAAAAGGGGAAAACTGTAAATAAGTACAAGGATTAGACTGAATCCAATATTTATGGCAATGCAAAGTTGCTTACATGATTTAGCCCCATTAAGTTTAATGGAATTATTAACTGCTGAGTATTTTAAATAAGGTTTCTCAGTCTGGATGTAAATTAAATGTGACCTTGTATTTCAGCTTTCAGAGTACATGCTGATACTTCAGTGTTTCATGTCTAAACATTAATTTTTCATAATATTGCTTTGATTTTGATTTTACTAAAGTCATCAGCTAATTGAACATTAAAATATTCTTGGTTATTGCTGTCATCTTTGGAGGCTGCAGTACTCAGAGAATGTCGGGAAGCAGTTATCCTAATTGTGTAATTCTAAACAAATAAAACCATTTGTTATCCATTAGGTGCCTGTTAATGATTTAAACTTGACTCCATTGTAATTGCAGAAATGTCCTGAAAATGACATAAGAAGCTGTTGTCTTGCTGAAATAAAGCAAACTGAAGAGAAGTACACTGAAACTCTGGAATCGATTGAGAAAGTAAGATGCTGCTTACAGACTTGTAACATGCATTTTTATAGCAGTCTAGAAGATGGAATTACAATAGTCAATGTATATATGTTTCTTTTTGTTGCAGTTTTTCATGGTGCCATTGAAAAGGTTTCTGTCAGCATCAGAGTTTGATACTGTTTTCATCAACATTCCTGTGAGTAATTGGATATTTAATGAACAGATATAAAGTTCATAGTTGATTGTGATATATTTGTGTTACTGCACAAAATGATCATTTGAAATACAATGGACGGTGTTTTTATGTGGATATTTGTTGATTAAAAAGGATGTGCGCTACCAATTTTTTTTTCTGCTTGAGGGAATACGGTAAGATAAATAGTATTAGTGTGTGAGATAGTGAATTGTTATAAACTGGAGTAGTTTTGATCCTTAAAAGCTAATATTTCCTAGAAGTGAATCTTTGAATAAATGCTGATATTTTAATGATGGTACAAAGTTGTGACTGCTAAGTTACCTATCGCTGTATACTGTCTATTTATAGCTGCTTTGCAAATCCTTGTAACTGCCCTGGCTCTTACATCATTGATCACACTTGAAAGTTAACAAAACTCACAGTTTTGCATTCAGAATCTGGCGCTGGAAAGGATAAGGAAATCCTCTGAGAACTATCTAGGAAACCTTGTATTCAACTGAAACAATAATGGTTTCTGTGACTACTACTTTGTGCCATTTATTTTTGGCTTAATCAAAACAGTATGACAATTTACATATATTTTTAGTTGATGAGTGTTCAGCATGGCTTTACTCTGTCTGACTGTAAAGGAAGACATCAGAAATGGTCTGAAGCCTCTCTCAACACAGACAAATGAAAGTAATGTTCTTTTATGAGGCCTTTGTAAATCAAGGGTCCCCAGAGTGTGGCCCATGGGCCATATCAAGCTATTATTGCTTGTAAAATACCACCTCTGTTTTGGCCATCTCTGGCATGTCCAACAGGCTCTCAGGTTGTAGGAGGAGGTAATGGGGATTTTATTTTATTGTGTGAGAACCTGGCCTGTCTGTAAAAATGTTTTGGTTGCTGTTCCAGCATCATCCTGATAGAAGGTAAGTTATGACAGTTATTATACTGATGATACCTGACCCCTTGCCATATTTGTCCCTCAGTAAAGTTTTCACTCTGCCTCTTAATTGCTGTCATGTCCTTCACTTCGAATATTCGTCCAAAACACTGTCACAGATACCAGTAACTAACTTGTCTTCTTGAATTACTTCAGCTGCCCATAGAGAGATCCCTTTGCTTTTGAATTTATACTTTTAATTTATATTCTGTCCTGCATTAGTATTTCTTACTCATTGCAAATAAAGCCATGATGTGCCCTACTGAAGTTACTGTAAACCTCTTTCCTAAGGCTCTGTGTGCCCAGGCGCATTACGTTTTTTGAAAGACCTAATTCCAGTCAATGGAAACACTGCACAAGGGTACAAAAAGGGCTTGAATGCTGTAAGCACAAACAGGAAGGTCAGCCCACTCACTACTCATTAAAGGCATGTAAGGGGATCATGTGAGAGTAAAAAGAACAGAACCTGTTTATTTTAAACTGGGGAGACACATAGTAAATGGTTAGGTCTGGGTTGTTTTTTTTTGCTTATTGTTGTCAGCATTCAGTATTCTGCTGTTAGAAGATGCTGCTTGTTTCCAGCTCCAGGAGCATTTCATTGGCATCCAATAACCTTAAAAGAAATACAGGACTTGGCTTAACCAAAAATATTTGCAAATGCTTTGTCTGCTCAGACCTTGTCTGTGTGGCAGTTCCTCAGCAGGAAGGCTGGAGGGCAGTGGAAGCTTGTTTTAAACTAAAAATAGCTGTTACAAAGAGCTCTGCAGTTGAGCGAGATGTGAAGAGCAAGTGCTGTGTTCTCAGAACAGGATGGATTTTCCTCTGTTAAGGGGTTTTGGTGAAGGATTGTTTCCTTTGGGTGATGTTATATTCCTTAAATAGATTCTAAAAGATGCTTGCTGGATCAACTGCTGATATCAAAATACTTTATTTTGAAGAAAAAATCTCCAAACCAATTACCCCAAATTACTAACCAGTCTAAAGAGAGTGCCTTTCATTTGCGCTTGTATTTCTAAGTTCTGTTCTTTAGAGTGGATGTATGGTTCTATATCTGTGTGTGGCTCTGTATTTGTGTGTGTATATGTCTCTCTATATTACATATATATGCCTTTGTATGTACATCTGTGTGCGCATCCATATATAGATGCACTTATATGTGCACCTGTGCATGCCTTTGAATTACATATATGGACATACAGAGAGAAAGAGAGATGAAAGTATGTGTAACACATACTGAAGTGTTGGAAAATTCATTAACTTCAAATGATGTTAACATCAGTTTAGTTTAAAACCTAACTTTGAATTAGAGATAGAAACCCAAAAAGACCCATTGTCCCCTTAGCATTAAGCAGTTTTTCAGGGGTATTGCTTAGTTGAGTCCCTGTGTGCTCCTTAGAAAATATGCTCCTGTTCCCAATACATTAATTAGGAAGCATTTCTGTAATAGTGTCTGTCTACTGCAACTTAAATTTCTGAGGATAAGGCCATACAGTTGCTAGCAACTGAATTTGATCTGTTTCAAGATTTTGCACCCTCATCAGTGATGTGGTTGACCTTGTATGTACTGTTTGTTTTCATCACTGTGAAGTGAAATGTTTTAACTTAGTTCTCAACTCAATATTGAATATTATTTTCGTAGTATATAATTTCTTGCATTAAATCATTTTCTATGGCTTGCTCTTTTAAACAGTCCTCTCTTTTTCATTCCAGTGGTCTGTGCACTACTTACAGTTATCCAGATTTCAAAACTTCTTAACCTATTTTGACTTAATTTATTGTGAATTCTCTGACGGTGTCCATACAGTGTTAACGCTGATGCAATCTCCTGTAGTTTAGGTATAACAGTGTATAAGCAAAGGAGAGTTGCAACAACAATCAAAGAGCAAATCTTTCTGCAATATTCTTTTCTTTCTCTCAGATATTAGTTGTGTGCTGTATTGGGAAACTCATTATGATTGCAGTTAATTTAGCATTAGGACATCACTAATTGACCAATGTAATGTACAAAACTAATTTTTCACAGCTCAGGGACATGAATCATTACTTCATCTTGTCACTAAAGCATTTACTTGACTTGCTTAATTTTAAAATTATCATTATAAATTGAAGGTGAATTAACAGTGCACATTCCAAGCTAGAACAAATTAGTCTCTAATAGGTAGTTCTTGGAGTTTAGCTTTTCTTGTTGCACTATGCAGAAGATGTGCCAAACCTTGAAATTAGATTCTGCTCTCAAATGATCTGTTCTCCAATGTATTGAAATTATTTGGTCTAACATGAAATAATTTATTTTTATATTCAAAGCTTTAAGCCATTCTGTTTTTACAAAGCTTTTCCCCTCCCCATTACTGTTTTTAAGGATTTGGTGAAAATTCACAGGAATCTTACACAGGACATCAATGATTCCATTGTTAACAAAAATGATCAGAACCTATATCAAATTTTTATTAACTACAAGGAAAGGTAAGATTTAAGCACTCTTACTAATTGTGCTAATATGTGCTCAATTTGGTGTTTTACTGTATTTTTGTTTGATGAATATTACTGAAACAGGATTAAATTCAATGTAAGTATCCTTATCAAGCTAGTTTTGGTGTTTTGAGCCTGAAAGTCAAAATGCAACCTACTGTTTTATGAGCCCCTCCCTCTTAGCCCAGTTTTGGCAATATTGTTACTTAGACAGGTAACATATATATTTTTAAGGAAACTTAAATATCTTATTTTGCACAGCATTTTTTTTTCATGCACATAATCCCAGATATTTTATACCATGTATCAGTGTTGTTTAACAGATTAATAAAAGGATATTTATTAGGGATATTTCAGATTAAAGAAGACAGAAGAAGTCATAACTGGAAAGATGAGAAAGCAGATAGAGAAGAGAAGAGACTATGGTCTTGCTTTACCCTGAGTCAAAGGTGTGACAGTAAAGACCCTTTGCCTTCAAGCTTTGAAAAGCAGCCAAGCTGATAACAGGATAGCTGTGGCAACATGCCATACCCTGTGGGCTAATTGCCAATTTTTTTACCTACCTTTTCATATTGGTCCTTCTGCCAGTACTGAACAGCTGTTGGACTATATAAATGAATTTACCTGTGGTACTTGGCTGAAAAACACTTACTCTGTTGGCTACAGTGCTGACATATCTTAAAATAACCCTTGGGGTTTTGGTTAAAAATTAGGTCCTTCTGGGAGCTGAGTGGGAAAGACATAGGGGAGCTAATTGGATTTGCTTTAGGGTGATGTGTGAAGGAGGATTATTGCAGTAATCGGTGTGTGAGAAATTGGGCAGCAAGGTCCAAAGAATGTTAGATGGGACAATTTTCCAAGGGAGGAGGGTGTCCCAGACTGCCCATAAACAGTCCTGCCTTCAGAGACCCTCTGTCTCAGCTAGTTTGGAGCAGGACATAGTTATTTCCCAGGCTGTTAGACTTTCTGCTGCTATAGGTGGGAATCAGGGGAAAAGGAGTTGTTTTGGAAAATGCTTATCTTTCAAAAGTTTTTCTGAAATGTGTACTAAAAGAGGAACAAAGGACACTGAGAAGAAATACCAAGTTTATATTATTAAAAAAAGGGAACAGGGGTTGATGCAGTGTCTGAACCATACAGTGATTAAAAGTAATCAGATATGATAAATTTTAAACCAGTGTCATCACCTTATTGTGAAAAAAAGATTTAAATGAAAGGGTAAAGGTTAGGTGAGAGAAAAAGAAATTTAAGAGACCTCAGTGGAAGGCTCATGGGAACCCACCAAAAAGGGTTTGAAGCATACGGAAGAAATCACCTCAAGAAATTGACGAAAAGGTGAAAGAAGAGAGCACTCTTGGCACTGGGACTAGCAGAAGGAAGCACCCCACACAGAGGCAAGAAACTCCTGTCATAAAAACAGGCTCCTTCAGAAAACATTGCTTCACTTGACAGCTATTGAAAATTTCTTGAGATTTTATACACTGTTACTTTGATCTGAGAGCTCACACCTCATAGAAACTGTTAGGGACAGATCAGTTTGGATAACCTACAAGTTCTTTAAAGGATGGCCGTAATTAATCCTAGTAAGCCTGTGCTCCAGAATTTATTCATTACAACCCTGGAAGTCTACATTGCTGTAAACACTACAGACTTCTGTTCAACAGAAATTTTGCTTCATTTTAATGAATCCTGTATTGATCAGAACATATTTATATATGTGACTATTAAAGGATTTTAGGTTATTTTGAAAGTAGAGCAAAACTGTTCTCCTGAGTAGTTTTCATTCATTCATGCTGCCCATTTGAACACATGGCTAAATTCTATCCTTGCTTATTTAAGTACTGCTCATTTTGAAAGAAGGATTGTGAGAAAATGATCAAGGGTTGTTCTTAAATAAACAAATGTTCCTTTTATTCTTCCTCTTGCTTTGATTTAGGTTGGTTATTTATGGACAGTACTGCAGTCAAGTGGAGATAGCGATATCGTGCTTAGACAATATTTCTAAGACAAAAGAAGATGTTAAATTGAAGTTAGAGGTATCAGTATTTTTTAACATAAATATATATGTACACACACCATGTGTTTCTCTGAGTATGTCCTGCTTTCACTAAAGTCAAAACCTTTATGATGACAAAACTAGCTGGACTGATAAGTGAACGTGCTTCTCTTCATTCTTTTGGAACCTCTGATCAAATGAAAATGTGCTGCATGTACAGGAGTGAACAGCCTGGTCCTGAAGTGAAGGGAGTTTTGCCACTGACATTAGCAGAGTTACAGTTTTCTTTCAGGAAGTGGTCATCAGTGATACCCTTCCATTTATCAGGATATCTCAGCTAGAACACAGAATTGCAGAACCACACAGGTTGGGAGCGACCTGTAGGCTGAACAAGCCCTTGTCCCGTAGCCTCAGGGTTGTCTGCCGTGACCCCTGGGTCCTTTCTGCAGAGCTGCTCCTCACCTGCTTCAGCCCTCAGGGTTAGCATGTCCCTGGCTAGTGCCTACCAGGTAAAGGACTTTGCCTTTACCTTGTTGCCTTCACGTGAGGTTTGTGCTGGACATGCCCTGAAAGGTGTCAGCTGCACCTCTGAGCTGTGCTGTGTGCAGACCTGCTGTGGGTGTCCTGTGTCTTTCACTGCAGATCAGTGCCAATGGCATTCAAGGGGAGGGGGCCTTGGACAAAGCCCTGAAGAGCTCTGTTTGCAGGTGTCCCTCAGGTAGTGCAGGAAACATTAGTCACTGCACTTTTTGAGCCTCATAATCCAGTCAGTTTTTTATAGACCTGGAGCATAACATCCCAACCTGGATATTACTCTACTGTGAGAGATGAAGCCTTGGAAAAGTCAAGGTAGACTCGCCCCACTCATTCACAGATCTAGCCATTTCATTGTGGAAAGCAGTCAAGTAGATCAAGCATTGATTTACCTGTGGTAAATCCATGCTGGATATTCCCGTATTTCCTCTTCATGTGTCCAGGTATTGCTTCCAAGAGGACTTGCTCCACAATTCTTGCAGTGAAGTGCTGAAGTGAGACTGACTGGCCTGTAGTTTCCATTATTACCTTTTGCCTTTTTTTTTCTTCCCCATAGGTGTATATATATATTTTTTTTAGCTGTATGGAGTGCCTAATTTCTGTTGCCTTTGTTCTACTCTCTTGTGCGTGTTGAAACATCTAAGAATAAGTGACTAGATGCAGGCTTTGTTTAGTATTGCCGTATCAGCTGTTTTTCTTCACTTTGTTGATATTATTTATCGCAACCTTAATATAGTTGCTTATATGTCACTGAATTTTCATATATATCACTTAAATAGTTTTATTTTCTAGCTCTATTGTCTTACTTTTTCTTCTGCTTTGAACTAGGAATGTTCCAAGAGGGCCAATAATGGGAAATTTACATTGCGAGATCTCTTAGTGGTTCCAATGCAGAGAGTGCTGAAATATCACCTACTGCTCCAGGTATTTTATTTTTGAAATTTAAGGGGGCTAAGAGGAAAACTGTGATAGTTTATCATCAGTGGGTTGTAAAAATGAAAGCTAAATGTCTTTATCAAAGGAAGGTGATTGACACTTCCCTAGATATGTTACGAAATAAAATTCAGTCAAGTGCATGGTTTCTCCCAGAGATCATTTCTTAGAGCTGAAGCATATCTGGGGAAAATCGAATAAAACATGATTGTTTCCTCAGTATCTGGACCTTTCATTGTTGGTGTGTTTAAAATGGTTAGTAGTACCAAACCATAATCATGGTACTTAGAAATGTGAACCATTACCCCTCAAAAGAGGCAGCTGGGCCATACATACAGCATACATTTAAGATACTTCTTTGCTGTCATAAATTGCAATTAAGCCATATTTATTTTGAAATGCTTCTTGTTATAACCCACAAAGCATTAGCTTTTGCAGTTAGTCCTGTAATAAGGGTGGAGAGTCTTATAAATTTAATTTGATAGCTGTGCCAGGAGACTCATTAGTTCAGCTGCAAAGAAATGTATTACTGTATTAGACTGTCAACCCTGCTGATGCTTGTAAAATGTCATTTTAAAAAGATCTACTACTTATATGTGGAGTATAATTTTGAGTCTGCAGAACAACATACATTTTGTAATATTAAATTTTTGAAATACTATAAATGAGTCATCAATATGTTGATCAATGCAGAAGTGGAAAAAGCAAAATGAATGGTATGACTTCTTTTAAGAAAAACCATGGGATCTGACTCATGATTTTATAATCAACATGTATATTGTGGAAAGATGATATACAATGTCACTATGCTCTGTGTAACACTATCTATATGTTGTACAAGAAAATAATGAGTAAATTATTAGAATGGTAATGCAAATATAAGTATTATTTATTAATTGTAATATGAGTATGAAAATACTATTTAATTTCTTATGATTTTACTAAGTTATGTGAGCTGAAATGTAGTATTGCTGCAAATTATAAAGAAGAAATTACCTGTTTCCCCAAGAGGTTACACTTCCACTTCATAAAGCCCAAAAAACCTTCTGTATTTTCCATATGGGAAGTGGCTAAAAGAATTCTTTGAGCTTGTAAATTTGTATAAACACTTGCCAATTAACTGTTTGCAGTAGGCCCCACTCACTGATAGGCTGCTCTCTGTGGGGGTGAAAATGCCTGTTCTTGGGTTGTATTTTCTGCTTTATTTTTGGGGGCTGGGGATGAGCAATGATGATTTCAATTTTTAAAGTGACAAATATTGGGTGGAAAGTTTCAACTGTTCTGTCCACAGGAGCTGGTAAAGCACACTACTGATCCCATGGAGAAGGCAAATCTAAAACTGGCACTTGATGCAATGAAGGTGAGTATTTATGGCAGTGAAGTATTTATGTCTGCTGTCAGTTAGAATGGTAGCTCAGAACTGTATTTCCTGGAGGAGATCATGTTCTTCACAACATTTCAAACATGTTTTCACAGGTTCCTGTGAGCTTTGTACGTCATGGCAAGTATAAAGTTGAGGGTTTCGCTCAAGTCTGGGAAACAAGTTCAGTAGTTTTCTGAAGCAGAGGGTTTGTGAAATGGAACTTCCCCATTTTGGGTTACTTTTGCATTTGCTTAAAAACAGGTGTTTCAATCATGTTGGTCTTGCTTCTGAAATTTAGAAATATTTCCACTACTGTAAGCCAATTTGAATCAAGGTCAGTAATTTCCCAGTGAGATGGAGAGCTATCTTTGTTTACAAGACCTTTTTCTGTCATCCTAATATGATCTGTATGGCTTTACCTTTGAAAGGAGTAGCATCTTTCTGGAGGTAAGGGTACCTGTCACTATACATTCACCTGCAAGTGGTATAAGCAAATGCTTTCTAGAATAGCTGTGCTGCCTTGTGCATAAGGTAATATATTATGTGTTCCTCTGCACAGCTTCAGAAACGAAGCACAGGTCTGCTTCAGTAGGCTTCATGGCATGAATGGTGATATTCATGTGCTGGAATTGGGAAGTTTTTTCTAGTCTTTGCGGGGAAAGGAGCCAACATGACATAAATTATATCTCCCGTTGTAATCTGTATGGTCCACAGTAGATGCTGAAGTCAGACTAAGTTAGTTTTGGGTCACACAGCTGTCTCGTATTTTGTGACTGCCTTGAATGCCTGGAATACAAACCAGCTCACAAATGAGATTTTTAGTTCTCTATTTTGTTATCCATTTTTGTGCTGTGAGTGTAGAGGGATGGACACCATGATAATTTCCCTCGCAGAGGTGCCCGAAGAGAGATGGCACAGTGTTTCATCCATCTAGTAGCAAGCAATGCATCCTGGTTGCTGCTAATTGGCTAGGAAAATAACTGTTTTATATTTACCCCTGCTTTTTCATTCCCATTTGCTGGCTTTCTTCATTGTCAGTGTCAGTTGGACTGAAAACACAAAGAAATCTCTTGCCAGAGTGGCTGTGGCAGATATGTGCTGGCTGACAGGATGTAACCAAACAAAATATCACAAAACCTCACCCCCACCCACTCCAAACCCACAAACCCCCTGAGGTATGAGCGTTTCTCCTTAAGGTTGCAGCATTGTTCCCATTCTGATTTACTGTAGTCCCTGCCACTGTAGTAGAAATAACAGTGTGCATTGGTGTTTTGCTCCTAAAAACCGTGGTGTCTCTGCTCAAAAAGAGAATGTCTTTGGAAAAACTGCTAGTAAAGTGGTGCTGCCCCCCAGGAAAGAAAATACTTGGAAGGGTTATGCTGTTGGATTTCTTTTGGCAGCAAGAAAGGAGGTTATTTAATTTCTAAGCTAAGTCTTTAGGACTGATGTGAATGTATCCTGCACAGATCCATTTGGGAAACTAGCATAATGACTGCAGCTATTCACAGATTCTGATTAAAAACATCTTAGGAAGAAGACGTATTTTCCTCCCACCCTCCAAATTTGTGACCGTATTGAAGGGATACTGCAAAAGCAAGTTAGGAAGATGAGAATGACTTTTCCAGCTGCTGCTCTCAGCATCCCTGACCTTACCAATTACCTCTTCTGCTCACTCCTCATCTCTAGCCATAAACAGAGAAGCCCCAGAAAATTGTCACTATTACTCAAGCATGTTCAGAGCATTTTAAAGGCTTTAGTGAAATGTGTACAGTACATGTTCTGGTAAAGAGCACAATAATGATCTCACTCTGTGACTTCAGGTAGTATATCCCTTCAAAAGCCCCTTTTAAAATCTGCTGTGTAATGACTTCTCTCTGCTGTGTGACAGTAAGAGCAAAATCCTACTACTGGGGCCACAGCTTTTTCTCTTCTAATAAGCACCCAGGTTTATGATCCGTTTACACCTTACATTCTGCTTTTGAGTTGCCTTATAGATGTTTTCTGCTATATTCTCTATTTATTTCCTATTTACCTCAGATATGGGATGTTGACTGCTTTTTCAGTAGTGTGCTGCATAAATTACATTTCCATCTTTAATCTTGAAAATAAGACAATAAAATTCAGAAAAAAATCAGCTCTTTTTTAGGATTTATTACTTGTTTCCCTCTTTCTTGATACTAAATTCATGTTCCAATGGATACCATGAAGAGTGTTGTAAATATTATTGAAGATACACAGACACTTTTTTCCTTCTTTATTTTGGCATGCATATTGGTAATTCTTCAATGATAAAGAGAATTTCAAAAGAAATTACTAAATATGTAGTTAAGTCAAAGATAAAATTAGAAATAAATGTGTCAAAATAATGTATTAAAGCAGTCTGTTATAAAGTTTTTTTTTCCTCCCTTTTGCTGTTGATACTGTAGGACTTGGCTCAATATGTAAATGAAGTAAAGAGGGATAATGAAACACTTCGTGAAATTAGACAGTTTCAACTATCAATAGAGAATTTGGTATGTAACGTTTTTAATTTACATACAATTTTTAAATCACTTTTGATCAAAAATATTGATAGATGTATTTTTTCCTCATTTCATATGAGTTTATAGTATTCTTGGTAATATTTAAGTATAAGTATGCTTTGCTTGATTTAGAATGACAGGGGTATTAGAGTACATAAATCTCTGCTATTCTGGGTGTCAGTAGTTAAATATATTTGCATAGTTAAAGGTTTGTATGTGTACAGTGACTCTCAGGTGTTTTTGTAATGGGAAATCCTCTCCTGTTTGAAGACAAAAGTAGAATGGACTGATTCTTTATAGTATGTGGTTTCGATGGTAGTGAGGAAAAGATGTTGTTTCCTGGTCTGAAATGTCCTTTTTTGGGGAAAAAGAAGTGAGTGGTCTAACATTTGAATGTGTTATGTTCACACTTTTGCTGTATGGAATCATACATTTTACTTCTGTTTCAGAATCATTCCCTCTTACAGTATGGGAGACCTCAAGGTGATGGGGAAATAAGGATAACAACGTTAGACAAGCGTGCAAGGCAAGACAGGTGATGGCATAACTTGTGTTTGCTATGGAGAACCTGTTAAGTAACTCTTTGTAGGTTTGAAGCTGGCCCACTGCTTCTTGGGGGCTTTCCATTCCACTGGGCATTCACAGAGCCTGTCTACCATTTACCAAATGAATGTGCAAAGTGATGAATGGAAAATTAGTTATTACATTATTATCTAAGATTACTGAGTCCCTTACAAGGAGTTGGTCTTAAGCTAAAGTACTTTCAGTGTTGGTTGCTTTATTAGCCAGTAGTTTAGCTCTTCGCCTTCAAAATTTTAAGTGCCACTGGCAAAAGTGTGTAAAATAAGACTTTTTGGTGTTGGCTTTCTGGAGTGTTTTTAACCATCTTTGTATTGTATTTTCATAGGCATATCTTCTTGTTTGATCTAGCTGTTATTGTTTGCAAACGGAGAGGGGATAATTATGAAATGAAGGAAATAATAGATCTTCAGAAATACAAAATTACAAATAACCCCACTACTGATAAAGAAAATAAGAAGGTAAATATATGTTTCTAATTCACATAAAATGTTTATTTTTAGCAAGAATTTGAGGCATTTTGCAGGAGTTTAAAATGTAAATACAATTTCTTTGTGAATATTTAGAAATTTCAACTTTAAATTTTGATGTAATTAAAATGTTTGAGTAAGTAATTCTAAGGGAACACAATAATGTGTCTTGCTGTTCCCAAAATTAATGAATTAAAGAATATACAAATGCTTTGTTATTTTTTAGGGGTTTTTTTTCCCCCTTTCCTTTCTTCATAACTATGACCTTTGTATTACCAATCTTCTTATGCAGTGGTCTTATGGCTTCTACCTCATTCATAACCAAGGTGAAAATGGTTTAGAAGTTTATTGCAAAACTAAAGACTTGAAGAAAAAATGGCTTGAACAATTTCAGATGGCTCTGTAAGTATATTTTTATTAGGGTAGAATCACATTCATCACTCATGTAAGGATTTCGCTTAAATTATTATGAACTTCTGCCATGTTTTAATACAGTCTAGTTATCTATTTTATTTGACATTCTGAGAAAAAACTGGTTGACATCTTCATGAACAGTATTTCCCTGAAATTCGTCTTGGAAAAGGAAGAGGGCACTCTAGGCTATGTAGTACTTTCCAACTTGGCTGCTAAAACTGTTTTAGTAATGCTGTCTTAAGCAACCATGGGGAAATATTAATTATTTTAACAATAAATATTTATCATAATAGTGACATTTTTCCCATCTCATTTTAATTTTGACTAATTGAAGTATGTTTTTGAAAGGCGATGCTGGTGGTTTGAGGGGGGATCCTGGCATCGTTTCTAGTGGCTTTTATCTAATTTATTAGTTAGTATCTGAATCAAGTTGCTTGGTATTTAGTTTTAAAGGGCTGGATTCCTTTATATGTTTTAAAGTAAAATGAGGTTGCTTTAGACTTCCTGAAAAGTAAAATGTTGAGTTGCAAGCACTGCAGATTACATTATTGTTATGCAGCATGAACTTTATTTCCATTTCTGATTCTTGTCAGAAAAATAAACATGATTATTGACACCTTGGGTATTGTGATTAAATTTAAAACATTCGCAAGGGAATTGGATGACAGGGTGATGCTTGCTTTATGGAAAGAAAAATAGTGAGGGGGAGTGAGAGGCTGCCAGTGTGGTCCTAAATGTGTGTGGATTCAGGAAAAAAAGGCTGTTGTGAGCTGATTTGAGTGAAACTTCCTCATAAACTATGCATATTATTTAAAAAACTCAGTATGATGAGTGTTTATGATTTAAAAGGAAACATAAGGAAGGAGAGCCCGGGCTGGACAGATATAATAAAGCCTCTTTACTATGTTTCTCATCTTGCTGATTTTTATTGAAGGCAAAAATGGCATGTTTTGGCAAAAATTTCTGGGTGGAGTAATTGAGGATGGAAAGAGGCGTTTATTGGTGTGTGCCTCTTTCTGTCCCTCTGCTCTCCCTGCTGTGCTTCGTCTAATATCACAATTATATTTACTTAACACAAGTATGAGAAGTGAGGAACTCAGCATTATCAACTTCAGCATTGCAAATCTTCATCACTCTTCAGGAGTCCTGGCCCAGTGCCACAAGAAACCAAACCAAGCAAACCAGAAGTCAGGCAAGGAGCTAAGGAGAGTGGGGAGAGCACTATGAGTTTTTTCCCAATTCTTCCCAGCCATTTTTATGGTTATGTGCAGGACTGTTCTCCCCTGCCCCTCCTCGTGTTGCTGCATGAGTGCAGCTCTGCCCCTCATGCAGTGCTAGGCATGAGCCAGCACCGCTCAGCTGCTGGGAGTGTGCCTCTGTGAACAGGGGTTAGTGCTGCTGCTTGCCCGTGTGAACAGAGTAAGCAGCACCTCAGTGGTTGATGAGCCCATGTGTCGCTGTTTCCTCTCTGGCAGATGGACTTGGTCTTGGACTTGAAAATGGGTGGTGGTGTCTTGCATGGATGTTTGTCCTTCTTGTAAAGCCATACCTCTAGTTTAACCTCTTTCTGTGTGGTTAAGGCACCGGGGCTGGAACAGCAGGATCAGGGCTGAGGTGCAACATGATGCAGTGGCATTATTGCTTTATCCTTTCTGAAGTTTCCATTGCTTATCCCCAACTCCATTATGTGGGTTTGACTTCATTGCATGTTTCCCTCAGCATCTCTCCCAAAACATACCTTGGTGCATGTAGCAATAATTGTATTCTAATGCATGTTAAGACACAAGAGTATGCATTTGGGAATAAACTAAGCCAAACATGTTGAATGGTTGTTGGTTGGTTTGATTTGTTGTTTTCAGGGTTCTCAGTGTCTACTGTGTAGATTAACTCTTCTGCTCTGAAAAGTAGCCATGGTTGAAATTATGTTCTTATTCATCACATGCAATTATAAGTGCTGCTTCTATGGACAAAATTCTTCTCATTACTTAAAAAATTTACAAGATTGCAAAACCAGCACAGTTGAAGGGGTGAATAACATTGGGTTTTGATTATCAGAAATGATGTTGTTTACTGAGTTCCAAACAGAAATTTCAATGCCTTTGGGATAGCAGTGTTTTGAAGTCAGGTTTGTGCAAGTGTTAATCTAAGAACATAATAAGAGAACAAACTAGGATCTCTCTTGTTATTTTTTAAAGTAAGAATTAACCTTGTTGCCACTAGAACTGTCTTAGAGGCATAATTATTTTAGCTAGGCTGTAATTTCTGTTTTTTTGAGGGGAGGAACTTAGATGCTTATACTGGCATATGAAACAGTGGTGATAGTTTATTTGCTGAAAAAGCACCTACTGTTGAGATGCTGGTGTTGTTGAGATGAGAATTTTTCTCCAGGTGTGGGAAGCTTATGTTATCGATGAAGTATGAAATAGAGGAGAACACTGCCTTGCTGGCTGGACTTGATTTAGGTGCAGAGGGCAGGAATACATTAGGCATACTTGGTATGGAAAATCCCTAAAGGAAGGATAGATGAAACCCCAGTGCAATTTCCAGAGTGTTGCTTTTCAGACTAGTAAGTTTGTGTTAGAAAGCAAATTTCACACACCTGTGAAAATATTCTACCTCTTAGCCAGATCTCTTACTGTAGTGTGTAGTGAGTTTTGTTTTGAGAGAGGCTGGAAATGCTGGGTTAATGGTCATAGGAAACCGAGTAAATTGTTTTTATTTATATGGCAGCTCTGTTCCTACAGTATGTATTTGCTGTTTTCCTGAGGCTGTTGTTTTATTTAGAAAATATATAATACCAAACGCCACAATTTCTATTTCTCCCAAGAATTTTATGGGTGTTCTTGAAGTCTCTTCATACAGCCCATCCTCATACAACAGTGATACTGCGGTCTGGCTATGTTGAGTTTGATGCTGTTGACCTATACACGGTAATAGCCACAGCTGAAGCTGCTCCTTTACCCATACCCCGCTCCCCCCACCCCTGCCAAAAAAAAAAAAGTTTACTGCGTACAACCCAAAATTGTTGGTTCTCTTGGACTACTGGATTTTCTAGATCACAATAAAATGAAGCAGGACACTGGGGCAGCATAGTTAGTATTGCGGTCAAGCTCTTAAAGTCTAAACTTTGGTTGGTGGGTTTGATAAGTTTTTGTAAAGCTATCTGGCAGAGACCACTGGAGGATGTTTTGAGAGGAGCCATCATGGTAAGCGCCTGAGCTCTGTCTTGATGTGCCTCTTCTCGCTGGTGTGAATGGAAGTTCTGCATGCCCAAGGGGAGTGTAACCTGCTTATTGCCTTGGAAGAGATGAGGTGCTTAACTGTGACAGTGGCCAGTTTGAACAGTTGCTATTCTGTTCTTGGAGCTCTGTTCATCGCAGTGGATGAGCCTTTAGCTGCAAGGGTAAATAAGCATATTTTCAAAGATAGTGCTGCAAAGACTTTACTGTACTAGACATGGAATGTTTAAATTTGGTCTAGCGTGTCAAATAGCATTGGTTTAAATGCAAAGTCATTCCATATCCAAGATAATATTGATAGAAGTGTACAGCCAAATGACTGTTCCCATTCAGCCAAATTAGAGACATCATGTATTAAATGAAAGTTTGTCAGCAATGTGAAAAAGTGCATGGTTTATTTGCCATTACTAGGCCATTTAAAACCTCAAAAACTTACTGTGAGACACAAATATTTTATAATTTCTAGTAGCACATCCTGTCTAATTTCTTCCTCTATTAAAAACACCAGAAGAATCAGGACAAATATGTAATGTCTCATAATATACCTACAGATTACATAAAATATTCTATACTTTCATGTTATTCAGCTTATGCTAAAAGGTAGCAGTGTTGATTGGTATTTTTTCCCTAGAAAGCTCTTCTACACATGCTTTTTGGTTTTAAAAATGCTTATTTTTAAAAATAGTTGACTAATATTTGTGTCAATGAATTTATGATAACCATTCTTTATAAAAAGAAAAAACTCCTTGAAAGTTGAAGTGTCCCTCTATTGTATGCATATGTACATATTCTATGTATGTACCTCAGTTATATTACTACTTAGCTAATTACAAGGCTTAATTTTTTAATATAGAACAACTGCTTTTCTCGTCATTGTTGGGAAAAATTTAATTCTTCAATTTTCTCATAAGATGACAGAATAAATACTGAAAGAAAATCTGTTGATTGTTGCTACATCTGTCTCATGCTGACACTTAACATTCACTTCCATCCACTAAATACTTCTTTGTGTGTAGTTTCTTGATCGCAGTAGAGCATGAAGCAGGTGTGTGTTCTCATCGTTACAACAGCAGAGATCTTTCCCGTGAAAGGCTGCAGATTATATTTTCCCGTTGAGAATATTTGAACCCATTAGTGTCATATGACATGCAATGTCTTATGCTGGTTTGTGCTGAATTTATTTTGTCATCATGTTGTCCACTTTCCTAATTTAATTAAGCCTTTCTCAACTGGGCTTTGTAATCCACTCTAAAAATGATGGTCAGCAAACTTGAGTATAGAAACGTCTTACACATAATGCAATTTAAAGAAGAATTTAGGTTGGAAGAGGTGTGTGGAGATTTTCAGCTTCAGTCTTCTGCAGGGCTTAGGTTGCTCAGGGCTGTGTCAGTTTGAGTTTTGTCCTGCTGGATTTCAAGACGCACAGAACCAATATTGTAAAGTCTCTGCAACTGTGTTGTAAAACAACTTTTAATTAGGCTTTACTCAACTACTGCCTTTCACAAACTGAGAAATTTATGGAAACATCTTGCAGGCAGAGGAACAGTTAAAATTTCACCTTCTGAAGTACTATGACTGTAGTTTCTGCCTAGATGCTGTAGCTGAAATAGCAATATTAATGTCATGTCTAATTAGTAATGCCTGAAAAATCAGTGGGAAACAGGTTCATTATAGTGATTAGGATATGAAGTTAATGAATCTGATTTTTCTTTTACATACCTAAATAAAAGACTTCAGACATGAAAGCTGTACAGCCCTCAAAAAATAGTGGTTTTAGTTTTAATTACACTGTACTTTGTTTTGGGTCACTAGAGAGTTTGTGTAGTAGCTCAGGTAGAGTCTAACATGTTTTTGAAAAATTGCTGCTTCAGTTTGACATAATTTGCACCTTGCAACTCAAGGGACACAGGACATATCCTCTGATAGTGAGGAAATAATCCTGAGATTCATTGACTATCAAACCTGGTAGGTGTGTGCACGATGATTTAGATTAGGGAAACTACATAAATTGTAACTAGAGCTCATTAGTTTTCTAAATTTTAAAGAAAACTAGTACAAGACACAAGGTAAGTGAAAAGTGTTCTCTTACCTATTATCCTTTGTATTTCCAAATTCGCTTTGCACTCTGTGACTAATGACATTGGTCAGATTCTGCTCAAATAGATCTGTTCCCTCAGATAGTGCATTAATAATGCATGTGCATTAAGCTTTCTTCTGAGAGAATATTTGAGCTCTGACATATTGAACACTGACATATTAAATTAAAGCTTTCTTATCAGAACACCTTAAAAGCCTTAGATGTCTGCTGCATTTTTCAAATAACCTGCAGAGGTGTTTCACTTGTACCAACCTCACATAGGTTACCAAAGCAATAAACAAACATGTCTGCCTGGGGTTTTTTCATCAGCATAAATACTGCAATACTGCAAAAATGAATGCCAAGTTCATGCCTGTTAAAGAATGGTTGCCTGTTCTTTGCTGTGACTCCAATTGGTTTTGATCAAATATTTTTCAGGGTTATAAGCAATCATTCACAACATATTTATAGTTATAAAATTTTTTTAGATTTTTCCGGACACAGCAAGAACAGTGTGAAGATGCTATATATGATTAAGACCACAGTGTAAGGACAGTGTAAAATGTGAAAACAAACCAGAATTTATGAAAACAGTGGGTAAACACCTGTAGATGGTAAATATACTTTAATATTATGTCTTCCAGTTCACAAAAATCAAAGATATCCCAGTCTTTATGTTTTTACAACTTACCTTACAATGTGTGAGGTATATTACTATGAAAAATTGTGCTTCTTAAAATTCAGTGAAATAAATTTGTAGTGACACTGCATCATAAAGTACCACCATCTTAATATTGGCTTTTTTTGTGCAAGGAATTTTTTTCAGTGTTAAAACATGGAATGCTGCATTACGTGTTTGTCCTGATACTCTGGTTATATGAATAGATGTTCTAGCTTCTCCCTGCAAACCAATGCTACCTTTTATCTTAGCAGATACAGGTATTTCTCGAGCAATTTACAAGTGACTGGCTGTATAAATCCTGTATTTTCACAGTTTTTGACTCCAAAACATAGACTTGTCTTCAGTTAAGTGTAAAATATATTCAGTTAAGTGTAAGATGTATATGATAAAGTATTTAAAGCTTATCAATACAAGCAACTTGGTAAATTTGGATTTGTAAGACTTAAAACTTTCACAAATAAGACTCAGCCAGTGAATATTAAAGTATATAAAATACTGATGCTTTGGATTTGCAAATACTGATGTGACAGAGCTTTGTTCCTATCAGGTGGTGTTCAAAAATGTTATACAGGAATAGATTAGCTCAAAGCAGTTCATCTCCCATGCTTTTAAGGAAAGTAGACTGATAAAGAAAAAGGAAAGCCATTATCTTGTTTAAAACAATGCAGTATGTTTCCAAAAAGTTAACAAGATATTTTCCTTGATCTCAAAAAAGCCACTCATCATATGATCAAATAAGCAAATTTCCTAGCAAATTCTTAGAAGTTGCGTATTCTTGATCAAAAGCACAATTTACTTGTGATATGGTTAATTTAATTTTATAACATGTCTTCTTGATGAAGACTCTTTGATGTGACAAACCAGAATGTTTGAGTATTAGCATATGGAGAATTGATTGATTGATTACTTCGGTAAATAGCATTTTCAAAGATGATTCTGAAACGTAACAGCCTAGCTGGAACAGAGAAAATGAATTAGCTGTAAGTAATCAGCATTGCTCCTGAGAAGAGAAGGTAAAAAAGGAGCTGAAAATCATCCTTTGTGAAATGACATTGCTCACTTCTAGTGAGAATATCCCTTAGGAATGACTTTTTTTTTTTTTTTTTTTGGTAAATAATAAAATCCTTGTAAAGATTCAAAAAGGAATACTTACTTGAATTTTACTTATTTGTAAATTACTTATTTGTGTCTTTCTGTCTGCCCTCTTGCTTCGTTATTACACAAATGCCTCTCTATTAGATGACAGCATGTTGTGTGATCAGTTGAAATGGTGATAGTGCACGGAGCTGAAATACTTTGAGTGGAAAGTAAGCGTAGTGCAAATGTAAGGCTGGTTCTGTTTGTAGGGACTGGGATCCTATGGGTAAGTCTGCTGCATGTCACTGCAGGGAGTGAGGGTGAACATGTCTTGAGATCAACATTAAAATCCTTCATATGAGGTTTGGCTAAGAGCTTTTGGTCGTGTTTGATAGTAACATATGTGGCTTTCTGTTGTGGGGTTGGGGGTTTTTTTTACTGTCTAGGTAGCATTTGAATATGTGACAATAGCTATATTTTAGTGCTAGTAAAGTTTTCTACAGTTCTCTGAGATGCTTAGTACCAATTGTCATGGCTAATTTTTAAGGTGCGTGAAATTTTGAAAGGAGGTCACTTTGTCACAAACCAGGAATTTTTTAGGATGTCTTTATAAATAACTTCTGTTAGCAACTAATATCTTAGAAATATTTATGTTAGATCTGGGTATACCAATGCATTTTCTGCAGTGATGCCAATTATTTATACAATAAGTAAATCTGGAATGAAAATTTTCAGTATTCAGAGGTATTAACCTGTGCCATTTTCTTTATAAACTATACTGCATGAGCACAGCATCAGATTTCATGTCGCATATGCTTGAAAATGATCTTCAGCAGTTTGTGCTCAGGGTGTCCATAATTCTGAACAGTTCTGTATGGAGCATTTTAAATTATTATAAGCATAACTTGGAGTGCAGAATAATATCAGCTCTGAAATGCAAAGGTCTAACTTGAGGTTGAGAGTTGAGGAGAGTTCAAGGTATGGAGTTTTATCTGAGCTCTCTGTAGTATTTCTTCTTTTAATACTTAAACCAATTGCAATTCACTACAGACTCTTTATCTGATGCTTCATGTATCCACTTATTTGTTATGCCTCTGGGCTCACAGGTGGGCATACATGCATTAACTTTTGTCTGAAGCCAAGTGAAATGGCTATTCAGTTTCAAATATAATGCACTTTCAAAATGACAGACATTTTTCAAGCACATACATACAACTGAACTCCGCATAATTTCTTGTGACATGATTGAATTTCTTGAAGAGACTGAGGTGGGAAAATGATTTTCGAGACCTGACCTAAATAGCATTTCTGTGAAAGGAAGTCAAAGCCAAAAATAAGAGGTATCATTAGAACTTCCTAGCATGTTTTTTCCCTTTTGGGGAGAACTGTCAACCCCAAAGAAAGGTCAGCTGTCTCACTGTACTGTTGCGCAGAACCTGTGACTGCTTGACAGCCTGTTCCCAACCCAAGAAATTGCTGCTGTGTCATTTTAGTCAGAAAACTATTGTGGGATTGCTGCTGGGGGAAGAGAAGGTTCCTCTTCTCTCCAAGATACCAGTGCTGCTGAGCTATGGCAGACTGGAGAAACATCTCTGGGCCTAAAAGATTCCTGAGAGGTTTATTCATCAGTCCTCTAAGAATGACTTGATTCAGTCAACGTTTACAAGGCCTTTGCTTTCTCTGTATTTAACAGCAGTGATCTACCCAAGAGTATCTGGCTCAGCACTTGCTCTTGCTGATACTATCTTGTTTTGCAGCCAATTCACTTTTGAAAGGAACTTTCTTGATCTGTTTGCAAAGGGTTACTTTTGCATTTCTTTGTGTGAAATGTTCATTCTTTCTTTTCCTGCACATGCTGTGATTAAGCATGGATGTGCTTCTTATCTGCATATCTCTGAGGAATATCAAACTTTTTAAAAGAGGTTTTTTTCCCTTCCTGTAATACGTTTTCCTTTCTAGTTTAAGGAAAAAAAGAAGTTTAAAAATACTTGAAGTCTGGGAAAGAGAAGTTGAGTTTTTAATTAAGTACTCCAGAGTAGCAGTTTTTCAACATTAATTGAATTGTTTGTAGTGGGTTTACGCAACACCTTTTCAGTGGCCTAGACCTAGGGAGGGGGGAAATCTGTAGAGGTCTTAATTGCCGAAGTCAAGCTGGTATTGAAAAGCTGCCAGGGAAGCAATTAAAAGAAATGGCCCTCAAAATACAGCAAGAAAGAGAGAACTGGTCACTAGTGGAGGACAGCACAGGACCTTGCAGGCTGTTTAAACTACAGTTTCTAATTAGTAGCATTAAATGCAATGGTAAATAGATTTATAATAAATGAGACTTTTTCCTTGTTCTGTGTTCTGCAGTCTCCTTCCTTTAACTCCTTGCTGGAGTTGAAGCCATAAGATGGTAGATTTGCAGTGCTCTCTGCTGCTGAGTAGCTTCTTGTTGCTTGTTTTGTGCTATGAGATTGACATTTCTAACCAGGAGCCAAAGACTGCACATTCTATTTGCTTCTACTCTTTGCATTTTCATAATGCCACTTTTTCTCTTTTGTGCACTCCTTTTCAGTAAAGACCACGTGGTTTGCATTTTATTAATTTCCTATTTAATATTTAAACTTGGTGTAAGGGTTTAATTAATCTAACAAACGTAATAACTTCATTTTATCCCTTGATTATATTTCTGGTAGGTTTGTTGGCAGCCAGTAAGCTTTCAATAATATGTCCATGCAAGACAAACTTGAGACAGTAGTTCTTGGTCTCCAAGGCTAGTACTGAAATATCTGAAGTGCTAAACATCCAACGAAAGATGTCCTCAGTATTGAAAAATATATAAAATAAGATTTTTTTCATTTTTTATATATTTAGAAATATGTCCTTTCTGGAAATGAAGACTTAATGAGATTAATGGGATTTTAATATATTTGTTTTCCACCTGGGAAAATAGGAGGAAGGAGCTACATAAAAAGCTATCTCTTAGCCTTTTATTTTTTCTCTTGGGATACATCTATAGTAATTACATATTTAGTAGAAAAGATTGAGTTTTGTTGCTGCATGTTTAGTAGTATTCCTGGTGCATTTTATTTTGTAAGCCTTACCTGTATAGAGGTAGTTTAACTGACAGTAAAAGAAAGTATATTTGTGCCTATCCCCCTGAAGATGATGTAATTTGTTTGTTTATTCCAGCCTGTTGGGAAAGGTACTCTGTATAGCTTTTCTTGTAGGAAACAAACATGAATGTAAGAATGCTTATAAACCCCTAAATTGTTGCTATAAGGGAGCCAAATGCCTGTGGTATTCTACTACTCTTCAGACACATTCTGATTTAAAAGTTTTCCCATCAGAATATGGTTTTCATTAAGTAAGGAAATTACAGTTACACATCTTATCTAAGTTGCTTGATACTAATGATGTACACTTCATTGCATATACACCTTGGCAACACTTTAGATCAAAGATAATCAAAGTTCAGGTTTGTAAAATGGGGTATAGAACTTACACAGTTGGATATGTCAAGATTGCCAAGGTTCATTGCTTTTTTTTTGACTTAAGTGTTAGTCTTGATTGTGACATGTTTGTGTTTTGAGGGTTAAGCATGAGTTTTAAGTCTTTGATGTGTCATCCCAGCCACTAGTGTGAGAAAATTGTAGTTTAAATGGTTTCATTTTTTTCATATGCAAAATTATTGTATTTTGAAGTAAGATAGTCAAAAGAATTTATTCCTTATTCTGTAGGCATAGGAATAAGCACCTAGATGTCTGGTCTGACAAGACAATTTTGGGCTATCTATATCACTGCTCTGTGGTCAGCTGTGCCATTAATCTAGGCATAGATGATTACTAGAATGGATTTTGTCTGCAGAGGCTTGTGGGGGATGGTTGATGACATGACACTTCCTGACACCATTTATAAAGGTGCTGCATTATGTGGGTGGGATGAGATTGGCCTATGACCAATTTACTCTTCTGAAGAGAACGAGTCAGTAGAGAGAAGTGTCACTGTAAATGTGGAGAGAATATTTTTAGAAGGAGAATATTTCATATGCACAAGGAGTGCTCCGAAGTCTGATGATACGAAAGGCAATTGAAAGATACCTGGGTAGCTGTTTTCTACACTGAACCTTCAAAACTTTAAAGACAAAGGGACTATTTAGAGATGGAGGATGAAGACAATGGTCATTCTGCCCCTGGAACAGTGGCTCCCATGGCTCATGCAGAGACAAGAACTGCGTGTCCAAGTGGCAGAGACTTGTGAGATACGCACCTGCAGGTCTCTGGGTTGGTGGTGTAGCAGTGAATTGGTCCCTGTGGGACTAATATTCTGTAAGTAAATTGGAAAGAGAAAGCTTTGCGCTGAAGGCTCAGGGGCAGCCCAAGGACGCTGCAGTAGTGACTGGAGTAAATCTGGTTATGGGGTTCTAGCGCTATGCAGGAGCGGGCACTTGCGGTTGTCCCTTATAAAACCTCTGGTGCTGAATTGAGGAGAGAATTGGAAAAATTGTCCTAATAACAGATTCACATTGACATTTTGTCTCTGCTAGAGTGGAGAAGTTAAAACTGCCTGGGGAAAAAGTGGAGACAAAGGGAAACTACTTTTCCTTCCCCATGTTGCTGTTGCTTGTAAAAATAAGAGAGTTTTACAATAAAATGAGGAACGTGTTTTCTGTCACTATTTACTTCAGATTCAGTATTTCTGGTGTATGAGTGACTTCCTGCTCTGGCCACCCATCAAGATTGTTTGACAGCAGAAATAGAAAATACATTTCTTTTGCTGCCTGGGGCACCCCATCATAGTAGTAGTTGTAGTAGGAAGGCCTGAGGAGTCTGCAGGAGGGCTTGGCTGTCCCACTGTGATGGCGAAGGAACCCAGTTTAAGACTCAAAATAAATTTTATTAATTGCTTCAATACCTTTGAATTTTGCTAAGAATCATGTCTAGGTTCCCTTTTTTTGTCTCCAGCAAGAAATCCTTCTTCTAAAGAGGAAAGTAGTACGATTCTCAAAATTAATATTAACATAAATATTCAGGTTTTTTTCTGTCTTGTGATATGCCTAAAGGTTGGGAAGTAGAAGAGAAAAAAAGATTTGAGAAGGATGAAATGTTCTCTTTACTGTGTTGTGAGAGCTGCGTTCTGAGGGTATCAGTGTAAGGCTTCCATGCTGTAACTGAAAGAGCTTCTTTATGGTTGGACATAGCTATAAAAAGTTGTATGCTATGTCATGACTATTTCACATTATCAGCTTTATTTGCTGTATTTAAAAACTTAAAACATAGTGTGCGATACTCAGTTTGAAAGGTTTTGTGGAAAAAATTTCCTATGGTCCTTGTAGTATTTGGACTTAGTCACAGATGAGTTGTGCTTAATCTCTAATTGGAAACTTTCACGTATTAGTCAGGTTTGGTTACTTCTGTGTTGTTTTTGATTTTGGAAAAGAAATATATTGAAAAATAAATATAGCAAACCCCTAGATTCAATAAATTTCAGACTTTACATTAAAAGTCTTGCTGCTCCATATGTGCTGCTATAGTGCATCATCTCAGACTTGTCTGATGTGATGTGTGATGGGACTACAGAACTGGATTTGCCATAATGCAGCATTACTGATCAGGTAGCAGAATGTGTGTTTTCCTGTCCACAGTTAGCATTGCCCTATATGTTCTTCTACTAAGCTTTCCTCATTCCACCTCTATATTTGCAGTAGACAGTACACGTTGATTTCATTTTTCTGGGTTTTGTTGTATCAGTAAATATCTTTACATATTGTTCTTCACTTTACAGCACACTGTCTCCAGAGTAAGCATACAATTTCTTATTTTGCACTGTTCCTTTCAAATATTGTTTTTAATATGAAGAAGAATGAATACAGTGTTATCATCTTTGTTCTGTTAATAGGAGGTATATTTTGAGTAGTTCATGCATTTCAATCTTTGTGGAAGATAGCCTGAGAGAAGAATGAAAGAGAATTTTACATGTGGAAGGAAGTTGTGTAGTTATATGCATGTGCTAAACTACTGCCTGTATGAGGTTGTAATTTTTTTTCTTTTGACCCACTTATGCTTATTATTTTTGAAGATTGATCCTTTTCTAATTAAATGAATGGAATTTTTTCTATGGCTTGTTCTTGAAAAATGGTCAGGTTGTCAGGTTTAATTTGATGTGCTTTCAATCTCATGAGTCTTGCACTTTTGGCTTATACTTTGAACGTAGTTCTGCAAGATGTCCTGGTCTGAGCCAAATGGTCGATAAAAATGAGCTTTTGTTGGGAATGAAGTACTGTAACTTGTTCTAGGGGTTTTCCAGGATTGCTTGGAGTACAGCCTAAGAAGTTTTGTCAACCCTCTGGCAGATGTTATGAAACCAAGATGTTATGTACCAAGAGCCCAAAAATAATAATTCTTTTTTCTCCTGGTTTAAAAAGCTCTTTCCTTTTTTGAGATTAATTTTATCCGGCTACTGTACCTTCCTGCTGTGGATGGGTAGTATGCACACCTGTTTCAGTTAGCAGGAATTGTGGTATTGACATATTGCATATTAGAGAAGAAAGAGCGACGTGTGAGATAGTTAAAAACAGTACTGATAGTAAGGTTATTCTCAGGCATAAAAACAAAATTCCTTTTGCTTTTTGAGTACAGTTTCATTTTCAGCAGCTGGATTTGAAGATTGACCTTTCTGACACTTGGTACTTAAACAGATGCTTTGAATGGTTTTTTTGTAAGCCTTTTAATTCCATCCAGGAGAGATTGATTCTTGCATGGTTATCTATTTTCATTGCAGTTTGTGGCCGGTCTGTGTTTTAGTCTGGAAGTTACTTATAAGTTTCATTCTTATGTATTATAAATATCTCCAACTTTAATGGAAGAATATGTAAGTTTCTATGTCAGAAAAGCTTCTGGTTTTTCCTTTGAGTACTGTAGATTCTTGCATGCCTTCCCTCAGGATTTTTTTTCCTATTTTAATTCCTATGCATCATGCCTTACTATGTTTTTTGATAAGAAAAATACCAGAACTTTGTGGAGTCTTAAGCATTCTAATATAAATAATAGTAAAAAATACATTAACCCTTACTATATATATATTTTCTTGTCTGATACAGTCTAGATCAATATTAAATTATGTACCTAGCATTTCATCATTACTGATTTTGACAGTGTTAAGCTAGTTTGGGGATCTTAGTGAATTTAAAAAAAAAAGAAATCCATTGAAAATGCCTGTTCTCCCATTCAATCTTGGAAATGGGACAGGTGATAGAAAAAAATTGAATAGATTACTTAATAAAATTTAAATAAATCTGAAAACAGTCACTGGTGCAGCAAATGATGAGTGGGTCATATTTAAATTATATGCCCCCCTTTAAAAGTGATCAGTAGGGAGGGTAAAGAAAACACATGTACGGTAATGGACCAGTGCTTTGTACACAAATCTGATCTTTGGAAATGAGTGCTAATCGTGTGTTGGTATCTTGGCACTGTGAATAGTGATCTTTTGTTTTGTTAAGTTTACTGTGTGCAGCTACAGCTGTGGGTACTGTGCAACACACTTAAACAAGACTAACCAAACCCTGGTGAATATTTTCTAGTTGTTTTGAAAGCACTCAGGTTATCCGCTATACTGCTGCAGAGTTATGACCTAACTGTCCTAAATTGCTGCTAATGTTTTCAAATATGGTGCTTCTCAGGCTGTGAGCTGCTTTTCCTCATGCATTCACATAATAAAATATTATTGAGAATGATCCTGGTTACTCAAACAAGAATGAACCCAGTTGTTTAGTTTTCTATTTATTGTGACAGCTAAGGTCATTATAGGGTATGTTTAAGAACTAGGTCTTCATAATATCATAATTCAGATTTAATTTCAAGGTGTGTGGTAAAGTCCATACTTCTGGTTCTTGTCAGTGAAAACCATTAAAGTGTAAATAAAACCATTTGTTTGTGGATTAAGATTTCCTTGTGAATGTTGCCTTGTGTTCTAGATTTCATTTGATGCATATTTTCAAATTTTGTTTTTAGGTCAAACATCCGGCCAGACTATGCAGATACAAGCTTTCATGAGTTCAAAATGCATACCTTCAGTCGGGTGACATCTTGCAAAGTCTGTCAGATGCTTCTGAGGTATTGTAAAGGTTCTTTAGGGTGGTGGTCTCTCCCTTCCCTGTCCCTGCAAGAAGTTGTGGATGCCCCATCCCTGGAAGTGTTCAAGGCTGGGCTGGATGGGGCTTTGAGCATCCTGGTCTAGTGAAGGGTGTCCTTGTCCATGGCGAAGGGTTTGGATAATCTTTACGGTCCCTCCCAACCCAAACCATTCTGTGATTGTATGTTGCATATTGTTGATATTCTGAAAAATGAAGGCACAGGATTTTAGCAAGGGCATTTGAGTGTGGGTAGTGCCTTTGTTAAGCACAGGTATGGAATAAATTAACTTCAGGTATGTTCCTCCCTGTCATAGATTTTTTTTTTTCTTTAGCAATGCTTTTCCTGAGTAGTCAGACTGATCTGGAGTTTCAGAGAATTTTTCTTTCTTCTGGATTTTTTTTTTCCCTCAATGCAATAAGATTTAAGTGACTATGAAAAATGGTGCAACCTTCTAAACTTAAAGTCGAGGGCTAGTTCCTGACTTTGGAGCAGTGTAGGTGAGTTACCGTGTCTGTTGCTGCAAACTGCTGTTGCTGAGGAGCAGCTGTTGTGCATTCAGGACACAGCCCCCAGGATGCTGCATTGTTCTCTGGGGGCCACCAGCTGGGTATTCCCAAGTGCCACCTTGTGTAGAGACATTTAGAGGAATTAGCAGCTCTGAAGATTAACTGAAGTGTCCACAATATTTAAAGTCAAGAATATTTGTAATATAGCGTATAAACTACTTAATGCTTAAATATACGTTCAAACTTACAACTCTCTTGAATGGAATCCTATTCTTCATGGTGCCTAGGCAAATTCCCACTCAGATGAAGTGCAGTGTAGATCTATAGTAGGATAGATGCATAATGGTACAATTTCAAGTGTACTGTTCCAAAGGAGCTTTGGATTACATTTGAAATGGAGGTTATTATTCTACTAGTAGTCCGAAAGAGCTGTCTGGTTGTGATTTCTTAAATGGCTAGTCGTGACAGAAAGTAGATGAGCTACTTGTTTGGCAGCTGTCACTTTTTCTCAAGCCTTTAAGGACTATCATTATGCAGAACAACAAATGACTTCTAATACCTTCTGCCGTTTCTCTTATGTCCTTTATGTGTGGAATTTGTCACCTCTAATGTATCACTACCTAATTTTGTTTTACAGGGGAACATTTTATCAAGGCTATTTATGTTCTAAGTGTGGAGCTGGAGCACACAAAGAATGTTTAGGAAGACTAGACAATTGTGGCAGGGCTAATTTAGGTGGTAAGTCATTTTTATTGTTAGAATACCATTTTTAATTAGGACATAAAACTTGCTAGATATAATTAAGGTTTAATTTACCTCTAATTTGTGTTTATTGTAACATGCATACTTGTGAAACTACCATTTATAAGCACAATTAGAATTGCATTTAGGATTCATAGGGATTTTTATTGCTACTAAATTGAAATGTTCCAAAGCAGGAGAGAACTGTTACAGGTCAAACCCAATTTCTTCGTCAATGTCATATACAACAAGGAATTGCTCTAGTTGCAATTGTGGACTGCTCATATGTAATACCTACAGTACAGCACATCATCTATCATCCTTGTGCTTCTCCCTTTATGTCTATGTCAATTTTCATGTTTTCCTCTCAGTTCCTAAAGCTGTTTGTATTGCCTCAGCTTCCTCTTTCATCTCTTTGGTTTCCATGGTCTCTGTCCACTCACAATATTCACAAAAAGGTGATTGATGGCTCTCTACTTCCCACAGCTAAGAAGTTGTTTTTTTTCTCTTAATCAATTGCTCTGTGCATTTCTTCCTTGGTCATTGTCACTTTGCACTTCCCCTCTTGTTCTGCTCTTTGGGACCTTAAGGAATCTTTTGATTTCAACTACCGTTTGGCCTCCCACAAATAACTCCAAAAATTTGACATCTTCCTGTTCTGCTCAGTATTATACCTGTAAATGTCTTTCTGACATCTTCTGGATCTCCCACTGCTAATGCTCAGTGTTAGCCCCCATCACTGGCCACCTTTCCCTTCACTGTACCTACTCTGTTGGTGGCAGTGAGTTTGTTACCCTATTGCCACAGTCATATAATCCTACTGCCATTTTTGACTCTTCCCTCTGTCCAGCTTCTCAACCGTTGTTTTTTCTAGAGATGATTTTGAATTGCTGTTGTGTTTAAAAGAGAAAAGCCACTGGGAACACATGATGATTTCTGGAAAGTGGAGTTTTATTTGTTGGGGAAGTTTCCAGTTATGTATCATTCTCACGTCTTTAAAATCTGTGCATTCCTTTCCAGAATTATTTCATAATAATTTGTGAAGTTTCTCATGTCTCACATAATTCACATAAGCTACTGTAACCTCTTCCCCTCAGTTATTTTCTTTTTGACATTAGTATTTACAATCTTTATAAAATGCTGTTACAGAGATGCTGTGTCTCCCACTTTTGAATTACATGATGACTCCCTCCGCTGCTCTTTACTAAGCTGCTGCTTCCAGATTTTGAGTCTAGCTTTCCTTTCAACATTGTATAAGCTTGCTTCTGTCTTTGTCCCCGTTTGCATTACTTCTGATTTCTACTTGGCTTTTGGCTCTCTGTGCTAATTACCTGTGCCATTCTTTCATGAAATCAACAGGATGGCAGGTACTGACTTTTGCTGTAGTCAGTAAACTTCTTTTTCTCAGCTGCTTTTCTGTATTGGAGATCTTCCATGCTATCCTCCAAATTTGAACTCTTTACAAAAAATCTTTTGTAGATCTGAAAACCATACAAGCAATCACAGTATTTGTGACCGAAACCCTTTTTGGAGCACAGGCTCTTCACAGAACCTCCTGCAGATACTCTAAGGAAAATAAATATTTAAAATTATCTTAAAAATGGAATGTTTTAAAGCAATTACATTTAAATTAAGAGAGTGGAAAAACAAACACATACTGTTCTTCACAAGAGAACTGTCTTCTGTGGTATAAACCACCCCTACTACTACTTTTTTGCTTTGTCTTGCTTCTTTTCTTTTAATCACTTCTGTAGTTTTTATTTTAATTGGATAGCTGGCACCCCAGGAGGCAGGAGCTTGTCTTTCTGTTCCTCTGTAAATATCTGTGGACACATATGGTACAACATGTATCAGTAAGAATGACCATAAATGCTTAGATAACAAAAGGTCTGATTTCTTGCAGTTTTCCTGCATACTTAAGCAATGCTGTATACTTGCTAGAGAGAACAAAATAACAGCAACAACAAATCACATTCCTCCTTCTTTGTAAGTGGAATAAATTATAATTTTAAAAATTCAAAGAAGCAGAATGGTATTTTGGATTTTACTTCAAATCTTCTTCCTAAGAAGAAGAATTTTTTGTAGAATTATACTGTACTGAAACTGCAAGCAACTGGATTGCTAAGATCCTTTTTTGTGTTACATTTTGGTTACATCCAGGTGTTCAGCACTCTGCCCTCTATTCAGACTTCACTTTCTCTTCTCAGTTGTTTTTTTCTTCTATGCAAAGACTCCCCGATTGCTGTAGCTCTCGTACAAGACAGGAGAGTTGTGTATGTTCTACCTGCTCTTGAGGCAGAAGGACAGGATGCTGAGCTGTGTCTTTCCTTACAGTCTGCTCTGAGATCATAGCTGCAAAAACCAATGCTAAACTGGAGCTCTTGCCATACTTCCCCTTGCTTTATCAAACAATGAGGATGGAAAGGACAAGGGGTTTTGCTTACCTAGCTGAAAATGTGTCAACCCCCCACCTGATAAAGAGACTTCAGCCAATGATAGGAAGGGAAATCCTCAGGTTTTTCTCTACTGTTTTCCACTTTTACTCTTTATTTGCCTTCTTAAATAAAGAAGTGTAGATTGAGCCATGCTGGCCATTCATAATGTGTACCAAGGAAAGATTTAAGGAGGAATTTTACTAGTACCTGCTTCCCTATGCGGGCTGGAAAGGGATGAGACAACTCAGATTCTCTGAAATACTTGTTAGTGCAACTTGAGTATGAATTATTTTCTGGAGCTATCCTTTAAATATTCCAGAGCTATGCTGAGAAATGAGGTCTCCCATAAGTTATCTGCCATGCTTGCTAAGCTGTGAAATGTTATTAAAAGCATGCAGACATAAAGATATAATGTAAAATTCAACATTTCATTGCACTTTGTGGAAGAAGTACACTCTATATGCACAAAATTCTAACATGGTTTTAATTTTGAATATTTTTCTTTTGAAATGTTTAGAGAAAATAATTTATGATAATTATAATATTTTTTTAGCAGTGTCATTTGCTGCTTCTGTGGGAAATGAGCAAAGGCTTGTACAGCAGCAAAATGACTGGAACACTTATTGTATTGCTATGCTTGGTGGGTTTTGTTTTTTTGGTTTGTTTTTTTTCCTCCCCACATTTTTTCTAGGGGAGTATTACAGCCTTTTTCACAGGGTATAATGTGTATGAAACTGAATCATCCTTTTGGGAAATTGGACATTATTATTCCCCAGTCATGTGGTATTAGTTATGGCTGCAGACATGGAATATCTGTCTGTATATGTGTAGATAGATGTACTTTCTGTTCTGTCATTCTGCTGGTGCCATTCCAGATGCTTCACAGCAAAGTGCGAATCCTCTGTGTGGTAGACAATGTCCAGGAATTATGCTCTTTGCTTGATCATCCTGTTAAATTTTCTTTCTATATTTTTTGGTATTTTAAGAGTTTTTACATCTTGTTAATGCTTTTGCATGGCTTCCCTATTGGGAAATCTCTACCTGCATTTCAGAGTGTTAGAACAGTGAATTCTCTGTGAACATGTGACTTTGAGCTTTTGTGGGAAGTCTTGACTGACTGCTTCTCTATGATAAATTATTTTGACCTCTTAATAGTATATTCTCTAAATGGAATAGTTTCAATTTTTAAATCTTTTTTTTATAAGTGTAATTTTTTCTGTGCTTCAAATAACTTTCATTCTTATTCTGTAGACCTCTTTTACTTCTAGAGGCCTATTTGAAAAAAAGGTGATCATAGTTCAAAGTACTGCAGTGGGAATATGCCATTAGGTTTCTCAAAAGCATTTGAATTTTCCTCAGCATTTTCTGGTTTTGTAAAGTTTAAGATTCTGTTTTCTTTATAGACCATGAGCAGATGTTTTTGCTGGCCTTTCTGAAATGATGCTTAGAACTTTCCTGAGTGGATTAAATATTTTTAAATTTCATTCCAAGTCATACTTTGAAAATTCAAAAGACAGACATCCAAAGACAGATGAAACCTTTTGAATGACAAAATTATTAAGTGTCAGATTTAAATGATACATTTATGATAGAAACATTGACAAAATCTGAAGATAAATTGCTGTGTTCTCATGCTATGCCTTATACACAAACATATGCCAGATCTTCAGATGTTTTGCTTCAAAGAAGGCCAGTTCAGCAGACTGTAGAAATTTTAGTGATAAAAGATGCAGAGTTAATCAGTTGAATTAATAAACAGAACAAAATGTTTGCATTTAGCCCTTGGGTTTTCTTGGTTGCTGTTCCTGCCCTTGCTGCTGTAAATCAGCAGTGCTGGTTGAAGTCTTCTGTGCTAGTTTCTGTCATTATTGATTTAACAGGTTTTTTTCCCCCTGCTGTCCTGTGCATCCTCAAGTAGTTCTCTACATTTTCATATATTTTACTTCTCTGCCCTATCACTTAATCTTTCTGTGATTTGGAATCCTTGCTAATGTTTTGATGAACTCCTTTGAGTCTGATTGCACAAATCTTAAACACAAGACTGTATGAAATCCTTAAACACACGCATTAGAAAATAGATGCACGTATTTCTGTGCCAGGCCATTTATAAGGACATATGTGGTGTTCCTTTCTCTGGCGGCTATGAGGGCATCTCCTCTCCCTTGTTACATCTTCTGGCTTCTCAACTGCATTCCTGTGTCTTACTTCATGGCACAGAGTAATTTCACTCATGTGGTGATGCTCTCCCACTAGCTGGAAGTGTTTGTGTCTGGGAATGCCTAAGAGTGGGGCTTTGAGTAAGCAAGCATGAGTAAGGCACACCTTCAGCAGCCAAAGGGAGAAGCCGCATCCCTTATTGTTCCCACTTTTATTGTACAGACTGCTCTGTGTCCCTTGCAATTTCTTGAGAGGCCTCATAGGATTGATAAAACAGTATCACTCTGCCCAGAACATACTGAAGAACTGCAGTCTGTTTTGTAGTCTAAACCAGCAGAATTAACAATTCACTTTTATTTCCAGACTGGAATTTTTCCAAGTCCATCAAATTATGTCGAATTAAGTATTCTCAGGCAAATGCTTGCTGGTTCAACTGACTATTGAATATTTCAATTAGAGAAACCTCCAATAATGATTCTAGAATCTGAAAGTGTTTTGAATATTTTAAATATACTGCCAAACCCACAGAATTTTCTTCTTTATATTGCTTTTCCCAGGGAACGTTAAAGGCGTGTCTCATCAGGTCATAAATAGATTAGAAAAACATTAGCTGGTCATTTTTATAGTAAATCTTAGTTAATTTATGCACGATTTCCTTTTCATTTTGATAATTGCATTTGAAAAGGTACTATATTTCTTTAGATGGAAAAGAAGTTTCTTCGGCTGTGAGATGAACTTAAAAGAAAATGTTGTCATATGAATGGGTTAAGTTTAGAATTGCTTTCATACAGTAATGTGCATGCCCAATAATACAGTCCATGCTGTTCATGTCCTAATTGCACAGCACATTAGAGATTATTCATGAAAAGCCTGTGGTCTTGACATCTAAAAAGAAACCAGAAGCTTTCACTATTTACGATTTTGCTGACTTAATCAATAGTTGCAAAGTTGCTGGCTCTCCTCCAAACCTCTCATGTCAACTGAATTGACAAGTAAATGTTTAAATCCTGCAAAGTTCATTGGAGTTACACCACTTTTTAAAAAACTGGAACAGAGGTTGAGCTATACTGTTTAACTAATGATTCTTGCTCAACCCGAACAAAAGCCAGTTACGGCGCTTGATGTTTTTTAGGGTCCTGCATTGTGGTACATCTGGGTCGCATTTCTAATTTTGTTCTGATTGAGCAATGACTGGTTAAATAACTGGAAAGGAACATCTACTCCCGCAGCTCCTTCCAAGGGACTTAGTTTTATAGTTCCAGCATTTTAAATATTTTCAGTTTTGTTTTAAAATAGAAAGGTGAGTAGCTTATTACATATACTTTTTATTTACTCTCCATTTACTTAGCACATAAATCCAGCTACTCTTTTGCATCCCTAAAGAGCAGCTTATTCCCATTTTCTGAGCTGTGTTCCCTCACTTACTGAGGCCAGCTGCTGCTCCTCTTGCTTCTGTAGTAAAATATAATTATCAAAATGTGACCCAATGGTAACATGGCCTCGGTGAATGAACAAAAAAAACCCCAAAACTGTGCTGAACTATGGCGTTAATTAAGTGGCTGTCAGAACTGAGGACTCACTTGATGATTTCATTGGCACACTGATGATGAGCAGGACCTTGGATTAAAGTTGTCATGTGTAAAATATCTAGTGGTGGATATCCTCAGACATTACTTTTTATTTTTCTCCCTAAAAATAGAAATGAGGGTTTTCTTGGTCTTGTACTTGCGTAATGTTTGGAAAACAGGTCTTTCCTGAGGAAATGATACAAATATTTCAATACAGAATGTTCTGAAATACAGAATATTTAAGCTGTGTTGAAATAACTGTTTAAATAAGACAAGTCTTGTTTTTTGACTAGGCTTTTATGTGGAAATACAGATACTGGCTATTTTTTTCCATTCCTGAAGTGTTAATAGTGAAGCCACAAATGGCATTGTGGTTCATCAGTGTTGGTTTTCTTTTTAATCCAAATCCCTCGCCTCCCTTTTTATGAAATCTGTTTTACATGAACCGTCAGGAATATTTATTATCTTCCTGTGTAGTGATTTCTTGAATCCAGTTATTCAGTTACTGAATATTAATCACTGAATATCCTAATTATTTATTATAAAAAGCTTTGGGATGCTCTGATCACTAGATGGAACTCATTCATCTAGTTGAATTTGGGATATTTTCTAGAGGTAAAAATAATATTCAACAGCAATGTTTAAAAATCAGATTCATTACTTTCCATTGGAGGATAGGAAAGCATTTCCGTTTCAACTTTTTGATAAATGATCAGCTGAAATAAATGTAAGTCTTTAGAATAGAGAGTTTGGATATATATATATTAAGTCTGGGTAAGAGTAGGCCTCCTTTCCAACCTATATGATTTCCCTTTATTTGAAGTCATTCATAATGCTGAGATCAAACATTCAAAAAAGGATTTTATTCAAATTTTGGCAAAAATTCTGAAAGGCATATCAAATAGTGAAATAGCAAAATTATACTGAATTTCAGCAGCACTTGGGCAGCTAATTCCCTCAGGCTGCTTAGAAAACCTCAACAGACTACCCGCATCTCTTCCTTTGGGTGAGCTTATTTTTCTTCTCTTTGCTCACTGCACAAATGCAAACTAATCCTTCTGGAAAAGTTGTAATCACAGAAGCGATTCGGTGGCTGGCGAGATGAGGTGTGCTGGCGCGGGCACTGAGCGCGTACGTGAGCGGAGCTGTGCCAGCTCTGCAGGGCTGTGCCCGCCCGGCCCAGGGCGCGCGGCTGCGGGCTCGGCCTCGGCACGCCTTAGCAGCTCTGCAGAAAGCGCTGCGGAGCCAGGGGTTTTGTTTTCCCACACTCCACTGTTTCATGGAACCTTTCTTAGTGGAACAAAAGGGACCTGCAGTTAAAGTTCATTATTTGTTTAACCGTGGATATGCCTTCCTGTTTAGAAGATATTACAGTAAAAGTTTTCAAACATCCTGAAGTACACGGAGACCGGGCACGTGCAGCTTGTGCTGTGCCCCAGCAGCGTGTGTAGTGCGAGAGAGCACACACGGGCAAGCTCTGTGTGCTTTGATAAGGCACCAACCCAAAATCTGGAGTGCACCCAAATACCTGCTATCAGATTAAATATTCAAAGGACATGTGAAACAGATATCTTCTTTTGTGCCTTTTGTGATGTGTGGTGGTGTGTGTGCGCTGAAGTGTTACTGGCTTTGTGCAGTCTTTCTGATCTCTCAGAGGAATTTTTTTCCTAATTTTTAAGTAGTACCATAAAATTCTTAGTAAAGGCAAATAAACCAGCAGTGGCTTCAGTCTCTGGTGTACTAATGCAATGCTGAATTGAACATGAAATATAGAACACTTTAAAGCTAAAGGTACACATTTTATCTTGATACACTGTCACACTGTGAAAAGACAGAGGCAAGAAGAGGTGTGAACTCGGCTTGCAATGAACTGTAGCTTTGAGTTCCAAACGAGCTACTATTTATCAAACATTTTTGCAGTGTTCTCAGGGTTTGTCAGGTGTGGTGTCCCGGCCTGCCGTGCTGCTGCTGGTGCGTGCAGGTGCCCTGCAGCCGGAGCCAGCCCCGGCCATGGGCGCAGCCCGGCGGGGCCAATGAGCACCGGGAGTGCAGCAGGGTTTGCACAACAGCACCCGGCGCGCCCCGGGCTCTGGGGCGGCTGCACGGATCAGGTGGCAAAAGGAGGCAGCAAGGTTTTCTGTAACACCACTCAGCATAGGCTGAGATTGCTCTATAAAAGGTGTACAATTTGCCGTTAACAATAATGCCAATTTTTACTTATGTTTCAGAACACGGAAACGTGAAACATGAGGTAAGGATTCGTTTTCTTTTGCATGTGATGTTTGTTTTGTTGGTGACATAAGAGCTCCTTGTGACTTTGTGCACATGCTGATGGAGAAGGTATGTTTTTCATCTGGGTTTACAAACATTTATTTAGAGTGCTGTAGAAGTTATCTAAGCAACCAGGTACTTGTAATTAAATATAAATGTTTTCTGCTCAAAATGTGAGTTAAACTTGCTGCACTATGACAGTGCTCAGAGCACTGGAAGGGGTGGAGATTTTTTTTTTAAGCTACAGGTAGGAAAACATACATTGCTTCACTACTGGTGGTTAGATCCTTACTGTTCCTAGACAAAATCTGGCTGTAGAGTTTAAAATAGTCTTTTTTTTCTCTGCCACGCCAGGGAACTGTGGGGTGATGAAGGATTGGCAGGGCAGTGTTTGCCTCTTCATGTGAAAAAACAATAGTTGCAAAGGTATCCTGTGGTACAGAGTTTGTTTAATGTGGAGAGAGTGTTAGAATGGGACCTGAACAGAGGAGCTGCTGTGATGCACAAAGTGTAACTTGCTGTCAGCCCAAGAAGGCTGCAAGCCACCCTGGGTTATTTTCTGGCCAGCTCCTGGGGCCTCTCCACTGTTGTACAGGAGGGCACGGCAGCTGGGTTTTGTCTGCTCCTTCTGACAAAAGAGAGGCAGCACTTCAGACCTAGAGCATAATAGTTTCCACACCTATTTTAGATCAGAAGTTTATGTTAATTGCTTAAATGACATGTCAGTTATGAACAGCATGTGAGTATACATGTTGCTGCTGTCCAAAAGCATGGCTGTGTTTGATGCTGTTGCTAATATGGGTAATGGGAGGGTGTTATTGCTGACAGGGCTGGTGCAGGGGTAGTTGTGTGCAGGGCTGACCATGTCTGTGCTCTCTGGTGTTTGAGTGTTTGGGTGTCACTGTAATCCCAGATGGCAGTGGGACTGGATAAGGGCAGCCCTGCACCCTCTGGTGAGCTCCTGGGATGTGGGCCCCAGGTGGGCTTCAGCTCCTGGGGACCTGCAGGGGAATTGTGTGGTGATGGGAGAGCTCCAGCAGAGGAGAGGGGTGTGCTGCCTGTGCCCAGCCCCTGCCTGCTCTCCTCGCTGCATCCTCAGCCATGCCTCTGGCCAGGTGCTGCCCAGCCTTTTGTGTCTCTGCCTTGACAGATGCACTAAGTAAGGGCACTCTAAACTGGGAATCACAGCGTGGTCCATTTGCCTGATGCCTTTCCAGTCCTGCAGTTGGCAGGCATGGCTGGAGGGCTGTGAACAGATTGTCTATTAGGTTGGCCTTAGTGGACAAGGCTGCCAGGCTTCCTAAAGCTAACTGTGGTGAACATACTGCGTCTGGATGAAAAAATAGGTATACTGTTTTTCCTTGTTAGGAAAATAAAGGTCTCCTTTCTGGAGCTATTGATTTGCTATTGCCTGTTGAGTTGATCCAAAACATCAGGGTTACATTCATTTTTACCAAGACTCCTGTTTAAGTGCCTGCTTTATTTCTCTCTGTGCAGAGAAAACTTGGGCATGGATGAGGAGCTGTCATTTTGGAAAACATGGATTTAGGTTTCATACCAGTAAAGTAAAGAATGTACTGGTAATGCAATATGTTTAAGGATATTGAGCATGTTTTCATACAGCTCAAGAACTATTTCCTTAAACCTGTTTTCCAGCCAGTCATTTGGTGTATATGACGTTTAGTTGTCACAATCCCTCTTTTGTTTTTATATTAATTAAGCATTTCTTTGTCTCCCTTTGTACTTTTCTGAGTCTTGCCTGTTTCCCTCTCTTGTGCAAATCTGTGGTTGCTCACCAATCTGCATCAATCTGTATTAGCGACATGGCTTCCATCTGTAAAAAACAGTATAGGCTATAATTGAGCATTTTGCTTTTATCCAGTACTATTATCTTCATTGCGGCAGCAGATTTAAATAGTTATTCTGTCCACTACAGATGAAGCAAAACTTGTATTCTTTCTTTAATTAGACTTCTGGGGTACAGAGAGAATATGTCCAAGGACTCAAGAGTTTGAAAGCTGTTTTCAAACCAAGCTTTTGATTGTGCTTGCTTGCTACAGGGCTTGGTAATTTGATTATGCCTCAGGTTACTGCTTTCTGGCTTGCCTTGGTGTGTGTCCTGCATCACCTTATATCAACGGCGAGTAAATCAGAGCAACCTAATTGTTCCCTTTGTTATGCAACATGCTTTTCTCTGCTTGGTTTGATTAAAAAATAAATAAATGCATGAACTGTCATGCAAGTTACCAGATAAAACAAGTTTGCAAAAGCAGATGAGTAGTTCAGAGATATGCATTATTTCACATTGAAATTTCCAGGGATCCATAGTAAGTGTCTTAGTGTATAAAATATAGAAAAGAAATTGAAATAGTTTGAGTCTTGTTGGAGAGTTTCTGATTTCACACAACTCTGGTTCCTCCAATTTTAGAGAGATAGACAAGTTACTAAATATATTTAAGTACTTGCCCAGAAAATAAGAAAATTAAGCATTCCATAGGGAATTGTAGCTAGCTTCAGTATAAAGTAGAAGTAGTGAAAGTTTCTACCTTATCAAAGCAATGCAAGTGGCTTCAACTTTTATGTTGCTGGATGTTATCTGGGACAGATGATGCCAGACTGCGTGTTTTTCCTGTATCTTATCCATGAATGATTAAAAAATACATTTGTACTTAGAATTAAAAAATGTTGACGTATGAAAAAACTTTCTATGGACTGAGACTCCTTCAGCCCAGTCTCAGAAAAAATGGGATATATGAAAAAAAGTCAACATTACTAAGAATATTTTTCGAAGTGTGATCTTTCTACAAGATAAAGATAATCGTGTTGGTGGTTGGGGGAAATAACTTAAGAAAACCAGCTTTGCATAGTAGATTGTGGGAATGAAAGGATCACAGTGTGCCTCCATGAAAACATGTTTATTCATATCCCTGATTCTCATTTTTGCTCTGCAGAAACGAACAAATGGAATTAGAAGAAGCTCTAGACATGTGGACCCAGGTTTGTGTCATGACTTCTTAATACTTAAACATTAAATAAAAAGAGTGAGAAAGCTGTAACGTGCTTTTTAAAGTTGCATTGTGAATGGTATTGCCATACACACAATGCTGAGAACTTGATTGCTGAAGTCATTGAAGGTCTAAAGCGATTGCTCTGTTTGTGATTTCAAAGATAAGGTCAGCTGGTTGAACTCTTAATTTTTTTTCCCTTGCTTTTTCTTTAAGCAGAGCTCTGGTTCTCTTTGAACAACAAAATGCCTCTGGACTTTCACTTAGTATGACCCATCCTATTGTACTCTAGTTTTAAAAGAAATAACTAAGGGATGAATAGCAGACAGTTGCTTATAAAGCTCAGGTTCTATTTCTTCAAGTTGGGGGTACTCTCAGCTCTTAACTGTAGTGGTGCTCAGTGCTTAACTGTATGAATTGCTTTTCTGAAAGGCATTAACCTATTGCAGTTTTATATTGAATTTCAAAGTGATTTTATTTTTCCTGTTAGTTTATAGTAGATACTTCTGTGGAATCATGGCAGCAACAGCCCTTAAGAAAATTAAATGCTTGGTTATACGTTGTGTACTCAAGTGGGTGAATATTTCCTCGGGAGACCCATTATGTGTCTGAATAAAATATTCAATGTTTTTCAGTGTAACTGTGATATTTTTAGTGTCATTTTTTACAGTAATTACATTTCTGGCCTTTATGTTTCTTGTATAGTTTAATTACAGGAGATTTGTTATGCAGATATTATTTGGAATAAAAGTAAGCTGTGGATTATTAAATATTTCTAGATGTGGACATCTGAGAATAGTTGGAGTTAAACATTAAACAGGATGGCAATTCTGTACACCACATTACAGCCTGGCAGAGCTAAGCACTTCTCAAAAACTAGGAGTGCTGGTTGTGCCACTAGCATTGCAGCTGCCTTGGCTTGGAAAGTCTAAATGTTGTAACTAGCTGAAGCGGACCACACCTTTCTTACTCACGTACCTTTGACATGTTTTGGAACACGTATCGTCACTTTGTTCCCTCTAGCAAAATAAACCTGCTTCATGATTCTAGAAATTGTTCAGTGTGTCGTGACGACTGCAGTCATAAAAGAAAAAAATGAGCACCCTGTAACTCTGAAAATGAATACAGTCAGAGGGGAAAACATCAAGGGTAGGAATTAAATAATGCAGAAGAGGATGATTTCTTCCAAGTGTTTGCTAACAAGACTGAATTCTTCCCATTCATTGGTACATATTGCAGTGAAGAGTAATTGTGTGCTTGCAGAACAGTCCTTATAGGTTCAGTGCCTTTAAACACAGCTGTCTCATAGAGAGTCGTAGAAGGTCAAGTAACTTACCTTCAAGAACCTTTTGAGTATACTGGTGATTTTTCTCGCTGTTGAAGTCTGATAGAAGTATTTGCAGGATCCTTTTATGCAAGGATACTTTAAAAGTAGTTTTTATTGAAGACTAAGTACCATTGAATTCATCAAAAGTAGTTGAATTAAGTAGGTGTTTAAAACCTGTGTGTAGCCAATGCCTAAAATACAGTTCTGCTCACTCCCCCACCATGTCCATTTACCTACACAGAAGAGTTCTTTGAGTTGTTGGGATAATCTCTTGTTACAGAGTGAAGTTCTTGGTCCTCATAATATTTTCGAAAGCCAATAGAAATGCAGAATGTCTGCATAAACCTTTAGGTCCCTTTATTAGAGACATTGCTGCAGGAGACTTCTTACAGAATTGCTTCTGACATTTGAAAGGTTTTAAATAAATAATAATGAGAAATTTATTACATACTAATCCTCTCTCTACGTATACTGTCAGTTTTCAAGTGAAATGAGCTTTTTGTTTTGCATTTTGTCAGAATAGGCATTCTGTGTTCTCTTGTAACTTTGTGGATATAACTTCTAAAGACATTAATGTCTTTGGTAAACTCTTGGCGTCTATTTTGCATAATTTAAGTATTGCTGTTCATCAGATTGCACATTGCCTTGAGAGACAGATGATACCTAGAGGGCAGCACTTGTGAGAGATCAGTTATGTCAGGCATACACTACTGCATTGATCCTCAGAGCATTTCAAGAGCACTGGCATGTAAAGTTCTGAAGAGTCTGAGCACCGGGATGCTCTTTTTGCTGAGAGAGGTAGCCAGAAAGTTGACTGTGCAGACTGCTTTGTCTTTAGAAGGTTTGGTCGGCTGCTGCTGCCAGTGGTGCATGTGATGGTGCTGAAGCATGGGTGCTGGGTTAGGAAGCAGACATTTGCTGTGGATCAATAACCAGCACCTGCAGTGACTATTGATGGAGTTTGATATCACCAGTAAAAACAAATATTTTGGGTTGCAACTTGTCAAGATGGTTCTGTTATGTCTGTCTTTGGCTATTTTAATAAAGAGTAATGAATAGCATGGTCAAGTTAATGCAGTGTGCTTCTCTTTTTATGCTTAGAGTCAAATTCAAATTTTGCTGACACAGCTTAGCCCAGAATGAAAAATCATTTAAATTTGATGAGAAGCAGTGCAAGTTGAAGGATGGTCTAAGCAAAACAGTGGAAGGATACTGGATTGAAATATCTTGTCTCCTGCTGGTAAAGCTCATTGATTAAGGAACTTATATAGCTGAAGTACCCTAAAAGCAATAAGTTGGTTTATGGCTTTTACATTTGTTTTTCTTTGAAGTTGGTTTAAAGTTTTGACAGTGACAGTTTTCTCCTTGAGATTTGCTTTGTGTTGAATAAGAAAGAAGGGTAGAAGGAAAAATGTTTAATGGATAATGAGGCAGAGAAATCCCCATGAAATGAAAGCAGTCATGAGAAAAAACGTGTACAAAAAGAAATGTGTGCAGAAACTGTACAAGTGAAGAAAAAACTGGAAATCATAAAAAATATGGCTTTGTCTTTATGCTGTGCACTAGGCCTTCAGCCTGCAGTCCATTTGCAGAGAGCCTTCTAAATTGCTTCATCTACTGAGTTTTAGTGGCATAGGTTTTAAATAACCTTTCTTTGGATTAAGCAGGAGATAATAAAAGCCATTGACAGAATGAACCGGTGAATACACCTGCAGCAATAAATCCAGGGAAAATTTGGTCTACAGCTTGCATGTGACTGTAGAACAACATGATTCTGCTTAAATACATTTAAGAAGTGATCAGACTGGTGTCAGTTTTTGCATAGAATGGGCATGTGAAGCGATAATTTTATGACATTTTATTCTTGTGTAGGGAGTATGTTTAAGCATGAGATTTGCACTGTTGGCTTAAAAGACAAATTATGTATATTCATAAGCACAAATTCTTATTGTGTGAATTCCTGAAAAGGATGATGCAGTCTGACCAATGTTTTTAATGGAAATAATTTTGTATGTATTTTAATATGAGTAAAAATTACTGTCTTTCTCAGCTATTGAAATAGTACAGTCTATATTTGCCGTCTTTTTTTTTACAGTATAAAGCGTCTAAATGTGATAGATTCACAGCTTAGTGTTTTTGAAACTGGTTTTACCCTAAACACTTCTGCTAATATAAACATCAGAATTTTAATCTCTAGAAGTGTGAAAGTATATTTCATATCAGAAGGATGAACTTGGTAAAAATAGAACACTAGAAGCCTTATAGTCAAGATTCATTGTAGATTAAACTCAAAATCTGATCTGTGAAAGATCGCTGCTGAGCATGTTCTGACTTCTTAAATAGCTGATTTCTTGACAAGCAAGGATTAAAGATTAGAAAATCTCAGTTCTGAACTGAGGGCCAGAACCAATATGTCTTTTCCCTTCACAGAAAGTAAAATATTGTCTGGCTTTTTAGGGATGGGGCGACACAGTACTAGTAAGCAATGTATACAATACAATAGCTTGGGCAAATGTATTTTTCAGCCCAGAAATTCAAAGTTCAAACAATAATTTTAAAAAGAGGTATTTGTATGTCTGGTTGATGTCTGGTCCAAACTTGGTTTGTGAATCCTTTAATATTGGTTTTACACAGATTATTAAAAAAGCCTCAGGATCTGAAGAGAGTCACTGGGTTTATGGCCTGAAGTATATGCATTAAATAAACAACAAAAACAATCTGTATAGGGAGAAGTACACTACTGGAGAAATGTTTATTTCATTGGCTATAGTGGGAAATAAGCTACTTCTGTGCTTCATATTTTGATGAAATTGGATTTTGGAATCTTTTAACTAGGTTGTGTCATTGTTATATGTGTGTGATTACTAAGCAGTGAAACAATATTCAGGTGTTTGTGTAGTGTAGTGTTTGCATCTTGTCTTTAGAGTAAAAATTAGGGGATAGTGTCATATTGGCTGTTTAAATTTTCTTTTCAGTTAAGAATGAAGCATGGTAGACTGTGAGATATTTCAACAAATTCTGACACAGTGTGCTCTGTAATATGCAAGTCTAACTCTGATTTCTATTTTAGTGCCACTCCAACTGTATGCCCAGCCAAAAGGAAAACCTGGCTCAAACTCAAATGCTGGGATAGCCCAACCAGCAGATCATTCTTTCCCAAGTTGTTATAGATAAAACTGCTCTTCAACTAAGAATTTGAAGCATTGTCACTCATTTTCTTGTTTTATTGAGCTATCCAGGCACATCCTTATTAGTCCTGATTGACTGTTGTCTTTCTCATTCAGCCCAGTATAGAGAATACCCAATTTCATGGATGAGAAAAGATAACCTTCTGCAGCCTGAAGCCCAGTGCCAAAATCAGGCATTCAGGAATTTATTTCTCCACTTCAACAGTGGCAGCAGCTACCAGGGATTCTGGCTGCCCAGTAGTAACTGGCTGTCAGTATCAGTGTTGAGAGCAAGAATTTATCTTGGTTTTAAGCCACAGAAAATGTCTACCAAAAAAAAGCATTAAACAAGCCCCCAGTATTTAATGAAGAGTTGACTGATGTCATTGATAGTATCTCCTTATTAGGATTGTCTTCATCAAGATGGATTAGACCAAATAGCATCTTTTTGCTTTGGTAAAGGAATTCCTGTGTATAGAATCAAGAAATCCATTGATAGGTGTTTTTCTGATACATTTAATACTGGTATTTAATTATATTTCCTGTAAATAAAATGTAGGAGTAAATAGCAATCCCTCAAGTACTGGAATATATGCAGGACATTCTTTTCAGCTTTAGGTACTGTTAACCTGGAACATAACAGTGTGTTTTAATGGCTGGCCAAAATGAGTGTGTACATCAAGGAGCAGCTGACTATAAATTAAACTGAGGAAAGCCAGAAGGAATACTGCAGCAAAGAGAAATGTTTCATAAAACTTCCTCTAGTGAAGAAATAGTTATTCAACAAAGTTTGAGATCTTTTATAATGTTTGTGGAGCATTAGATTTGCTAAGTAGCTTGAGACTTGTCTGCATGGTAATGTGTTGAGCAAGCTACAGAACTGAAAATGAGATTTGATTTTACATATATGTGACACATGTTTAACTTTTGGCTGGGTTTTATTCAGCTATGGATACTTCTTCCTTTTCTACACAGCATCTAAGCACTTTGCTTAAGGTACCTGTAACATACCTAGTACATGTCTCGGAATCTTTGTGGAGCAGAGGAGTTGCAGGTCAGAATGGGTTTAACAGGGCAGCTGGGAGCACACTCGCTGCAGAGAGAACACTCCTTGGCAGGATAGATGTGATGCTGCTTACTGATATGATGTGTAATCCTGAAAGTTTTGAAGTCCTTTGAAGGACTTTGATTGCAGCTCTAACCTGACCATCTCTTGGTATTGATAGACATGTTTGAACATGTTTTACATCAGGTGGCTGGGATGGGGTTGGCGTTTGAGACCAGACTCAGTGAATTTCTTTGTGGTCCCATGTCATGGGTCAACTGCTCTCAGCTGGGCCTCAACAGCAGTGAATTCACAGATGCACTGAATCATGTGACCTAATTTGTGAGATCAAATTAATTTATCTCACATATTTATTAAAAATACATATAACATTCAAGATCTTTGCTTTTTTTTTTTTTCCCCTCTCTCTCTCTCTCCAGTGCTTCACAAAATAATGAATTCATCTTTGTTGTGTTACAAGAAAAGACATGTCTAATGTTTTGCACCAAGTAGTTTTCCACTAATGCGTTTCTGGAAGGCGAAGCAGAGTTTTGTCTTCCAATGAAGCATTTCAAATGCAGTTTAATGATTTTTATTTGGGTTGTTTTATTTTAATTTAAAATTATTTTTGCATTCCTGTTGGGGAGAGGTATTTGAAAGGTGCCTGTCCCCTTGGCATCTCAGCAGTAAGCTAACATTCAGAGAAGAACATAGCCTTTAGCCTTTTCTTTTAATTAAACATCAGAAGACCCAGAAGCCAAAGGGTGAAATGTATTTATTTTGTCAAACTCTTTCATCCTTGTCTGGTTGGATTGCAAGATTAATTTGTAGTTGAGTAATTTAAACTCTTTTGTCTTATTGGATGTGTTTTTGTGACTGTCTCTATATCTTAAGCAATTAACATTTTATTTTTTCTTAGAGAAATAATGGTGTTCAATACATGCTTAGCCATATATTGACATAATTTTTAAGCTGAGGTGGGTTAAAAATCCTTCAGTATCTTTCTCTTTTTCTGCATAAAAGCACTCGGCATCAACTGTTTAAGCAAAATGTCATTGTTTAGAGATAACTGCAAGGAAGTTGTCAGGCAGAAAAAAGGAAAAGGTCAGGTAGAAGTGGGCAAAATGGGCATACAAGTATGATCAATAAAACAAAAAAATTCACTGTTTTGTGTTTTAAACACACAAAAGTAGTACAGCACTATTTAAAAAAAAAGAAGGAGATGTGCCAGCAGCTATATGGCCCAAAGTTGCCTTTACTTACCATGGCATGTGGAAGGAATTGCTTGGTATTTTGCTAAATTTTATTGGGACTTAAAAATCTCTTATTCATCTTTAAGAGGAATATTGCATTTACCCATCTATTTTCATATCTGATTTTACTCTTCGGGGTACTTTAATTCTCAGAAGGCAAAACAAAGATAATAAGGCAATGAATGATTAAAAATAGTCAAAAGAAACTGAATTTTAACAGTACTCTAAAGCATATGGTTTCTTTTTTTGTGGCTCACTCATTTAACTAAATCAGTATTTGATCACTACTTCAAAGTAATTCTCACACAAAGAATTTGGGAAACACTGTAAAATTGAAAGCAGCCATCCCATGGGAGAAAAAAGACTGCTGAAAATTCACACAAGAGAAGCTCCCAGAGCTGCCTCTGCCTTTTGCCTGAGGAAGGTTTTAAAGCTCAGTAGAAGAGGCCAGAGGCAAGAGCCTGAGAAACTGATACTGCTTTTGGAGAGTTTTTAATCTGCTCACCAGTTTGAGATTCCCAGAGAAGAGAACAATGAGGCTGAGTTAGGCTGCAAGCCAGGCTAGCCTGGGATCCCTCCAAGAGTAGCCAATTAAATGGATGCTGAAGGATAGAATTTGGGGTAAGGTGTTGTGGTACTTTCCCGCTGTACCTTGTGGTTTCATTTCTTAGCTCTTAATTTTCCGTCCATGTATTTTCATTATCACTCTTTAAACCAGTCTAAAATCTTCACAACATCCTTTAACTGTCACTCTCATAATTAGTTGTGTGAATAAAGCACATCTTTTTGTTTGCTTTTAACCTGCTACCTATTACTTTGATGCCTATATTTTTTTGGATCAAGAAAATGAATAATAAGGAAATAATGAGTGCTTTTTCTCTGATCACTGTTATGCCACTCATGAGTTGTCTCTGTCATATCCCCTTGGGTCATGTCTCCTCTAGCCTGAAGAGTTATTACTTACTTAATCCTTCTGATAACGAAGCTCTTCTGTTTGTCTGAACATTCTTTTTGCTTGTGTGCTTCTTCTTCCAGTTAAAATTACTCTCTGAGTTTGAATACTGTTGTTCATGCAATCTTCCTTCAGTCCTTTGCAAGCAGTGTTTATAAAGAAATGCTTTTGCACCTTCTACAAGACTTAATCCACTCTTACTCCCATTTTAATAATGCTTATTAATTTTTGGAACAAGGGCGGGCCGAGCACGGATTCCTGTGGTTGACCCTTTTGGACACCACTTTCTATTTGAAAAAAATACTGTTGTTCCAACCTTTTATTTCCTGTCCTTTTGTTGTTTGTCTGTCGGGGGCAGGGGGAAGCTTTTATATTATGTAAGCTGGAAGAGAGCCTTATTGTGAGTCCTGTTAAAATTGGTTTGCTAATCCACATTAATATACAATTTTGCTTCTTTATTGTTGCTTTAAAGAACTCTAAATAATGTCCCTGACTTGTTCTTCGAAAGTATTTATAGTCTTTATACTAGATTTATCCATATACTTTTAAAATTCTGTTTCTGTAGTAGGCTTTACTAGTCTGCCTTGTCCAACAGTCTGATATTTGTGTTGAGATGTCTACTTATTACAACTTCCCATATAACTACCTATTTCTATGGTACTGAATTGTTTTAAGAAATATCTTGCAGATCATAATTAACAGCTCAGTGATGTAATACTTGAATTTATTTGGTACTTAGTATTTTCAAGTAGTGACATTATAAAACCTGGTCCGATGGATTTTTCAGTAGAATCAATTTATTCAGTTGTCACCCTTAGATGTGGTTTATCCAGGAGAAAAGGTAAAGTACTTTTCCAAGGCATTAAGTGAAAGAACTTGGAGTTCAGCCCTCATTGCTGCTCTTGCTGACCTGCAAATAAATAGAAGACGTGTTCAGTCTTGCACTTCTCATAACTTGCGTTTCTTAAGCTTCAGTGTGCAACTGGGAATTAAAAAGTAACTTCATTATCTGATACCTTGAGAAGGTGCTTCAGTCCGTTAACCTTAGAGGTTATTCTTTAACCAGCCTGTTTGGAATAGGGCATGTGGGAGAGGGGAGAGCGTGAGGCACTGCCTTTTGTTTCAGACAATAAAGCGTGATGTTTACTCTTCTTGGACTTTTTCCTTCATTGGATTTGACAGCAACAAATAGCATGAAATATGATACAGCAAAAGCTGCATGTATGGGTCACAGCTTTCCTTCCAGAACAACGTCACGCTCCTGGCAGTAGCAGTCTTCTTGTGACTGGCAGGGAACATTTTAGTCACTGGAATTCACTTAATGCTGGTATATCTCCTACAACATTTAAAAAAAAAAATCATCTTTACAGAAGACCCTACAGGTTGCCTTGTAACTTTCACCCTCCCCTTGTTTGCTTTATCATGGGAACAAGAAAGGCTGAAAAGGAAAAGAGTATGAGGCTTAATGATAGGGACTGAAAGTTCTGACTGCTCCTGTGCGTTGTGTGCCGGTTTTGTTATTTTTCTGTTTCTGGTGGTATTGATTTAAACCCTGTAATTGTGTGTTGCTCTGCACAAGGCTCAGGCACCTGAGAAACACTGAATGATCAACTAAGCTCAAAGAGCTGATGCTGGGATTTAAGTATCTAAGGTATGTTCTTTGTCAGGGCAGTATTTTGGGAGAAAGTCTGGGTGTTCTGCTGGTGTCAGTTTGACCTTAGGGTGATTCTCTGATGTAACTACAGGCTGTTGCCACAAGGTGTGATGCTTTTTCCCACTAAGGTGTTCCCTTACTGCCTTTCTTTTGAATCTATGGATCACCTGGTCACAGGCTAAGTAACTTCAGTGAGATAATGGCAAACTGGTCATGAGAGGCAGCGGTGGCAGCCGCAATGAGGAGATAAATGAGATAAGTCATCCAGACTTACATGGGATATCAACCCACATACCTTATTGCTTTCAGGTATGATTTCTGTCTTAACAAATCTCACATTTTGCTGGAGTATATAATCCACATTCAGACTGGAAATAGAAAGTAGAAGGAAAACCTTCACTATTGTGCAGATGAATATATGAAATTTCCTTGACAGGGAGGGAAAGAAGCAAAAATATATAAGATGGAGCATGATTATTATGGCAGCATTGACATCTTGACAGGGACTAAACTTGATTCCCATCTCTATTGCCTGTGATAATTGGCCAATTAAATCTTGATTTTGCAACAACGATCAAGTGATGGATTATTTTATTGTATGTTTTCATTTTTGCCTTTAAAGGAAGACCCTTTTACGGCTTATTATTTATTCATCATGTAAGCAATCTTAAGTTAAGGACTTATTTATATACAGACATAGAAAATTAATTAAATTTGTAAACTATTTTGAAAAATTTTTACTAAAAATTGAAAATCCTTTTCTTTGATAAAAAGGCAGTATGCAGAAACAGTGTATCAGAATAGTACATAATTTTTCATATACTAGTTGTGCTAGAAAAGAAAGGCTAACATAAATGAAGACCGTAAAAACTTATCTAAGATATATATTTTTATACTCAGTGGATATTTACCTTGTAGTCTGGATGCCTTTGTCTAGGTATATCAGCTGATTGAGGCAAGGGATACTACAAATTCATGGGAAAGCTGGAGATATCACAAAATATGATGCATTTTTGATTTTCTAGAATTTATTTTTGTAGATTGCCAATATTTCAGATACGCAAAGTGTGCAGCATAAAAACAATATCCCAAGTATATACTATTTGGGGATAAGCAGTTTTAACTGCATTGTGGTGTTAACAGTGAAATACGTACTCATCCTTTTTGACTTTTATAGCACAAATACTTTGTAATGAAAACAAGTTCTGTTCTCTTTTCTCGATGAAAATAATTTATTTGCTGCAGCCTATACAGACCAGAAATAAATAAGCATATTTTTTGAGAACAGGTTTATTTTAGCCAAAACAACGATGTCTTGTCATTGCTTTAATATAATGCCATAATTCTTGACAACATTTGTCTACTGATGCTTGCATGCAAAGAAGGTCTGTAAGGCCTGAAATTTTTTTGCATGTGTGCTAAGAACTATCAGTTAAGAAGTAAAAGAGGTTTCTGCTGTAATCAGGGTAGAGGCCACAGAGAAGAAAAATTGCTTGAAGAGTAAGATTATACGAGTGTTTAACTTGAAAAGCTGAAGCATTATGTAGCATTATGAAGAGGGTGTGTGCAGGCAAAATTATTTGTCATGTGCTGGGACCTGTCTGCTTTGCCAGGCATCAGCCACTTCCCTTTCACGTTATGTAATAATTTAAAATACTTCTCTTGCCAGAGAATTTAATTCTTGTAAGTAACAGAAATGGAGACTAAGGCCTTTCATCTTAGAGGCAGATGCTATTAGTCAATACTGAACACAAAAGAAATTGCATGAAAGATAATTGAATTTTTATTTTTGCAATTCTTTATGAATAAAATGTCAGCACATTTTCAGCGACGTGTGTTTTTAAATTTGATACCTGTGAAAGATTCTAGGTGGCACAGGTATGTATTTTCATGGCTTATATGTTGTTTTTAAACTTACTCAGTCTGTGAGTTTTCTACACTAGAAAAAATGCCTAGGTCCTTTACAAGATTCATGACATTTCACAGTATTAAATTCCATTCCGAAGTGGGATTCCTGTTTCAAGCCTTTTTCCTCTTGCTGCTTGCTTCAGAATTATCCCTGGGCATGGGGATGTTAGTATTTAAAGCACAGCTCAAAATAATTACTTCTGTGGAACAATGGGCTTCTGTATTGCAAGATTTGTCCCTTTTTTGCAGGGGCTTTTGCTGCATGTAATCTACTGTCTGGACACACCTTCATAGCTCATCTGTAGTATCTGCCCAATGCAAGTTGTTGGCTCCTCAGGGCCGGTACATGTTAGAACAAATACGTGAATTAGAATGCCATGCCTGTCTATGGCATCACATTAAACGATGTGCTAATTAACACTGGTTAATCTTCATACCATGGGCTTTTATAAAAAGCAGCACCACATGTACCACACATTTTAATTCATATGCCAAAACTCCATTTTGCTTAATTTAAAAAAAAAAAATGAAGCTTCTTACATTTGAGACAACATGATTTTTACAGTTTATATCCCTAATTCACCTCTTAGACTACATTGAAATGATGAGATTTCATTATTTTGTCAAAACAAATGAAAACTCTGTTTTTGAACCTGATTATTCCTTGTTTATTCCCATGAAACATTTAGTACTCAGCCATTTTTGATGCTTGTTCGAAGTGCTGAGACTTTTCAATCCAGGCAATTCCAAAATTCCTTACTCTCACAAGGATAGCTGCCTGTGTCACTCCAAGTAAGGAGGGGTTGCCTGAATGAACATTTGAAGTTAAAACTGTACAAAACAAGAGCTTGTCCGTAACACTTGTTTGGAGGAAAACCTGCTGTGAAAGGGAAACCAAGGTCTGTCAGTGAAAGAAAAATAGTTTTCATTCTTAATTAATCACAAAAAGTATGTGGCAATGACGATTAGGAAGTCAGGGACTTGGTTAGCTCTCTGCTTTCTTTCAGTGAATGGAGAGAGTCTTCCTTCTCTTTTGAGAAATTACCCAAGTTTGAGTATAAAAACTAAGACATGATTTTGGAATTGCACAAGAAATTTCTGTGATTTTAGACATACTTTCTAGCATTTGCAATCTGCAGTTATCAATCTAGGGCATTTCTCTTTGTAGATCTTTGGATCTACAAAGAGAAATGTATGTACTATAGGGGAAGACTGAGTGTTTGAAAGATGCCTAGGACAGCTTGTGAAAATGCTTGCTGTGCAAATGGGATTCAGTTGGCATTTCTAGTTTCTTTCAGCAGTGTACTTGACTAATTTTTGTATTTCTTTTGTGTTGTAACATTTTGTCACCTGACTTCCCAAAATCTTTCTTTTCTTTTCCTTCTGTTTTGAGACACAAAACTAAATTTAAACCTCAGGAGTGAATCTGTGAGAGTTATGAGCAGAACCACCACTTAAGGGCGTGAGAGACAAATGGTCATCAGTCATCTAAATAAGAACAGGGTCGTTCCTTTCCCAAAAGGCAACCCTTGTGACTCTCTCTTCTAAAGTTTAAAAATATGGCTCTTCAGAAGCATTTTTGTAGTGCCAGTTTTTTTTCTTGCACAGAGGTGAGCTTCCAGGCTCCTTAAATGAGTGTCACAATGTGCCAAATGTCCCTGCTTAAGGGTGAAGTAAGAAAATGCTTTCTGTTGGAGTTATTTTTCTAAATTAGAAAAAAAAAATTAATTCTGAAACTTAGTTTGGATTCTGAATTTTCTTGGCTAAATTTCTTATTTCTGGTCAAAATAAGTGCTTTATTTATAGGAGCACTAAGCTGACCTTGCCTTGGAAGACCTGAAAATTTAAAGCTCCTACTGAGAGGGGACTGTTCACCTCAGTGAATGTCCATGTTCCCATGCTGCTAATTTTATTAATGCTGCTCATATTGTCACTAAGCATAGTTATCCTCAAAAAATCTTTGCTGACAAAAGCATTTGGGTGAAGTCACATACTGATGTTCACAGCAGGGGAAGATGCCCATTTGCCAATGTGTTGGTCTTTAAGCAGCAAAACTGCTGTAATATAAAAACAAATAAATGTGTAGAAATATTTCAGAACTCATACAGTTTCAAAAATGCAACCTTGTAAATTGAATAACATTGCTAGACTTGTTTGTTTTCCTGGTAATGAACTCCTGCTATGATCTGCAATGTAGTTCCAAGTTTTGTCTGGATATTAACTGGAAAATGGAGATACAGCCACTTATCTGGGGGCTTTTTTCTAATGATCAGATCTACAAAACCCGAGGAAGCACAAGGACTTCCTGAATTGTGGTGTTTTGCTGTTTCTCATAACAAGTTGTTGATCAGACTGTTAGCAGACAGATTTTTTCCTCCCACACATCTTCATTTTGGTTGATAGTTGACCATTTTTGCAGAGGTCTCTGCCAAGAATACAGTTTATATATGCAGCATTAAGGAGAAATGGTAGAAAAATTGAATCTTTGATAAACTATAGATTTGACAGGTAGTAAAAGACTGAGGGAACCCCAAATCCTTTTTCAGTAAGGTTTTTGAGAAGGAAATGGTTTCTGGAAGAGAAGGAGGACAGTGACAGAAAGCAAGGCTAGGACTGTGAAAAAAAAGATTTTTTTTTTTTTTTTTCCAGTAGCTGTATGTGTTCTGGAGGATGACAGTCTTTAAGTCTTCCATTTTGATGGAAGAGAAATATGACTGTGTATTAGATGTCGTTTGGAGAGCACTACATATTTGTCATCTGAATTTCGAGATCGTGAAGATTATTTTGCACCTTCCCACATCATTCCCCCCATATTGCCCCACTGCTTGTGAGTTCTCTGTTTATGGAAGAAAGGACTGCTTTACTTCTCTAAGAAAAAATTTAACAGTTAAGGCTCATGGTAGCTAATAAACATTTCAATAATCAGCATTGTATAGCTCTTTGACTTCAAAATTGAGTCAAGTGGCAAACTCCAGAGTTGTGGTTAATCATATGACAGATAGTGAGACTGAATTGAACAGTACTCAAAGGCAAAGCAGTTAAAGAGAAGACAAGTGGAATATTCCTGAGTCTCAGGCACTGTCAGCGTTTCAGCCATCTTACCTTTAAACTGAAAGGGGGAAGGTGTAGTTAGGAAGCAGCTCTTTACTGTGAGGGTAGGGAGGCACTGGCACAGGTTGCTTAGAGAAGCTGTGGATGCCCCATCCCTGGAAGTGTTCAAGGCCAGGTTGGATGGGGCTTTGAGCATCATGGTACAATGGAAAGTGTCTCTGCCCATGGCAGGAATGTTGGAATGAGATGATCATTAAAGTTCCTTCCAACTCAGCCCATTCTATGATTTTATGAATGTAAGGCTTAAAAGCAGTATCTAAAATTAGAACTTCTAATTAGAATGACATACAAAAATAATGACTTAAGACTGGGAGAATTAAAAGTTCAATTACAGTATCTTCTTTGAGGTATGTCTGTGTACTTACTAATTGTGTTAATTTTGTGCAATAGTAATTATTTAAATCATTGCCACTCTGAAGACTGCACTTAATAGACTGTGCTGGCATCTTCCACATATGTGAGTTCTGTAATTTGTGTTATAATACTTGGCCTAAAAGTTAAAAACCCCACCCCAACCTAGTCTCTTTTGAGGCATTAAAAGACCACCTCAGAAACGGAATGTTAGTGGGCTTTTTAAAGTGATTAGTAGTGTTGCTTTTCTTGTGTTTTCTCACCAGCTGAGAAAGCCTTGTGAAAAGTTTTGCCTTGGCAGTAACTGCACAAGGCCATTGACTTCCACTGGTTGTGGAGATAGATGACACTGATGAGGAATTGGGAGGCTGCTCTCCTGATAAATGCAAGAGAGAAGAAGCAAGTTCGCTGTTAATTCTGCAACAAAATGATTAAGAACAGGGATTTTAAACTATTAAGCTAGCAGAGCTGATTGGAAGAACATACGGAGACTGTTGACGGACTTTGTTTTCATATAGCCCATGCTCAGATTAGAGCTTTTCTTTAACTAGCTTTTAATATTAGTGTTGGACCTAGATGATGTTGCCAAAAATCATGTCAAAGCTGGTGATTTTGTGTCATGGATGCTCAGATTGTGGATATAACAGTTCCACCTGTTCTTCATGCTGCTGTCCTTATCAACCCATCTGCTTTTCTCTTTTTGTCCTAACTCCTTGTTACTTTATTATTTGCAGTTATGCTTCTTGATGTGTAACCTTCACAGTCTAATTTTACTTACCATGGTGTAAATACTAATTTTTTATTTCAATACGAGTTCCCTTTTGCCTGTGTCTCTTTAGTTTCTGCTGTTAAAATTATCCATGACAGTGTGGGCCACTGTTCAGACATTTAATCCTATGAGACACTGACATGGGTTACTTAGCCCTCAATTCCTGGTTGGAGGGTGAAGATGTATGGAGATGTACCTGCTCAGAGGTTTTGCATGGAGTATTCCTCCTGGTCTTTGCTATGGAAGGCTTATCAATCACTAAATTTCAGCTTGTTTCTCAGCAGAACTGTGTTCCCTGTTTTTGTAGCTGCAAAGATATAAACCAGAAAGGGTTAAAGCAAGTGCAGAGGTTCCAGACACCCAAAATGCTCTTTTGGTGACAGAAAGGACAGAATTAGTGAGCCTTTGTCATTTCCTATACAAAAGACAATGTTATTTTCTTGAGATTATGGAAACATCTGGATGTGGCCTTGTCAGATAGTCTAAAATTCTGTTTCAGATTCAAAGCCTCATGAAGTCAGGAGGCTTTATTCCATTGCATTACTGGGATTTTTTTTTTTTCGTATCAGGTTATAAATATTTGGTGACTACGCTATATTTTTCCTAGAGAAAAAGAAAGGAATCTTCTTATTAACTAGGAAGGGATGTTTAATGCAGACAAAGTTGTTTCATGTCTTTGTGCTAACAGTATAAAGTATATCCACAAATTGGCCTTTGAATCCTGCTCTCCTATATGCTGTGTCATTGTTTTGTATGTTAGAATGATCCCTGCCCAAAGCGTAAACCATGTTTTGCGTTGTTTGGAAGTAACAGATGCTGGCATCAATTTTGACAGATAGAGGTCATAATAGGGCATGCATTATGCATGTTGTTAGCAAAAAATAACATTTCTGAATCTCTGCATGAAAGTCTGGGGGTCATTCAGTGTCGTTTAGAAATGCAGAGCTGCTGTAAAGAATACAAGTATATAAGGAATACATTTTTTGTTTGTTTCAGATATAATGGGTATTCTAACCTATCATGTACTATTTTCTAAATTGTAGCCTCCTTCCTTGACTCATAATTATGAGATGAAATACTCAAATGAATGGTATGGTTTATGAAAGGTTTTATTTTTCTGTAATGTAACTTAATTGGTACTTTATAAATCTTGACTCTATCATGCTTTCTTTTTTTCTCATAAGCTTCAATTTAGATCACAAATTTATGTTAGTTCTGTGACCCAGAGCTTGGCTGTGAAGACTTTTCTAGGAATCTGATGTTTTTTCCTGGTTTTCAAGTGAAGTGAATTTTAGCTATTTATTGGTGTCATAACTGGATAAGTTTGCTTTTTTGATTTTTATGTTGGAAACTACCAGGCTCTTTTCTATCTTTAAATTAGAAAGTTTCCTGGTAAAAAACTTTATGTGGAAATCTGACTCAATGGAAGCCAATGGGATTTTTAACATTAATGATAATGCGTGGATGAAGCCCTGACCTTGTCCTTTGTGTTGGAATTTTATCATCTTTTTAACATGTTAGTGAGTAACATTTTTGTGCCAGATGTGTTTCCACAAGTTTTCTGCAATTGTCAGATACTGTCAGTACTGCAGCTGTGTACATTGCAATGGCAGTGTCTCTGAATGCTTAACATATTTCACATTTTAGTCGTTAATGCATAGAGGTTCTGCACTGTTTCTGTCACAAATAATCCGTAATTGTACTCTAAAGCATTTCAGGTTTCTGTAACACACCACTTTTTCTTGTCTGCATTATTGAATTACAGCAAGTCCTCAGGATTCTTAATGAGTATATTTGTTATGAATCCACGTGCCAATTAAAAATGAAATGTCAAGATAGACAAGGAAAGTATTCTAGATCTTGCCTGTCTGAACTTCTGGAAAGCAGCTGTTATACTGCCTCAGAGGAATTGGTCTCTTATGAGAGGAAGCTAAAAGAACTTGGCTCGTTTAGCCTAGCAAAATGAAGGTTAATAGGGTATGATTGCTCTCTTTAACTGTAGTATGAAAATAAATGCAGACAAGGAAAAGAACTATGCAGGCTGCTGTTTCTAGGTTGGATGTAAGTTGGCCATGAACTAATTTACCCTGAAAAGTAGAAGATTCTTGTTGTGGTTTAACCCCAGCCAGGAACAAAACGCTAAGGTGAGAAAACTCGTGGGTTGAGATAAAGAGAGTTTAACAGCTAAAGCAAAAGCTGCACACACAAGTAGAGCAAAAGATGGAATTCATTCACCGCTTTCCTGGGCCGGTCAGGTATTCAACCATCCCAAGGAAAGCAAGACTCCATTGTTTGTAACGGTGACGTGGGGAGACAAATGCCATCACTCCAAACTCGCTCCTTCTCCTTCACCCCACTTTATATCCTGAGCATGATGTCATTTGGAATGGCTTATCCCTTTGTCATTTGGGGCCAGCTGTCCCAGCCGTGCCCCTCCAGCTTCTTGTGCACCCCCAGCTCTTGGCAGGGTGGTACAAGAAGCAGAAAAGGCCTTGACATTGTGCAGGCAAACCCTGTTTTCAGCACAAATTCAAACCATAGTTAGCCTCATACTACCTTCTGTGAAGAAAATGACCCCAGCCAAAGCCAGCACAATTCTAAATGCTTAGAGAATAGAATTCTAAAATGAACAGTAGGAGCAAACTGATTTGTTTTAGAATAAACTTGCTAAAAAACTCAGAGATTGTTTGAGATGGTTGGTGTGTTAACGATGGATAGGTCCTGATCCATCACACCCCAGTGTCCTTTGTGTATGTTAGGAGGTGAAGGGTGACCAGTTTCTGTCCAATTAAATGTACACCAGTTCAATGTTAACCTGCTAAACTCTTTCTGAGCGACTATAATCAAATCTATAGTTGCATGGTGAAAATGAAGTTGAGCATTCTGTTGGGAACTTTTTGACTCTTGACCTCAATATATAAACTTTTCTGTGCCCCATTTATTTTTTCCATGCTTAATGGTGATATAAGGGAAGTTCTATGAGAAGATCACTTACCCGTGAAAATTTAGCTATTCCAAAATAATATGTACTTGTTTTTGATTGATTCAAATATTTCATTTAGTCTTTTGTTCCTGGAAAAACTGATTTTAAAAAAATGTTTAAAATCATATGATGCGGATAGGTTCTTTTGATATTTTCATAGAACTAGTAAAGCATATTAGTTGAGCATTCACTGCTTTTATATCTTTGAGTGATACAGGCTGTGTATGCATCTGTGGTATTATTGATACTGAAATGAATATGGCCCTCAGTGACTCAGACACTCCTGTTGTTAGAGAGTGAATTTACCTTCAGTTGTTTTACTTTGAGGTATAAAGTGCATTTCAGAATCTGAGTCAAATTTAACATGTGCTAAAATAATTAGCACCAAAATATCATTTCCCTTGTTTATGCATGCAATTTTGATCCATGGCCTTGAAGCTAACAGACAGTATCATTACATAAGTGTCTGAATGAAAGTAGTACAGAACAACATTGCAAATGTCATTGGTTACTGTATATTGTTCCAGTATACTGGAATCCTAGCCATGTATCCCTACTATTTGGGTGCTGGTTTATGTGAGTCTGGTGATAGTGCACATACATTGTGCTAGGCAGTGTGTATTCATAGCAATGACAATGCTGAGCACGAAAGAACTCCTAAGTAGGCCAAAGACAACAATTGGGTAGAATAGGTAGTAAAATTAAAGTAGAAAAGTAAGATTTGTTGATCACCGTAGTAGAGACCAGCTGTAGCAAGAAAATGAACAGTTTCTGTAGGCATTAAACCAAACAAGTTTTAAGAAGGCATCTGAAGCAAGACAATAAACACCATTAAGGCTGTAACCCAAAAGCCTATTTAAATGATAGGATTACTTCTAGTGATGTCAAGAGGTGTTAGATCAAATCTTCCAATATTGTATCTGCCAAGGTAACTTTATAATCAAAATTACTGTAGGATTTTACAGACTCAAGCATGCTGAATTATACACAAGTATTCTAGACATGATGTGTTTTAACAGGATTAATTCTGTGTTACCTTTTGAACAGTTCTGCTAGTTGACACGTCACAATTTTTCCTTTTTTTTATAGTTCTCTTGCCCTGGTTTTCAGAGATGCCAATAATCATGATTACCAGTGGAATAGAAATAAAAAGTGTATAAACATTATTCATGTTTATGATTAATAATTTAAGCACTATAGTATCTTAAGAAACCACCAGGATTTTCATTGAAAAGTACATGAGTATTTCTTGAGCATATTCTGATGATATCAGTCCAAGGGTGTGGTTTTAAGTATGTTGTATCTGCACACTAAAAATATGATAAACTGAATCACCCAATACAAGGTTTTGCAATGTGAATAATTTTTTGTGCATTTGTTTTGTCTTCCAAGTATGTCTCTAAGATGAGTACATGCTTACAGTTTGTTCATCATGTATGCAGAACTAGAATTTGTATTCTGATGGGGGGTTTCCTTGCATTAGGACAAAGTTGTCAGCTTTCAGTAGACACTTTTATGCAGCATTACTTCTATTTGCTGTGCAGTGCATGGAGCATTTGTTGATGCTGAATCAGTATTTGAAAGCATGAAAGCCTTCAAGTTGAGAAACAAAGTAACATCTAGTACTTGCCTGAGTAGAATAATGGCTTACTAATAATTAGGTGCTCATTTTAAGTGTGCCGGATAACTTGCAGAAACAGTAAAAGTTAAGGTGTCATTTGGGTTGAGTAATGTAACAGCTGGTATTACTTTGCTTAATGTTTCATCAGCACTTCAGATTACTATTTATTCATTAATACAGAGAGTAGTAATTATTGAAGGTGATTGCTTTCATGTTTCATACAATTTAGAGGAGATCATGGATATTTGTGTTTATTGCCACCTAAATTACAGTTGTGATCTTGCAACAGAAATAAGTCTTTTGTGGGCCTGCTGATCCTTTGTTGTTAGAATGAAGTTAATCATGACCTCCCAGCAAGAAACATGTTAAATATGGCAGCCCAGCAACCTTGACTTTGCAGCCTTTCACTCTTAACCATATTTATTAATATGCATTCTTACAAAACTCTTAACCAATTTTTTTCTGGTTAAAATTTTAAATTGATATGCCCACTTAAGGATAATGATTTTGAAAATCCCATGTTTAGTTAAAACCAGGAAAATTATTATATAATTCTTTTTTAAAGATAGAGGGAGAATAATTAAAAATAGATCTGTTGTGATGAAATGCTTTCCCTGGCAGGAAGTAGAGTGCAAAAATCCTTTTCTAAAAGCTTCTAAATCTTTAATATATTGGTTATGGAGCGGGTGGTGCTTCACTTGATTTCAAGTATTCTTATATTATCAGAGCACACTCTTTGAGTGCAATACACTAGCTGTCCATAATGCTTAAAATGTTGGGTTTTTTAAAAAAATATGCCATTAAAGTTATAAGAACATGGGGTTACAGTATCCACAGTTTTATCTTCTGACTGAAATCCCCTGCCCCCCCCATTTGATACATGTCTGTGAACGGTTCTTGAACTGTAGTTGTCAACAGTGCTTTAGTTCTTTGTGCAAGCAGACGGATTCATCTTTGGAAAAAAAGTTTTGTGTCTCAGGAAGTGGGTTGCGCCCTTTAAAAAAAAAAATCAAAAAATCCCCAACAGAGCTTAGGTGTCTAGATGCAGTCACTATTGATGTGGGAGGACTAGTGTGCATCTAGAGTTCTTGTCTTGAAAATGAAACCTTCAATAGTTCCAGGCTTTGCTACATGTACCCAGAAATACTGTCATAACCCAAAAATGAAAAAAAAAAAGTATTGTGAGAAACCTGAAAGAACTGTGATCCTGACTCTCCTGGCCATGTTCATGCCAGCCATAGGTTTTTAGTTATACTGTTCTAAAGCATGTGAGATTATCCATATTGGTGTCTTTAATGCTAATTCATTGCAATCTTAGCCTTGAACTATAAAGATAGCCGTAATATTTGAACCCTATATAGAACCAGGGATGCATATATGTACTGGGAAGAGTCTCCATAGGCATGAAATCAACTTTACCTCAAGAAGAGAGGAGGATAGAGATGTTTTTCAGAAGTAATTATTTTCTATTTGGTTGTGCCTAGTATAGTACTAAGTACTAGTGCCTTAGTCATGTACCTACTAAGACATAGTGTTTCTTTGCTTGATTGCTCTTGTGGTTTTCAGATTCTATAGATTGTCATTAAGTAAAAATAGATTCTGGCTTATGGGGTTTTTTTCTGTTTGTTTGTGTTTTTAATTTTTTTTAGTGTTTGTTTTTTTCAGGTTTACCAAAAATGCAAGTAATTCGGAACTACAATGGAATACCACAGCCAGCAGCGCAGGATGGCCCACCATTGCATATCCAGATTGGGGACACTATTGAACTCATTAGAGGAGATGCACATAGCTTATTTTGGCAGGTACTGTATCATTTAGCAAATGGCTATATTCTGTTTGTCCAGATATCAACTACTTATTGATATATTGCTTTTGTAACATTTTTATTTTTGAACAACAACCAAATTCTGTGGTTTATCCAAATAAATGTCTAATAAAACTGTTTTTGCTTTTGAATTGCCAGTAGTTCCTATATGGGGTAAAGCTTCATTCCTGCAGCCTTAAAATCCCAGTGAATAAATCTGCAAGAACATGATGTTGGTGGCAATCCTAGTGAAATGATGAGAGTTAAGGAGAGTGTTTGGTGCAAAAAGCAAAGTTTTGTGAATTTTCAGTCTCTGGTTCTCTAACACAGCAGAATTAAGAGCTATGTTGACAAAACCCAGTTAGTGAATATTAGATTTATAGGGGAGAAAAATAGCTCTGCAAAACAGAACTACGCCTAAACTATGTGATGCTAGCTTAAGTCAGTTATGGGTAGCGTTTTTTTATATACATGGGAAAAATATATTCTATTGATGGCAAAAATCTGCTGTCACGTGATTCACATCACTACTTTCGTTACTAAAATTTCTTCTTAATTGAGAACTATAAATGTTGAAAATGCTGACTTGCGTTCACTTTAACAACAAATGCATTAAAGTGTGTCTCATTTTTCTTGATTGCTTTTTAAATTGTTTGTATTATTGGATACATGGAAATAGACCAAAATAGAAGAACTTTGAGTAGATTAATAGAACAACAATTGGAAAATATCTCTCTTCTTGAATTGTTGTTCCTTTGTCTTCATGATTTCCTTTTTTTCTTTAAAGCTATAATAAGCTAGTGAATATAATATAAAAACTGCCTGGTCTTTTTCATGTTAGGTCATACTTTTTCTTGTTTGTTTTGGCTTTTGTTTTTCTGTCTACAGTTAGGATTGAATCTTCTCCACACTCTTCAGCACTGTATCAGTGAACTCTTTGTATGTCACTGCATCATCCCGAACATTTAATTGGGGGACGTAATAAACAATAGAATTAGTTTATCTATTGAAAAAATATGTAAATAGGTGTAACCACACCATCTCACCCTGTCCCAAAAAACCCTCCAAACCCCAAAAACAAACCAACTCCCCTTCAAAACCCCCCAACCTATTACTTAGCAGACCATGGGTATTTCGCATCGCTAAAAAGAAATATTTTCAAATGTTAGTTGACAGAGTTTGTCCTGTGTAGTTCTGTATGTAAGACTTGGTTCTGCAAGGTCTAGAGTTCTGATCTGAAGAAGCATTTAAACCTGCTCTTGACTTAGGACTGGCTAGAAGGTAGTCATCTGACTAATACAATTAGTACAAGCCGAAATTATTGTCACCGTGTGGGAGTGATTCTATTGCCATGTTCATACACATCTGTCAAGTCAATCTACTGGAAATTATCTTAGAGGTTATTTGTGATTATCATGCTAAAGAATTTAGCTAGAATCTCATTGTGTTTAACTAGCAGAAAGCAGAAAGTGTGTGAGGCTTTTCCCTAGAAGCCTTAGTAATCGATTGGAATCCTAATGGAAATTGTCATCTCCATTAGCATCATTCAGGAATTTTTTTTTCTCTCTTGTCACAGACTGCTTAATACAGATTTTTCTGAGTCTTTTAATGACATCTGCATTTTAAAATGCATATTAAGAAAAAGCCTGCAAAATGCAATTTATGTTAAAATCTTTAATTACTCAGGAGGCCTTTTAGAATAATTTACTGTTGACTCACAAGACTAATACTACAGTGGACTTTTAAGTTGTCCATTGCTCAGTTTAGAAATTCAAGTGATTATAATAGATAAGTATGTGTGGTTTAGGTAAAATTTTTTCATTCTTTATGGCACATCAAATAAACAACACAAGTTACTAAGCAGTGCTTGAGCTGTAGCTGAAGTACAGTCAAACATCTTTTGATAGACATTAATATGTTTTGTTCAGTGGTTGAGTGTGGTACCACTTGCTATTCAGGTATGATTAGTATTGAAAGTATGTATCACTTAGATGGCTGTGTCAGCTCTGCTTAAAAGTTAAGTCTATACTTGAGAGGGATTCTTGTTTCAGGAGTAAATAGAATATACGGATACAAAGGGTAACCTGTATTCAAGCAGATGGTGTGAAAGGAGGCAAGGAGGCTTTGCTGACCACAGGTTCAAATCTGTAAGATTGTCACTTCTTTGCATGTAATTATTTTTTAAAATATCATTGGTATAAAACACATTTAGCTTAAATACTGCACACTTGTGTTTCCCTCTCCTCTGCTTCTTCTGCAATTCTCTATATTTTTGGTAAAGATGGCAGCTACTGTGTGTGATAAATTGCATAGGGATCTCCCATGGAAAATGGTGCGCTCATTTATTGTGCTTAGGATAGCACCAATCAAAGAATGTTTTTATTTTTTTCACAAACTTCTGTTATTTTTTTACATTCAGCTCCACTCTGTTGAATTTTCTGAGTTGTTTTCTGTGGTGGTATTATGGTAGAATTACACATTCAGTGTTACAGAAATAAAATGAACTAAAACCCTGAAGAAATTTCATGCGTGTTTATGAAGATTTTTCCCTTTTTAGTTCTTTTATGTTGCAGGTATGCCATCAAAAATAAAAAAGAAATATAATTTGCAAGATTTTAATGGTTGTAAAGTACTTACGCTTAATCTTATTGCCAAATGCTGAGAGGATGTTATGTTTACAGTCAGTATATTACATTTAATGGAGGTTAAGTATTTATGTACTTTTAAAAAATCAGTTAAATTAAAACATTTGTTTGCCAAAACACACATTTTGATGCCTTCATTTGATGAATCTTTGTTCAGAAATTTTAGCTATGTGCTCTGTTCTACTCTGAAACGTGTGGTCACCACCAATATAAAATATTACTAGGAATGAAAAGATGTTTTTAAGGTGTTCTTCTGGAGAGCTTGGTTGGTGTGTCGAACTCTGTGAGCTGCTGATGCATCGATCTGTGATGATCAGGTCACTTTTGGGGCCTAGAAGCCTGGAGTAAATTGGTGGTCCTGCCACTTCAGGGAGGCAGCATTTGTGTTGCAGAAAAGGCTCAGTTTAGGCCCTGCTGGATGCATTTCTGCCCTGGTCTCCCAGTTGTGTGGATGTATCTGCAGCATTGTCAGTATATCATGGAGAGTAATCTTTAATTCTCTTAGTATTCTCCTGCCCAATTGATTTCCATTGATTTGCATCGCTTATGGAAATGCTTGGCTTAGTGTCTGAATTGGCTGTTGGATCGCTAGCTCTGAATTCCCACTGGAGTTTGATCTCTCAGGTGCTGCAGCCACCGCTGCTTGGTGGTGTAGTCATTTTGGGGATCTGCAATGTTGCAGCGTGGCAGCTTTCTGTAGAATGCCAGCTGAGGAGGAAGTAACTTGAAAGGAGTTATTAACATTAATGAAGATATCAGACACTGGCAGACATTGACAGAACTGGGAATCACATCCCAGTCTCTGAGCTCCCTTCTTGCCTCTCATCTCTCAGAGCTTTCAGATCTATCAGTTATAATTATTACTTAATTATATTAAAACCCTCAACAAAACAACAACAAAACCCACAGAACTGTTGAGCAACACTCTATTAGAACAGCATTTTCTTTTAAAGACTCTTGGATATACTTATTGTCCTAAATCCCTGTGCATGTGTTATTATTTAATGTTAATCCCAGTTATGTCTCAAAAATTTTTTAGGGAAGAAACCTAACAACAGGAGAGCTTGGATTCTTCCCAAGTGATGCAGTAAAACCTAGCCCATGTGTAAGTACAATTGTTTAGTTCTGTTTGTCACTTTACAGGAAACCTGCCTCGTTCATTTGTTCATCAAGATTAATCTTACCTTACAAAAATAATACTGTTTCTAGTGCCTTTGTGGTTTCATGGTAGGTGCAGTATTGCTCAAAGTAGAGCGTTCTAATACTTTTGGTTATGGGATGTAAGTAGGACATGTCAAGAAAACAAGTTTGATAAGCAGGTGTAACTTTTGGGAATATTAATAAATTGAACTGTCTGAAGAGTTTCCAGAGTGTAGATCAAATACATTTTATGTGAAAGTGCACTTTCTTTCTTCCCCACCAGGAAGGTGAGAATGCTGTGGCTCTAATCTATTCCCCAGTCACTTTGGGTTAGAGAGAGGGATTACAGCCTAAGTAGTGAATTTAAAAATTGTAAAACTAATATAATACTTTGAATTCTGACTGCTTGGTAAATCTTCTTCTTTCTTTAGGTTCTTACTTCTCCTTACTGCACACAAGAATCTTCTCAATCTGGAAAAGATTGGGAAAATAATAAGAAAAATAGTTTTATAATACGTACTCAGGAGTTTTATGTACAGATGTGATGATGCATTTATATACTATACACTTCTTTCTTTTCTGCCCTCTGTAACACTGCATCAGATTACTGGCTTCCTTTGTTGAGCTTAATTGATAAAAACCCATAAACTCAATAATGAATCCTATTCCTTACTTTGCTTTAAGGTGGTTTTCACTTACTTTAACCTGATTTGCAACAGTTTGACTTAGTAATAGAATTACTTTTGTTACAGTAATCAAGATATGCCACTTAAATGGCTTTTATAAGTAGGTGGAATCAGCTCTTAGTAGCTGCATTTTGATATGCCTTTGGGGCTTATATTGTGCCTTAGTTTCTAGAACAAGTATACATGTGATCCTAAAGAGTATAAGTACGTTAGAATACCATAAGACATCTTTACCCTGTATTTCCAGAATTTTTGTTTGAAGAGGAATGCACAGAATATTTGTAGGTACAAGTTGTGTTAGATTGGGTGAGAGAGCAAATCTGAAATAAAGATGAAATTGTTGTGTGAGTTTAGCTTTCATCCCTTCACCCTTTGCTTATTGTTAAATTTATGGAGTTCCCACCCTTGCTCAAGTGGTGGATTTCCCATTCCATGGTGTCATTGTCAGTGACCCCATCAGCCATTGTGTAGTGTCATTGACAGCAACTGTAGCAGCACTTTTAGGAATCACCAATATACTTTAAAAGCGCAGGCAGTGAAATATCTGAAGTTAGGAAAAATGCTGCTAGGGCATTGTGAAGGTCTTTTTCTAATGGTAAAGCTTTCTGCTAAATTTAAAATATACTATTTAGAGGAGTATTGAAAATAACACAGTTTTACAGAAGGAATAAATACTATTCATGAAATGTTACCAACTGGTGTAGTGATCAGAACAAAAAGATAAATTGATGCTTCACCACTGTTAACTTGGAAGGATGAAATATAAACATCTTATTATGATAAATGATGCTGTTAAAGATACTGAAACATCAATCGGGTTTTAAACATGCTATAACTTTTACTGTTATTATTAAGTCTAACAGTCTTTACAACCAGCTGATATAAAAATGCCCAGAAACAGCATAAAATCCATATATCAGAAGACTTTAGGAATGAATATTGAATGAAAAACTGCTGTGCTCCAGAATATCTGTATTCCAGGCTTTTCACAGATGTACCTATAAACATTTTTTTCCCTTTAAAATAAGTAGGATATGTCAGCAGACATTTTATGCACTGTATGAGTAATATCTGTTCCTTCCTAGCTTTCCTCCGTTTTTCTAATTTCCGTAGAGGCATTGGATACATAGCACAGTACGAGCCAAGAGCTTGTGAAATAACATTTGATTTTACTCTCTTTCATGGTAATGAACAACACTTGTTGTATAAATATATTTGTCCATTCAAAATTTACAAATTCGACTACTCATCTATCATTTAACTACTCTGGAGGATGGACTTAAACCATCTTTGAATTTTTATATCCTTTCCAATTTATTAGCACTACTCAAAAAATTTGGAATATTTAAGAATATCTTGCAACATGTAAAAACTCGGTAATTTTTGAAATTGTGGCCTTGAAAGACATCGTTTGGTTGATCCACTTAAACATTTCTCTTAGGAGTTATTTGTCAGCATATTCATAATCTGTTAACTTTTCCTCAAGTGTCCCCATAAGAAGCAGAGCTGCCCGAGTAGCACCATCAGTATGTGTAGGGATGAGAAAAGCCAGCGCTGCTGCCAGCGGTGAATACCTGGCTCTCTTAGGTCCCCTGCACTCTTGAGGGGTTCACACGCTGCCAGCACTACAGATGCTGCTGTGAAAAGAGCCCTTTGTCTACACTGTTTGGGAATAATGCACATTTCCTTTTTCTCTCTCAAGAACTGGACTAAATGACTGTTTAATACCTGGGTAGATTTACTGCTACGCCAGCCTAACACGTGAGCCTGGTTTTATCACAGAGAACTTTACTGTGTTCCACACTGAAGTTTATTTCAAGGTCAAGTCTAGAGACTTGGCAGAGATCTTGGTGGATACCCGAGGTCAAGCTAGTAGAAGTTGTAATTGATTGCAATTTCAATCAATTTAAGTTTATAAGCTTTTATAATGTTTTCCTGACTTGATTTGTTTTTGGAAGTCTCTGTTGAAGATATTCCGTATATCATGAATAAAAAATTGTGAGAAGAATGTTACTGTAATTTCTTCCCTATTACAGTCCAGAAAATAAAACATTCTTTGGTTTTACTTGAAGGAAAAAAAAACAAAACACATTTGCTTACCTAAGAGTATGTGACCTTAAGTTATAAGTGTGTATGTTAGGGAGATGTATGTTAAGCTTTCACTAAAATCCAAATTCAGCACTGTGCATTTTCACACGTTGTTTTAGGAGAGTAAGGTAATACTGAGTTATCATACACTAATGGGAGATGATCAAGATGAAATGCTGATTTTCATAGGAATTGTTATACTGTGCATCTTGTGCATGAATAAACATTACCTATGCATATGTTTATGTACATACAACATCCATTTTGCAAGCTGCTTGCAGTTTGCCTAATTTTTAGAATTTAATTTCAGAATCAAATGACGTGCTTACCAAGATACAGTACAACAGTTACCCAAGTCAAATACAAAGGAATGAATGATGTCATATGATACAAGTTGTGGAATATCCTCAGGTCTCTCAGGAGATTATAGACCTTGTTTCCCAGTAGACAGTCTAAAGCCCCACAATCCTGAATACATGAAATGAATTTCATATGTTACTGTAAATTCGTTGTGTATTTTAATGATACTTTCCTACAATGCAGAGCATTGAGCTATTTTGTGTACGAAATTCGAATACAGGCACTGTCAGAAAAGCTTTGAACAGTTCTGTGAACTAAAAATACACAAAACTGTCACAGAAGAAAAGAGCGTAAAATATTCTGTACTACTTTCAGAATTATATGGAATATTTGTCCTTTATTATAACTTCCTTTAAAGAAAATAGAATTGTAGACAATTTAGATCACCTAGATATTGACAATTAAATCAATGCTATCTAATTTCTGGTTTTTAGAAAAAAAATCTTGATCCTCATTCTCTGTATCTTTTGATATCCTAGGTTCCTAAACCAGTAGACTACTCTTCACAACTGTGGTAAGTCCCTGTCTTGTCTTACAAGAATCTGTGAAAGAAGCAGTCACAGAAAGCAACTGTATTTACTACAGTTTAAATTATATTGGTTTAACCTTTCTAGGCCTCAGAAGAAGACATTGTGTGATGGTTTGGGAAAGCAGTACTGTGCCTAAAAGCATTTCTGATATAAAAAAGTGCTTAATGATTTTGACATTTTGTTTAGAAGTCTGCAGCTGTACAGCCTTAGTCCCAGAGGTCTGAAATAGAATAATAAAAGACAACTATAATATGAAGCATGGAAGTGTATCTTACATGTTGAGTGAATAAAGGAAGGAATAATGTTAAGTACATCTTGTATCATGAACAATTCCTTAAAAAACCTCCACCAACACTGAAGCTGTAGGGATACAAGTGGCACCTGTGGATATGGTTTAGGGGTGTTTATGGTGGTGCAAGGTTGATGGTTGGACTAGATGAATCTTGAAGGTCTCTTCCAACCTTGATGACTCTGTGAAAACATGGTGTATCAAAACTGCAACCACTGCTGTTCTGGAGTTTATGAAGTGTGTGAACTCTTTCCCACAACTCAGAGAAGACGTGGTGGTTCTGAGAGCAGAGTAAGCATCACTTGTGTTCTTTCGCTGGTTTTATGCTTTGTCATCTAGGTACGAGTTCTGATTTCCTCTTAACTTGCCAAAGTGAAATCAGGATCACATCTAAACAAATACTGATTTTTCATAACAAGCCAAGTAGAATGTTTAGTATTTAAAAGTGGTATTTGAATTTAATTTCTAACATTTTCTCTATTTATCATTTTGTTAGAAGAAAGCATATTACTGGCATCAGTCTTTATCTTCTATGGATTTTTAATAAAGAAATATTTTTTTCCTTAAAGCTCTATTCTAATTGGTAGTGATGTATTAGTGTGAAATTTTACATAGTAGTGGTCTGTGGTGGTGACTACCTTTAGACTACTTTGTAAAATGGTAAGATAAGCATAATTTCCCTGGAAGCTAAGTCACTTTCCCCAATTAACAATTTAACCTCTAGTTTTGCAATTACATGTCTGCTGACAGCCTCTCATCATGTCCTGCACAAACCAGCACAGCAGAGCAAGGGCACAAATCTGCTTATGCAGTCAGACTGCAGAATCAGTGATTTATTTGTCTTAGCTTTCAACACTTAGCATCAGCTTTTTCAAATTTGGATGTTTTTGGCAGATTTATTTTTTTTCCTCTCTGGATGTTGGGTATACCCATTGCACTTTAGCCGTTAGAGGTTATGCATAATTATGAAACCAAATAAACTACTGTCTTTGTGTAAGTACCAAATTTTCATATAGGTCTTTTGTTGACCTGATCTACCTCTGGTGGCTGATTCTCCATTTTGTTAAGATAAATCTCCCTAGAACTCAGGGAGGTTCAAAGGTTCTGGACCACTGTTGTATTGTTTCACTTGCAACAAATGATTCAGATAAACCAGTTGGTTTTAGGAACTTTTCAAGCCAGTAGTCATTCAGCTAATGCTTGGGCTTGAGCACTTTCCTTAGCAGATACTGTATTCAACATGTACATAAGTACTTTTCTAATTAAGAATTCCACAACCCCCAACAGTGGAATTTTTTCATGTTTTATTCTTCATTCTGAAATCTAGAAGTATTGCATGTTTAATAGACCTTTGGAGCTTTGAAAAAAAAATCACAGGCAATTTTTATTTTCCCTGTTACAGGTTTGCAGGAGCAATGGAACGATTGCAAGCAGAAAGTGAACTAATTAACAGAGTAAATAGCACTTACCTGGTGCGGCACAGGACCAAAGAATCAGGAGAATATGCAATTAGTATTAAGTAAGTGGAAGTGGAATAAGAACTTCTCAAGAAAGTTTTCCTGTTCTCATTTTTGTCTGGGTGGTATTTGAAATAAACACGGAGAATAAACCTCTGTTTCCATTATATAATTATATGCAGCCTCTAAGAGAGTCAATATAGGAAAACTGAAGTTGCTGTCAAAAATACCCAGGATTTATAGAAGGAAAGAAGCAATAGTTTTATAATGCTGATGTAGCAAAAGGGGCTACAAAAATAATGGTTGAGTATGTTGGAGAAGAGTAAGCATTGTTTGCAGTGTAATGTGACCTGTTTCGTTGATTTTGGTGAAAAGTCACTGAAGCCCTTTGCATCTCAGACAATTCAGTAAAATGTGAGTTTATACATTTTGTGGATGCAAGTTGTTTGCTTTCATGTTGTTTATCAACATGAATATAAAAGCAAGAAGTACATGGGGATTCCCGATCAGAACGAGCAGTTAGCTGTGACTTTTTTTCTGATTACAGATTACTTCTGTAGCTGTACTTTAATAAATATATTTGGTTGATTAGATGTCAACTTTGTTTTGACACAGATATACATTTTGTCTTAAGAATTTATGTGTGTGGTGTTCTAGGGGCATGCCCTCAGGTAATTATTGATTGTGTCTGATTAAAAACACATTTATATTCATAAGTTATTCATTGCCCACAGGTACAATAACGAAGTGAAACACATCAAGATTTTAACAAGAGATGGCTTTTTCCACATTGCAGAAAATAGAAAATTTAAAAATTTGATGGTAAGCATTGATTAGCTTTTTAACAAGGTCAGATTTTCTTTGTAGCTGTTTCTGTTAGAGAGAGCTACTTTGGTTTGTGAAATTCCAGAAAGCCATGACAATGAGAGATTTGAATTTTGTCCATACCTGCTAGTAAGATAATTTTTTATATTTATGGTTTTAGCTCTGAGTGATAATTTTATGTGCTTAAAACTACATATTTATTGTTAGGACTGTACTGTGTCCCTGGTAGTGAAGTGGAAGAGAGGAGGAATTTGAATCCCATGCATCAGCCCACTATGGAGTTAGACTGAATCTGAAAAGGAGACTTTGAGGTCTTTGGAAATCTTGATTTTTAGGAATCAGTTGGATTAAAATTTATCCAGCAGCCTTCCTGCATGAATACTCAAGTACATGAAGATACTAAATAAAAATGAAGGATAATACTAAACAAGAGTAGGGAGAAGCTTTAAAACCAGGAAGCCTTAGAGATTATTTCAATTTAACCAGTGATACTCTGTAAAATAAGAGCATCCTAGAAGTGGGGAAAGATTAAATGATAAGTGCTCATTAGAGCAGGAAGAACATACATTTCCTGATGAAGAATGCATCAAGCTGTTTCGGCGTTCTTACCTTCATTTCACACTTATAAGCCAGTGAATAGGGCTTAGGGCTGGGGGCCCTGGGATCTTATAATTATGTAGCAACAGAAATAAACTCAAATGCATGAAGGAGGTGGCTGCTTAGTCTGTGAACACTACAAATGATTCACTGGAAACAGATCTTGACGAAACATGGCGGCTGGAGTCCCTTGCTGCCACGTATCTTCTTATGGCAGTGATGCAGTTTAATGCACAGGTGCAGGTTCCAAAGCAGAGCAGAAATATAAATAAAGGATAAAGTTGGATGAAAAATGAGCAAAAAGAATATGTATTGCATCACAGAATTGAGAGGACAGAAGCTATTTTTAGTGTAAGGACCTCACTGCTACCGACTTAGCCTTGCTAACATTCAAGTAGGAAAGAATTATTTTATAACACGGATTTACGGTGTTATGAAGTCTGCTCTTGGGAGTTAAATACAAAAGTGGCAGTGTGGTGTTTGTACGTACTGTGGAACAACTGCTCTGTTCTCGGTAGATGCAAGAGAAAAAGTAACAGTGTCTGAAAGAAGAGAGGAACAAAGGTAGTCTGAGTAGAAGTGGGAGCACAAGCAAGATAAAGCCAGCATCCATGGAAATGTTAAGTAGTGGTCTGCGGTGGCACAGTGTTTTGTATTGTTTTGGAGGTAAAAAATGTAGAAGAGCTCTTGTATGTACTTTTCATAGTACATATGAAAAACTTTCACAAGAGTAATTAAAATGTGCTGAGTGTGTAAAGCAGGGTGCAGTGAAAGGTCAGTTCTGCTACTGCTGTGAGTCAGGGTACTATGACAGACTCCCGAGGAGCCCCATCCATGCTGGCACGGATGGCTTACCTTACTCATCTGTTCCTAAGCTTGCTACTGTGATTTGTGCAATTCATGTTTCAGAGGCTAGTTGTCAGTCAACTGTTTTCATGGAAGAATGGTATTAAAATCTAAGCTTTAAAAGTAACTGAATCTGTAACATGAAGTGATTTTTTTCTTTTTCCTCACTTTGGAACCATTTTACTTATTTTGCCAACAAATAACATCTGTCCATTTGGATTTCTAATTACCTTTACCAAACAACATAATTCTTACAGACTTACACTGCTCAAAAAGATAACAAAAGTTTCATACTAATTAGTTTTCCATTTATCCAGAAATCCTACTTAGAATGCTGCTTACTTATAAATCGTGCATGGTGTTGCCTTGGTAATTTGAATGTCTAGATATTCAGTGATGATATGGGAGTAAAATTTAGTTGCTGATATTGTAGCTTGTATGATGTGCTGACATGAAACAGCAAAAAAACAGCAGAGGGTTCTTAGTCTCCCGGCCTCTCTGCTTACTTGGAGTGCCTGTGATTATAAACTGTTAAAAGCAGGTGTAGATTTTACTTAGCATTGGCCTCTGCCTTAGAAGGCATTTCAGAATATTCAACAGTGTGGACAGTGAAGTGCTCCAGAGTTCAGAAAATAATCTCCAGACTGTTATCAAGAATTTGGGGTTTGTGTACTCGATACAGGGCTAAATAATTTGAAAGTTATTTTTGTTTGTCTGGAATTAAGGTATCACTGATGTAGGCTGTTATAGGTTAAAAATTTTGGTGGCTTTTTGTGGTGCTGGTTTGTTTGTTTTGGTTTGTTTGTTGTTGTTCCCCCCCCCCACCCCTAGTCTCTCCAAGGAAATGATTAAACACAGTATGGTTTCCTAATTTTGACCTAAGCGTGGCTTGGTCAACTCTGATTTTGGAAATCTAAATATAAGTAAGTGGAATGGAGTGAAGGGGTCACAGTAAATACATTGCTTTGTGCTTGCATTTCTGAAGAGTGAAATCCCACATTTGAATGGATCAATTGAAGTACATTTGCTTTGAATTGTCTAGTCACTTTTAATCTTATTATGGCTCTGTGTACAAACTATGTGATATTGATATTTCTAGAGCTAATTCAAATGTAACAGACAAGGGCAGAGGTTGAAGATTGCAAAGGAATAGCATGAGCTGTCAGAATTTTGATGGGTGTTGCCTTCTTTAGAGTAGGAACTCAAGTAACTTGTCTTCTTGGCTACATAAACGATTTCAGCTATTCTTTTGTATTTACATATATGAATTTTTGCATGTATATGTACAATATTCCTGTGTGTAGCTATGTATCTAGATGCACACAGACACGAGATGAAATCTTTGGATTGGGTACAAGGAGAATGTGAAACGCTGGATTTTTCAGTCAGTGTGCCCTGTTTGACACCCCCCAAGCCTGCCCTGCCTTGGAAGTTTTACATGATCTGAGTATCTGCACATTAAGTTGCTGTTGACTTACACACTTAAGTGCAAGCCATGTGCTTTACTTCAGATCTGTGTACTTAAAAAATACATTTGTAGATAAACATCACTTATCATTGCAGAAGAAATTTGAGAAAACAGAGACATTTATTGCTGCATCCTTAGCAAACAGCTGACCTTGCCTTCTGCCTGACTCCAGAAAAGCAAATACATCCTCAGCCTGGCTTAAAGGAGCAGGAAACGTTGACTGACAAAAAGATGTTACTTAGCTGATTTTTCGTGTGTCTTTTTTTTGTTTGTTTGGTTTGTTTTAATTTTTTTTTAGGTGGCAATGTAAAAGCTGTCAATTTTTAGGGTACTTTATATTTAAAAAAAACAAGCATGTTCTATGTGATGGATTATAAAATAAAGTTACTTGCGTAATAAAACTGTCATTTGCTGTACACCAGAATGTTGAGCAGTATGTGATTTCAATTTCCAATGAAAGTATCTTTTCTTTCTGAAAGGAACTCGTAGAATACTACAAGCACCACTCCCTCAAAGAAGGTTTTCGAAGTTTGGATACTACTCTTCAATTTCCATACAAAGAATCTGAAAACTCAGTGGGACAGAGGAGTAACAGAACAGGTGGCAATGGTGAGGATTATAAATTTTTGTGTATTACTTTCTGTTATATATATATATATTAAAAGGACAAGGTACTTTGAACGTCTTCATCTTCTGAAATATAACCAATTACTGTGGCAATGCTTTTAGCTAGGATTTTTTGAAGCTAAGCAGATTCAGATCTGCCAGGAGATTTATAAACATGTCTGGCAAGCTTGTCTTGCTGCTAAACTGAAAATCTCCCCGATATTCAAAAAATCTTTTAGACATGCTGGTGAGAGATTAAACTGCATCTTGCCTAGTTTCTTAAGAAATTTGCATATGTGCAGCTACAAGTGTTAATATCTGTGACAATTTCTAATCCTTAAAAGGGAATTTAAATAAATCAGTCTTGTAGCATAGCCCTGTGAAGTAGCATCTCAGTAATACCAAATAATTGTGTCAAAAACCAAATAGATTTACTATATCATAATTGTTTTTATGCATGTTTTTTAACATTGAATGTTTGTTAGAGTCCCCTTACTAAGCTTCTGAAAGTTAATAAGCTACAGTGCAATGTAAATAGCAGTTAGAAAGTTTTGAAGTTTAGAAATAAACTGAGAAGGCTTACAATGCATGTGCCATCCTTTATTTATGTTATTACAATTTAAGTGGAAGGTAGCATGATTTTCAGGAGATGGACAGGTTCAATGTTAATGATAAAACCTATCACATGGCTGGCCTCTGGGAAGTATATAATGTTTCTCTCAAAGAGCAAATATTAGGTTTGCTGTTCTGCAGACAATGGCTGCATCTTTGTACTCTAACAGATAATAAGAGGAAAACAAAAATTAATGGGGATTTTAACAATATGAAGACTGCTGTGAAAGCCCAGAAAGTCCAGTCTAGTCTTTGTGATGCTGATGATGACTTTCTTACTTTCATTTGCTGTGTTTGTGAACTTTTGTTTACTTGCTTGCCTCTGTTCCGTAGTGTCTCTGTAACTTTGGAGCCTTTCTTCCTTGCCTAATTAAAGTGAAGATAATTTAGGACAAATGATTGCAAGAAACCAGTGTGTCTCTGGGCATTTCATTTACTGTCTCTACCTCCTGATTCATCTTCTTTCCATTTCTGTTCTCCTTCACTGCTTCCCAGGGCTTCTGTCTGTTGTCTCCTCTCTATGCTGAACATGTCCATTTTTGGTTAATTTACCTGCCCTGTCTTTTCCTCTTCCTTTAGCTTGTGGTCTCCCTGTGCTTCTCTCTTCCTCTTGCCATCTCTCGTGCTTTCCTCATCCCTCGCCTCCGCACAGCATCGAGGCTTTAATTGGTGGGAGGACGTGTCCTGCTTGATTTAATTTGCATTTGTTTGAGTTATTATTGACTGTGAGCAGAACCAGATTGTTTTATTTTTTTTAATTTGGCCTGTTAGAATGTAACTATACTGTCCACCAACTTCTCAGTCTGAAAGAGCTCAATCATTTCCTGCTTTACGGGATACAAGATTTATAGTACATCCTCATTAACTTGAATCATCATACAAAAGAAAACATCATCTTTTACAAGAACTTTTAGGCAGTATGGGGGAGAGCAAGAGAAATGACTGTGGGATGCTCTCATTTTAGTCAAGGGGATGAGGAAGTGCATCTGCTACAGTAACTATCAGCTCTTTAATGCTACAAATTATGCTGGTGGAAACTGGGAGTTTTGTCTGAGACCAAACTGATCTGAAAAACCTTCTAATTGTCAAACTCCTCATGTAAAATCTAACAGATTTCCATTATTCTGCTTTATCTAGATTGGCTCTGAATGACATTTCCTTTAATGGATCAGACAGTAAAGTGTGTCCCCATGAGTGTAGTGATTTATTTGTCGTTGTTTTCTTGTTTGTTTTGTTTGTTGAACCAAAATGTCCATGATTACAGTCCATCTGTGGGTCACTCTGCTTGGTTTTTAAGCTGTCTTGTTCATTTTTACCAAACTGATGTAAGAAAAGCCTAGAAAAATCTAGGCTGTGTGAACCCTGCTGGGCTGAATTTGGAAAAATTTGGGAAACGTTAGGCTGTGGTTTAGTTTAGTAGAGGAAGCAAGTAAGTCATGTGGGGCAACAGTTGGACATGGAGTTTACTTCACAGCCCTCAGTGAAGACCACACTGTTGATTTTTTTTATCTCTTCCCACATAATGCAAGTGCAAGAAAAACAGTTGTTGAAAGGAAGCCAGACAAAGTAGCTGAATAGACAGAGGGGCACTTTTCCATTTTTCTTCAATTTTGCAACTGTTCAGCACAGGGCTGAAGCTAGTGAATGCAATGGGCTTTGACAGTGTGAAGCTGATTTGAAGAAGGATTTGGGTTTAACACAGTATTTTTCTCTATACTATTCACATATCTGGATTTTTTAAAGAAGCCATCCTTTGAAAATACATCAGCTGTTTTTTCAGAACAGCTGATCTTTAGGATATATAACTGACAGACTAAGTGGGAAAGGTATTTCCAAAAAATATTAGTTGAACCACTGCAGACTTTGACAGAGTTTTATCATTTTCTGCTGCCAAGTTCTTTGAGCTGCTGTGAAATTGAATGGCAATGCTGAATTGACTTTAATTCCCAGAAAAGAGTGAGAAAGGAGTATGTTAATTTTTTTGTATTTGTTATGTTTTCACTTACCCATATGGGAAAAGAAAAACAACTGGCATTTTGTTTAACTTGTAATTTCTAATATGAATCATAGTAAGTCACCTTGCAACCTGTTAAATTTTCAGGGAATTTGGCTCTTACTTCAGCGTCTACTTGATTTTTAGAATAATTTTTAGAATAAAAATCTCTATTTTAGTGGGATAGTTATTTTGCATTTCCAACTTTTGGCTTCCCACTCGGATTAGAAATTTGCTTTTTAGTCTCCTGGTCTGGCAGAAGTCACCCATGTTGTTCTGGTATTCTTTGTGCACTTTTAATGTGGTTGTAAAAGCTGTGAGATATTTACTTCTGTCAATACAGAAATTCAAGTTAATTGGGAAGATTTTTTGGCAAATGGTATATTCTTCTTAATTTTTCAGTCTTAGGCTTTTCTAGACACACATAGTATGATCAAATTTTGTTTTGCTACAGAGAAAAATACTAATTCTTACATTAGATTGCAGGAATGATCAACCAGTAAATGAAATAAGGGCAAAAAGGGAGGAAAAGTGGGTATTACTCTGTGGAATAGAATAATGACACTTCATTCTGATTTGCTGATGCAGAGCACAATCATATTGAGAAATTTGAATCTTTATGAAATCTAGATTTTAAAGTAAGCCAAGTACTACTTGAGTGATGATTTCTTTCTCTGTTAACTGGGAGTAGGTATATTAACTAGCTATGACTTTCTACTGCTTAATGCATTAACTGTGTAAAGGTATCTGTTAGTAAAGTAAAACAAAGCAACTATCATCCCAACCCTTAAGGAATCAAAAGAATTCAGCCTTTCTGCTTAAAAGCCAACACCAAACCCCTATCATCAAAACAGACCAGTTATCTGTAGAAATCTAGTAGGATTTTCTTGCCCACATAGGTTTACTTGTCCAGAATTTGACACACAAAACCAAACTTCCTGCTTTATCAGAGAGAAAAATTAGGATAAAAATCTGCTCAGTTAAGGACCAGCACCCACCATATAGCACCGAACCTGGCTGTGTTCCTGTGTGCTGCTGTTCCACACTGCCATTGTGCTTCTGTACAAATAAAGGCGAGTATTTGCCTCTAAGAATAGGCACTGCTCTTGAGTCAAGTGGTCCTTTTGGTTTGTGTAGCACAATTCCCCTCAGAGCTCTTACATGGGGTTAGTGTCTCCACTGTAAAGGAGCCCCTCAGGTAACCTCATGCATCCCATAGTCCATTTAGTGTTAGAGGTGGAGAAAGGATCATCATTGTGAAGGATCAGAAGGGAGTTTCCAGAGTGCAGGAGGCCCTGGAGCATGGTTTTTTGTCCTATGAAACAGTAACCTAAAATGCACTTGGTTTGTGTTGCAGGACTTTTGGTTTGTTTTTTTTTTTTTTAAATTTAAATCCATAGTTTATGAACGTTAAAATACAGTATCAGTCCTGTTTATTTTATTTATGCTTGTAGTTTCCATGTCACAAATGTATCTATTGTCATCCAGGTAAGATGCACAAAACTGTATCATTACCTCCACCATGGATTCTTGCATAAAATCGTTCTAGTCACCGTTCCTGCAAGTAGCCATTTGGAAGCAAAATTACTGTTTCATGTGTAGTCACAAGAATAAATTCAGAGAAGTAGCTGTAAGTGATAAATATAAATCTGCTATTTTTTGAAGGAAAACTCTTGTTCAGTAATTACAGATATTATTAGCTATAATTTAGAAGCTACATTATCATTTATCCAGTTGAGATGAATGTACCTTGTATGTAATCACAGCTGGGAGCAAAGATCCCAACTTTATTAGACATGCACACTATATATCCTTATTACCGCTTCAAAAGAGGGACAAAATGTGAGAACAGGTCAATAAACTGTAGTTTCACTTGAAGCAATTCTAGTTCGCTTCATCTAAATTTTTCATTTAAAAGTACAGTGCCCCTATTTTGGCGACAAAAGAGCAAGAGCACATGTGGCTTTTACCCAAGGAAGGTGCTATAGGGACTTAGGATGATGTGCTGGCCCTGCCTAGGCCAAGCTTAGGCCTTTTTTGCTTGCTCGAGGGGTTTTTGCAAGTAGGGGAAACTGCAAATATGAGCACTACTGTTTGGGCCTTAGAGGATGTAATTTAGCTGTGGAATTCCTATTGATGTTAATGATTAACAGGGCAAAATGCATACTTTTTTTCCATGCCATAATATGGGATTCCAGTTCAACTTAGACTATATCCTAATTAAGAGCATGTGACTAGTCTTGCTGGGCTCAAGAGGATTTATGTATGCATGAGTACTTGCTTTTGTAATGGTAAGAATTGGGGCACACAAAGAATTATAAAAACTTCTGTTAAATCTGAAAATATTTGCAAGAGTCTGCAGTTACAATTTGCTTCTCTGAAACCCTAAATGGGTGACTTCTTCCTACTTTACTCTTTGAAAAATGCAATTGTTAAAAATTAAATCAGAGAGCCAAATTTTCTGGTTATTACAGTCAATTTCCTTGCAGACATCCTTAGTAGGGAACCTTATTTTCCTTATTATCAATGAATTATGTAGTTAAAAAACTATTATTTAAATCTTATGCCAATATTTCAATGTTCTTTTGCTTTTCTCTTTTTCTCTTTTTTTTCTTCTAAGCCCCTTCTTTGTTCTGTGGGTTTTCTTTTGTAACTCCTCCAGACTACAGCTTTGTTCCCCCTTCCTCCACTCCTTTCTGGTCAGGTACTGCTTTTACTGCTTTTATATTTCTTCTAAATTTGCTTCTGTTGTTTCTGTGTGGAGCAAGTGAGGGAAGGGACGAATCTAATACTTCAGCTCTTCTCTGACTCCAAAAACAGTTATTTTATGTTATTCTTGGAGTGTAACAAAAATCAAACTCTTAAACTTTTGAATCATTACTGCTTATTGCAATAAGCAGTTTGAATAGGGGTTGCAAAGCTCAATAGTTGCAGCAGAGTCCATCAGTGACCACTTGACTGTTAATTTGCTGTGCAGTTGACATCTCTGAGGTATATATTTTTAATGTATTTGTTCAAATGCACAAACATGGAAATTTCACTGCTTGTTGGTAAATAATAAATTCGTCCCATCCCTGCAGCAAACCATACTGCAGTAGCATCTTAGAATACAGTAGTTTTTTTTGTAGAGAATGCTTTCTCTAAATTCTGCATTAACATTGTTAATTAATTTTGCCCATCTGTTTTCTAATTATTGTTTTCTTTATTTCCATTTAACCATCCGTGGCTTTAATAGATGCAGTCATTTCAAACTAAGAGACTGCATAAAAATGCTAAAAGTAGTACCATTGGCAGCCTCAATTAGTGCTCTGATCTCTAAGATCTGGTCTTCAAAGAGCTGAACTGCACCACTGGACAATTTAAGAAGAATTTTGCCAGTAGAAAGGTGAATACCTTTGAGGAGCACATGGAAGGAGCTGCTGATGTGGAGAACGCAGCATTTGCTCACGTTACACTGGCCTACCTTTGTGTACAGGGGGTGGAGGACACTGCTTGGGTTGTGCAGATCAGGATTGGGGCTGCTGGCTTTTGCACTAGGGAAGGGAGGTGTCCAGCATGCACAAATGCAGATGTAGTTATCAAGGTCTCAGTGGGCAGTATGTTTTACACCTGCCCCACAGAAGCCATTCAAATTATTTAGTGCTCTGAGAAGGATTCTTGAGGCTTTCTGTAGTTTCTTGAGGGGAAAAGGACGTGGATGGCAGCTCAGTAGCAGAATGGTGATGGTGCTTACTTGTGCTGAGAGCATCTCTGATGACCCCTCTCTTGATTCACCCCAGGGATTTCAATCTCCATGTATTAGACGGCACTTGGATGTTTTGCCCCTCAGTTGTTTCTTCCATTCCTATGCCCTTTACATATAGATATTTTTGGGGCACGTACTTTTACTTCTTTTCAGTAGTCACAACAATGCCTGAGAATCCAAGCTAGAAGGTGTTCTTCCAGTTGACATTTGCTTTTATAGAGGGACACAGCTGTAGAAAAGATGAGTAGAAGGCTATTTTGGTGTAGCTGTTTGCCCTGTGGTCATGACGCTCACTGGACTCTCTGAAGCACTCACCTGATTTGAAACAAGATGGAGGAGTTAAGTTTTAGCCCTTTGTTCAAGGTAAATACTGTGAGCTTTTGTCCTTTTGGGCAAGGATAGGAGATGACATCTTGCATTTAACTGCCCAGTTGACTCTAAATTCTGTTCTTACTGAAACTGGTATCTGTTTTATGAGAACAAAATTGTGCAGTGGCCTAAGGTGATAGAACAGCAATCAAGACTCAGTTCCTTTAAGCCTATTACACATTCCCATATATTCCCATATGTGGTTTCAACGAATTATAATTACATTCCTTCTTTCCATATGAAAAACTGCTGTATCAGAAAATTCAGTAATAACTATAATAATAGGTATAGATTCAATGTCTTGCATATTACAATATGCTAGGTTAAGTATTTTGTTACACAAGTACAAAATATTAAAGGAAATTATTGATCTGCAGTTCTTAATTAAGCTTATCTACCCATTATATTCTGATTGCTAACCTATGTTGGTTTGTATGTTTGTAATTAAACCTTCTTTTTAAAAATAGCCAAATAATTTGCCTACATTAAAAGAACAAATACTTATTTCATGACATTACAAGTATTTTTTCAAAACTGTCTTCAGAGCTGGCTTAGTTCTGCTGGTATGGAAGTTGGTAACACAGGAGAAGGTTAAGCTGACTACTGAGCACTACTGAAGGTGCTGTCTGTGCCTGAATAACAGAACTGAGGTTTGGTGAAACAGTAAATATACAAATAAAATGTACATGGCTTCAAGGAGCATGGAAACTAATACACGGGAGCAACCCTCAGGGCATATGACTGCAGATTTATGAGGAGGCCAGAGCACAAGGAGAGAAACAACTACTCACAGCTTTAATAATAGAACATTGACCTTCATGGAATTTAAACATGTGAGCTAGACCAGCCTGCTGTGATCACAGGGAACCTTTGTTGTTTGTACCTAGATGCTTCATCAGGCTCAAACTAGTATTAAAATTCGTTTTCAGCACATCTATTTCACTGTTAAGGTCCAACATACTCCAGTGTAAATCAAAGCTGATTATAGTTGCCTGTAGTCATCATCTTCTGTTTGCAGAAGGAAAGGCCCGATGAAGTAAATGCATATTTTGCTCATTCACACATGTACTTTTTATTCACTTCCTTTGGATTTCTCACTGTATCTCCAGTCAGTTCTCTGAGTATCTCCCTCCTAATACACAAGGTTTATTACTGCTTTCTCAATAGCTTATTTTCTTTTTTATCACTTTCTCTTCTCCCCCCTCTTTAATTTCTCATTCACATTCATTCACCTGTTGAGCCCTCAGTTTCCATCGAACTCTGCTGTTAATCCCATTCTCTCTCTGCTTTTTTCCTGTAGCTATCCTCTCTCTGCCCTTCACTCAGTGTTCCTTCTCTCTCCCATCTGTACAGATGTCCTTTCCATGTGTTGTCTTCCCTCAAGTTTTATTTATCCTGGGACAGCACTAATTGGGAATGCAGGGCCGATAGTTTCTACTCAAGTTGTTTTTGTGACTGTGTCAGCAGAGAGATATGGTTAATATTTTTTTTCCAAAATTAGCACTGTCATTTTCCTGTATTCCATCACTCATCTGGCTTCCTTTTATATATTTCCTATTGTGAGCTTCACTTTTATTTGAAAATATGGATCTTGGATTCTAAATTAATCTAAATTCTGCTACTTTCTGCCTCAAGACTTTTGAAGATATATGGTTTTGATTTCTCTTGCTTTTCTTCTTTTCCTTTCTGCTTTGTGACTTGAAAAAGAGTTAAAAGTCCTCCTTTCCCCCTGGTGTGCTCCTCTTTCTTCTCTAATTTTCCTTGCTATTTTCCCTCTTCATTATTCCTCTATGCATTTCTTCCCTTCTTAGTTCTTTTCTTCCCCATTTTGCAAAAATGTGTTCGTTTTTGCTTCCTGTAATCTTTTTCCTTGCCCCTTTATCTTCTTTCTAGAATCTGAAATTATACCCTGCTCCCCAGAATCACTCTTCCATCCTGCAGTGCTTCTCCATTGCTGCACACCTGGGAATGGGTACTGACCCTACAATCAATAACTGGTCTTTTTTTTTTTCTTTCTCCAAAACAATTCCTGCCCATGATGTGCTCTTTCCCTGTAAAATTGATTACTGCAATGCTCCTAAGGTATAGGACATTACATTCATGTCAGGATCTAAACAAGTAGCATCTATATCTGACTTGCTAAGAGGGGGAAAAAAAGCATGTTTGAACTTTAATGTGCTTAATATATCACCTAGATTTTTGCAACAACAATATAAGCAATAAATTGAGAGGCTGATTCTCTGTTATATGGCATCCTTTACATAATTTATCAAGTGTCTGGTAAGCATACTCTACATAAACAGTCAGGATTGTTGGACTAAACTTCAGTGATGTGATAGAAAATAGGGCATAATCTGTTGTCAAAACTATTTTTTAGGCATTCCATTTTTGTGATATATCTAATAATATTTTAAATATACTATTCCTTGTTATTTTAAAATAAATTGTTTGTATTTTCTCTTTAAGCTTTGAACATATATTGATTTGCAGATATTTAATTCTATTATGTATCTATGGTCCAGTGGGGTCAGAAGAAAACTTAGACACAAGCAAAGTTAAGATTTCCCAGCTCATTTGCCATGTTTTGGGTTTCTGATTTAAATTAAAGGCAACTAGCTATGAGTTCTTAGTATTACATTGTTGAGGGCACTGCTAAACTAGAATCTTAATGGCATTTCCTAATAAAGATTGGGCATTTCTAAAAATTTGAAAGGGTTCTGAGGACAGAGATGACTCTATGTACATCATATCAAGTCATCCATCATGATCATATGAATTCTTCTGAAATCTTTTCAGTAGGAAGCTTGCCTGTGCTCATGAACTCCTCTTAAAGTGATTTACATAGGAAAACAATGGCATTCATGGAAAAAAAAGCTAAAAAATGCCTTCATCAAATAATCCAACTACAAAATGCCGTAGAGTAGTAGATGTTCTTTCTAAAGTGCTCAAGTCAAAGGTCTTTTATCTGCTACGCCATGCCCACTCTCCTCTCATTGTCATCACGCTGGAATTGTTGAGGGTTTCTTTTGAAAGTTTAGACATTCTACATCAGCGTTGGACACATAATTCCTATAAAACTGTTTGGAAAAAAATGGTTGGTTTTTGAAGTGAGGCTTTTTGCACCTTTGCTTTTTAAAAATTCTTAACAGCTTTTTATTGTTTAAAGTGTCTGGGCTTTACATTGGCAAAATTCTTCTATATTGATGTACCTTAAAACTTTAAAGTATTAATTTCACTGAACCTTAATTTTGTAGAGCAAATTCATTGGTGATTTACAGAAAAAAAACCCCTGAAAAGACTAGATTTACATCAGTCAATATTAATGCAGATTGTGACAAATGATCCGTGGACATTTCCTGTAGAAAGTCTGTGCCTTTTTTGCTCATGCTGATGTTAGCTTCCAGTTTTAAGTGAATTAATATTTAACTTGGGAGTTGTTTTTTGAAAGAACAGCACCTTATTCTGTTTGTTTTGCTTCATTAGAGGTCTAAACTTAAATCAACTGTAAATGCTAATAATTCTTTTGGAAAGAAATTAGTGACCTGTAAAATATGTTGATGCATATAACTGGCAGCAAGTTTTATTATGAAGCACAAGTATAAAAAAATTGCAAATGTATTTAGCAATCTCAGGGTGGGGAATATTTTATTTATGGCTCATCTAGTTTGATTTTTTTCCTAAAAATAAAGAGGACTAGTCAAAAAACCACAAAAAAATCCCTTCAACTTTTACACCATTCACCTCTATTTAAATCTTCTTGATCTTTGTAGTGCAGATGTTTTGCATAAAATGAATGCCAGTGTATGTTGCTGTGGAATCCTTCTTTTATATTTTACAGTATTTCTATTTACAGTAGTTTGGTAGCCTTCATTTAAGGAACCCTAAAAATATCACCATCTGCTTCCTTTCAGTGCTAAGCCCGAAGGTGATAGGCATTGCCATAGCCAGGTATGACTTCTGTGCACGAGACATGCGAGAACTGTCCTTATTGAAAGGGGACGTTGTCAAAATTTATACCAAGATGAGTGCCAATGGCTGGTGGAGAGGTGAAGTAAATGGAAGGGTAAGGCTATTTTTTTTTTCTTTTTCCGTGTCTCATTTCTGCCTTCACTGATAGTGATTTTTTCACAAGATGGAACATGTTCTTATATTTGTTGCATAGGAGCCAGGCAGAACTCTTGCCAGGTATCTTTCCCAGCATCTAAATTATTAGTTATTTAATGTGACCTAAGAGGCTGAATATTTGGGCAAGGTTATATGGTTGGAAAATAACCAGGATTAATAGCACTGCTACAGTTGACCTTTCTTAAACTGTTTTGCAGACAGATATTTGGGGTCAGGTTCCTGGTGCTGTGGAACTCTGTTTAGCACTTTACCACAGAATGATTTTCCACATCTTTCTGCCAGACTACAATGCAATGGAATCAACCACCCTTTTTATAGGAGGCTGCTTCTTTGATCTCTACAAATGTGGCCCATATGAATTAACATATTTAGCAGGGATTTTTATGAACTCGCTATGCACTCTGCTCTGAGACTTGGAAGTGAAGTTTCAGTTTTGACCTATAAAGGGTTTACTGTTTCAATCTTGGTTTACTGCCTTTTAATGCAGATTAGTCAGAAGCATTTGAAACTGCTGTTTCCATGTCTAAAGCACTGAGATGCAGGGTCAAGGAATGTGAGGTGGAAGAATGTAGATTGTCTGGAAGCTGGAAATGATAGTTGCAAGTCCAGTTGAAGTGGATGTCCAGACTTACTGCTTTATGCAATGTGGAGAACCTTTTTTATTGTGTACATGAGCTTGGTTATGTTAAAGTTATATGGTTAAAGCTTATTAAATAGTAGTCAACTAGACCAGAAGAAATAGGGAAGCAGAAGAAATAGCTATCATTCTGTATACATTTTACATGTGAAGAGAGCTGAACGACTCATTATAATGCAGCTGCCCACATTCTAAAGGATGCCCTGTTACATGCTAGCATTCCTTGGTGACTTTCATAGCCTGGACTTGACATTATACACTCACCTCTGGAGATATTTTGGCAAGGTAGTCTAAAACAAAATTTCTGCAGTTACTCCTTCTAGTCATGCTCTAGGTTTGTTTCTGAGTTCGTTCATGAATGTTAAATTGACTTTAGTTATAAAGAAGTCTGCAAAAACTGAAAGCAAATACATAAAATAAGAAATACACGACATTGTATCACTGTATATCTTACATAATCCTTATTTGGCACATCATTAATTTCAGAACGTAGATAACTTTATAACTTGTGAAGTGTGGGACACTAGACTCTGCTGTCTAGTTCTGTCATATGTAACACCTGTTTTGGTGGTGGTGGAATTCAACTCCGTGAAAAGCAATCAAATCAGTCACCGTTTTCTTTACAAGAGGATTCCCTGGACCTGACAGGAGCCTGTTAAAAGTTTAACTCCTCATTCAAAAAATAGCAGTGTCCTGCCTGTAGTAAAACTAATTCCACTCTTGGCATTTTTCTGAATCTTTAGACTTCCAATCTGTGCAAATGTGTTTTAGACTTTTGGAGGAGGAAGTGACATAGAAGGTGTTGGTCTCCAAATTGTCATATCTGCAAGTTATTATTTTCTTAAGGGTATTTACCCTCACTCTGTCAGGTCAGCCAAGTTTATCTTTGTAATCTTATTAATATATTTACTGAACTGACCCATCCTTTTTGTGTCTAGTTCAGCCATGGAAAAAAAACCCTGTGCATCTTATGTATTATTTTGTTTTGCTTTTCCCCTTTTTAGGTGGGCTGGTTTCCATCAACTTATGTTGAAGAGGACGAATGAATTAAAAACTATCCTCTGCTGACCAGCAGTTTCAGGGATTGTAAAAATTTATATCTTCAATGTGTTATTGGTCTTGTTAAGTATTTAAACAGCAACATTTTTGTCTGTCTGAACCTTCGAGTCTTAATGTTGGGATTTATACAGAAGTTTGGGCTGACAGATTATTACCTTACCTGGAGCTGTGCAAGAAACAAGCTGCCTGTTTGCTGTCACTGGGATCAGTACCAAGTCCAACCATCACCTTCCCAGAAGATCTCTGGAAAACAAAATTCTTTGTTCCTTTTCATTTCACCCCGTCCTACACCATGAGTACTAGCGATGGCTGAATATTTAACTTTTCTCTTCTAGCTAACATCTGTGATGGTACAAGGACATGAAGGCTTATTATTCCTTATCACTGCATGCAGCAAACAGATTTCAGTCATTCCAGTGGGCATAAAGTACAGTCAGTAGGCTTGTCTTGAGACATCAAACTACTTTACTTATCAACTTACAAACCATTTTACACCCTTAAAAACCTTCTGAAGGAAATATGTAGTAAATATGAGTAGCATTCATGCATATATAATTACTTAACTGGCTACTTTGAGGTCCTGCCTAAATCTTCTAACAATCTGTTTAAAGACATTCTAAAAAGGTGTAGTGATGTGGTATTGTTTTAAAAAACATCCACAGAGTGCAATTGTATGATCCTTTTATTGTCATCTCAAGCCTTTTCATGTGAGTTTTTTTCATTTAAGCAGCTGACAATAAAAGTGCAGCTGGGGGATAGTCATGACAAGATGAGTTGAAAGTTTTCAGCAATGACATTAAATAAATACTGCAGACCTATTCTGTTGGAGAAAATACTAATGCAAGAGGATGTAATTTCTCAAGAACAAAAGTGTTTATCTTTACCTCTTGATTGATTCAGATGAACTTCGATGCTTTCAACTCAAAACTGTCTTTTCCTAGTTAGACAGGAGTTTCTGTCACCTTTTGTGAATGCAAACTTCTTTCTGCCCTTTCCGTTCCTGTTGCCTGGGATGTTAATGGCAGCTCAATGAGGGAGTTGTCTTGTTGCAGTGTTCTGAACATCCCCAAGGAAAAATGTGTCTGGGTTGGCCAGGCTGAAAGATCAGGCCTTGTCAAGTGGTGTCCACTGCTTGGTGAGGCAGTTTTAATGCAATTATAGAGGGGCAGAAATGTAGTTATAAGCTAAAATAAATGTGGGTGATGTCTTCAGATGTGCAGTTTTGAATGTTTAAGTAATGTCAAGCCTAGCTTGAAAGAAAACCAAGCTCTTAAAGGAAGTTATTTCATCCTGTCCCACATCCTCCCTTTTGCTTTTGCCTGTCCTCTTTTTCCGTTGGCCTCTTGCAATTAGTGTGCACGGACACTGCACGACTTAACTCTGCAGTGTTTTCCTAGTCTACAATCAACATAATCTCCACTATTTGTCCACAGAGCAGAATCTGCTAGTACATATTTGGGTTTCTCTTTGGCTGCCCCCAGGATTCTTTGCTTCTTTCTGGCATTTCCTGGCCATAAGAAGAATCAAGCACAACACAGAGAATTCACAAATTCCCTTCATCTCTGCAACTGTCTTACCCATCTGCTACACCTGGCATACAGTGTGTGACCAGGGGAAAGAGAGGAGCTCCTCATTAGAAACTTGACTTGAGAGATTCAGCCTTGCAGATGAAATTCTGCCGAAGCTCTAACTTTTCAAGGATTTACCTCAAAATTATGTAAACTGTGATTGTGTTGAGTACATTACTTGATGGAATAATTGAGAGCATTTGTAAATATGTAGATGATGCATAAGAATTTTGTAAATTATGTGTACAGCAGTGTAGAGTAGAGTATACAATCTTTGATCATGTTTTGCCATGCAGTTTGATTGTCTATTGTGAGCTTAATCCTATATTCCTTAAGTAGACCAAGATTATTCTTTTCCAGTTTTGCCTCCTTAAGGCGTAGAGGAATAGGCTCTAGGTCTTTGAAGTGTTTAGTGCTTTACTATCATATAGTTCTGAGAAGAGGCAGTTAAATTCAGTACGAGTTGAAAAATGCATCAGTAATTTTTAACAGCTTGGGTTTAGAATCATTTTGAGTATTCTCTCCATCCTAAAAATGTTGTAAAGCTTTTAAGCAATTCCTGAGTCCAGTAGTCATCCTTCGAGAAGAATGAAAGCCATAGGTAAACTTCACTTTTGTGGTGTAAATCTACATATCATTGTCTGTTTTTAATGCCCTGTATTGATTGAGTTAATGCTGCATCTTAAACTATATTTTGAGTACCAAAGACTTCCTAAATATTCTGGAGTGTCTCTTTCATGTGCTGCTTTTGCCTGTATGGAGTTATTTTTGTCATGCAATAATGGAGTCACAGTACTTTAATTTGTACTATTTTGTAAATATGTTAAATATAATAAACTGGTTAATTTTTTTGTTTAATGGTATGTGTCAAAATGTGTAATTTGGTACTGTGAAGGTTGTGCTTCATTTGTCTCACCACCTTCTCATTATGAGAAGTTGATAATGTTCCGTTTTGGTTTCCAGGATTTATATAATCCTTATTTATCTGTAAAACTGAGCTGTCAGTGTAAGTGGGATAGTATACCTTTCCTTGAGAACTTTTTATTATCAGGATAATTTGTCTTGTGCAGCATCCAGGAAGATGGTGAGGTTTGTTTTGTTTTGTGGTTTTTGGTTTTTTTAAAAATTTATTATTATATTTTTAGCTATAGAGAATCAGTCATAGACTATTGATTTTTGTCTGTCAAAGATGATACTTGTAGTTTTTTTTGATTGAAAAGAAGTTGCGCCTAAAAAGTTTTATGTGTAAGTTTTCACAACAACATCTTTCCTCTTTCACCTTTGTTTTTTCTCCCTCTGTCGTATGTGAATTAACATATAAATTCAGGCTGAATTGAGCTCAAGTCTGAAAATACAGTCTGTGTCTGATTTCATGGGCTACTTGATAACCTTTTTGTGATGTAGCCTATTCATGTATTTTTTACAATGTAACATTCATTATTAATGTGTTTATAAAAATATTTCTGGACAGGTGAATTAATTTGGCAAGGTCAGTAATGATTCAGTTGCAATGTTGGTTTTTTTAATGTCCCTTTCATTTTTCAGTAACAGAGATTTTCTTGCAGAACTGCCCTTCTAACAGATAATTATTAAACCTAATGAGGCATTTACACGTCTCTGCAAATGTAAGGCATAATTTTCCTGTCACCCGTGAACATATCACATAACTAAGACTCACACCTAATGTGGGATGCAAAAATGTGTCCCAATTAAATGCTCTTGTTAACAGTATCACACTCGGTCACAGACATTCTCCTTCCCGTTGTATGTGAGAAGAGATGTGTCCTCTGATGGGTGAGAAATTGAGAAAGCACTGTAATTAGGACATAAGAATCACTTGTGGCTGTGTTCTCAATAGTTTTTTTCCCGTTGTAAGGCTTGGAAGCTCGAAAATCTCAGCTTGAAAAAAATCTATCTTGACAATGAAAATTATGCCAACCAGGATTCCTTTTCCCTTTGCCTCACAGGCAAGCTTGAGATGCTTTGTGAAGAAGAAAAGGACAATTCTCAAGGTTTTAGCCATTTATAAAGTTGAGACAGAGGTATGTCTAGAAAAAAGTGGTGCTTGTTTATACAAAATACTGAGCCTCAGACCCAGGTTTTGTTCTGTTGACTTTGATGTTCAATTCAAAAAAATTTGTTTCTATTAATTCTTGTCTCTTTGCTGGAATCTGGGCTGCTGAGAGCCTTACATTACTATTTTTTCTGAAATTCAAGTTATTCTCCTCAGAGCACTGCTTATTTCATTTGAGTGACAGAGGAAGCACCCCCTCTGCTCCATTTTATTGCTGAGCATGGCATTATATGACAGAATATTTCTTTGGCTACTTGAGTCATCTACTTCTTTCTCTCCTCCAAACTTCTGTTCACTGGGGGTCATGGCACAGAGTAAGAAACAGAGAAAGCCTTGATCACTTCACCAAGAGCTAAACCCTCAGTGTGCTGTCAGCAGTGTTTTTGTTGCAGATGTAAAACGCGGGGCTGTAAGAGCTGGGCTGGTGGCAGTCAGCACCATCTGGGGCACACCCAGTACAGGCACAAAGGGAGCTGCCAGGCAGGGCTGCTCTGTGTGTGTGTTTGTGCGTGTAACGCACGGTCCTGTCCCAAGCTATTACAAGAAGCAGGAGCCGAGCTGTGAAATGTGCCATGGAATTTCTGCTCTTTCCTCCGTGTCCACTCGATGGAGGAGGGGTAGTTTTGAGTAATTAAGCTTCCTAAAGCTGTGAGATGATATGTTAATCATAGCCACTTTCTCACAAAATGCTGAAATGTATGATGCATCTATAATTAGTGAAAAGAAATATAGAAAGGATTAAGCTTCAGAAATTGACTGCAGAAGGGTGATTCACTGCATTATCTTAGCAACTTCCTTTTGAAGAACAAAGAGCCATTTGTTTTTATAGCAAATGAAATTTGGGTTTCCAATTTAGTTTTATAATTCCTGATCTGCTGTAGTGTATTCTGCCCATTCATTATGAGGATCTCTGATGCTTACGTGACTGTGAAGTTAGATTTTATTTAATAAGCCTCCTGGGAATATTTGAGTTATTGGTGATTTTTTTCTGGGTTACATTTTCCTACCTGATAAATCTGCTTTTTGGAAAATATGTGAGTTCACTTAAAAATGTTATAATCTGACCATAAGTAAACTTACAGGTACAAAAAATGGCAGGTTCAGAGGTGGCTGTTTACCAAGGGGCATCAGGCTGGTTTGCTTCTTTCAGAACTGATTTTTTTTATATTGATAGTGTAATATATGGCTTTGGGAAGAACAGAAATAGAGGAGACCAGAAAACAACAAGTAAAAAGTTGATACCACACCATATGTGTTAGAAACAACCTGGTATGTGGTAATTTTTCTAAATGATTGCCCAAAATATTTTATGTCTATATGATAGCATTGGATTGGAAACAGAAATTCTCTTATGTCACTGTGTGGGAAAACATTTGCTAATGTGGTCCTAATCAAGGACTCCTGCACTTGGTCCTGGTCTTACCAGATAACTCTCTAAATCTGTTTTCAGTTAGTTGTCTTTTTTCTCAAAGCAGTTAAAAGGTCTCCTCAAGGACATGCAGTATTATTTCAAGGATTATAATTCTTACTCGTGCATAAGGCTGATGGAAATATGTATAATTGAAGAAACCTTTTCTCTGGTAGTTTTACAATTAATGTCCCTGTAGCCTGTAGCTGTTAATAATGTGGAATGTGCCAGGAGATCCCCACCCTACTCAGTTACCTGGGTATGTACAAAGATCTTTCCTACCTCTTCTCCCTTCCCCATTTTAAAGTTCAGCTGAGGTGTGGTACAAGTCCCACAAGTATTTACACCACTTGTGTGGGGAGAAGAGAAATACAGGCAGATCATAAAAGCAGTCATGCCTGATTTTTGTTTTTGTAGTATTAATTTTTATTGTTTGGGAAAGGGTGGGATGGGACTTTTATTAGCTTTTGTATCAACTGCTCTATTCTCAAGAACAATTGCAAGTAGAGGCTGCAATAGCAGTTTGATATTTGATTTTAAAAAGAGATTTATGGTTTTTACAGTTGTGTATTAATGTAAACATGTGCATTGGATCAGGTAATGATAGAATCAGATGATTGATGATTAAGAGGCCAGTTGATCTCCAGATCAGTATGGCAGGATGTGGAAAAATCAAACAGTAGAAATCTAAACAAAGCCTAGATTCAGCTTTTCAGTCTTTGCGATTTTGATTCATACTTTGGGGAAGTATACCTTTTTTGTAAATTCTTCTGAATATAGGAATGCAGGTTCAGTCTTCCTGTCATCAGAACTTGATTACAACTCCTCAAATTTATACAGTAAGACCAGGTGCACAAAGCCCTTTTTATATCTTCTGGGACATGCTAGTAAACATTTTCTTTTATATAGATATCTCTATATATATATAGGTATACAAAAGATTGCTACAGTAAATATTTGATCACGTTTTTTTCTTTTATGTGCTACACTGAAGAGCCACACAGCTTTAGAATAAACAAGCTTCCAAAAGCAATGCTTCCCAGCCTGCACATTCTTTCCTTTCAAGTCACTGATGGTCTCAGTGTGTCTCTAGGGAGTTAAGATACCATGCTCAGGGATGTCCTTTTCAAATCTACATTTCCTCACAAAAAATTCTTGACAAATAATACTTTTTGGGTTTTACTAGAATATATTTATAATACTTTGAGGAGATATCATGCAAGCATGGGCTGTGAGTGGGCTGGAGGATTGGATCAGCCAGGTACTGATAAACGGGTAGTTTAGGAAAGAGTGTGCAATTAAATATCCATGAAGTTTTATTTACAGGTGGAAAGAATTGTCTATACCAGTTAAGACTGGGCAAGCCATGGCTAAGCAGCAGTACTGCTAAAAAAAGTAAAAGTGAACCATGGACAGAACAGAAGTGAACAGGATTTTACCGTGAGGAAGGTAAATACTGTCTTGATGCCTAGTACTGGGAACATCATCTATAAAATGGGAATGAATAATTTAGTTAATTTCTGGTACGGCTCCACTTCAGTGCTTTGTCCAGCTTTGGCCACTAAATCCTGTATAGGATACAGTTTCTCATTGAAAATATTCCTGAAGAGACTAACAAATGTGAGGAAATTGGAATTGTTCAAATGGAATTATAGAACAGCCTAAGGGGGGTGTGGCAATAGCATCCAAATAACTAAAAGTTTTTACATAACTTAAGAGACTAAACTCTTAGTTCAGTCCTAGTCAGTTCAGTTAATTAGCTCAGTTCCTCATGAGTGTAAATAGTAACAAAAACCAAGCTTGAACTGAAGAAAGGAGATTCAGTTTTTAGGAAAGCTTTCTGAATAACAAGCTACATAGACACAAAATTGTCCAGGCAAGTTGTGGTATCTCCAGCACTGGAGGCATTTCAGATGTGGTTAGCTAAATGTCTGTCAGGGATAGTTTATATGGAGTTAAAGATGCCCGAGATACACATCACGTGTTCTTTTGGAGCACCTACTTGCTACCTTTCTGTAACTACCTTGCAGCTGTGCAATGCTTCAGTCAGCTGCTGGTGTTTACCAAAATCTCATGGAAATGTTATACCAGTGTGTAGAGGAAAAGGTAAATGAAAGGTAATAAGGTGAAGATCCATAGCAAGCAGGCTGCTAAACATGCAAAGAGTTTGAATGTTTATGAATTGAAACAATTTCTTCAGGAGATGCAATTGGGTCATATTTAGCTCATAGTGTAAAAATGTTGTAAAACCACAGTGTTTAAGACTTGCTTCACAGTGGGAGGCATGACTTAAAGAGCATTATTGCAGTTCACAGGTTTATTTTTGATAGAACATACTGTTGCTGCAACATATGTAGGTTTGTCAAAATCAAAACTTTTTTAAAATATGTATTGATTTCAGGGAAAGTTAACAAGAAAGGCAGCTCAGGTACCATGTCTTTCTACTTGTTTCTGAACTGATAGAAAATGGCAGATGTGAGAAAGAAATTACTTTGCTTCAAGCGTTCTTCCGTCAAATCATCAGAGACTACATTTTTATAAAACAAACCCAATTCATTTAGCTCTCAGGCAGAATTTGCAAAAGTACTGTAATATTAAAATTTGTCCATAAAACAGAGTGGCAAACAAGCCATCAGTTTGACTGTACTCTTTTTTGAAGTCAAATGGTTGAATACTAGTGCTAAGATTAATTCTACTTGGTGTCTGAAAGCATCCTTTTCTTGTTTGACCTTTTCTAGATAAATAACAGTGTTAGCTCTTGGCATGGCATCCTTTTTCTCTGTTCTAAATGTGTATAAGGAGATGCAATGACTTGTCTTACATGCAGCTGAATTTAGTCTCAGTTTTTGGATTGTCATGAATATTTTGTAGTTAACAGTGGTATAAATCAACAAGCTGTAGTCTAAATGAAATGCATCTAATAAAACCTAGCTATTTTCTCTTTCTGGCTCTTCATAATGAATGCACTATGAAGAGAAGTTTTATTTGAATGTCACTGCATGAGCAATTCTAATTACTAATAGAATTCATCAAACAATCTAGTAGTGTAGTGACATTAAGTAATAATTAATAGACTGTGTGATATGTGGGTGCATGAAGTGACAATGATTAACCTGTGGCCTAACAGGATGTGCTTGGAAAACAAGTGGCATACGATATGACATTGTTCTTCCCTGTGTCATTGGAGTTTGGCCTGTCTCCACTCACAAAATGAACCTGGATTCAAAATCCAGAACCTCTTGATGTGGCTGGTGTTTGGAGCATGTACATGTTTAAGTACACTTCAGCTTGAGTGTGACATGGCTGCTTATTTTGGAGCTGATATAAATGGGTTCTTGTGTGGCTCCATCTTGCCTTCAAAGAGTTGGCAAAATTTCAGGATTTGCTCTACTGATACATTAATATTTTAATAAATTGTAAAACCTGTGTTATCTAGACACTGAAGTTACAACTATATCTGTATGATACGCGTATGTGACATAGCGCATTCAGCTGTTCACACAGAATATTCTTTAGCCAGTGTTGAGAATCTTGCTGCTTCTAGGAGAAGAAATTGGTGGGAAAAATTATGTATTTCATTGGTACAGTCAGTATACTTGCAAAGAACATACAGATTTTTCCATTTTCCAGATGAACACTCAGTTTTCTTTCCAGAGATTGCTGTTTCTGGCAAATCCTTTGTCTTTTATTTTCATTTGTGACTTTCTTCTCTGCCTGTGTAGTGTTTCCCTGGTTTGTTATGCTCTTTTGTATCCTTTGTTCCTCCCCCTCTTGTCTAATGACATGAACAAAAGAACACTTCAGTCAATTCCTCATCCCTGTTTTAGGAAGCAGTACCAAGAGGCCTTTTGCCAGCATGTGTTCAGTTTTCACAAAGAGTACCTTGCCTTGGGCAGTGGTTTCTTATTATACTTACCAGTGCAAGAAACATGTAACTTCCCCCCCGCCCCATATAGTCAGTGTGAAAAATGCTTCGTAGAGCATTAACTTCAACTTGTTGAAGTATACATAATAGAGCAGCTTTCAGAACACTTCCCAGCGCAGTAACAAGCATGGGGTGTATCTGTAAAGAAAAGAAACCCTGTGGTAGTAGTAAATTCAGTGCCAAAACACACACTTAAGTGTAATCAATGTTTGTTTTGGGTTTTTGAAAGTGAGCATTTCTAGTATATATTATACTTTTCACTTCTTTTCAAAAATACTAATGTTTTATATTGCATGCTTGGATGAGAACAGAACCTCAAATAGAATCACTGTGTTACCTACTTATTGGTGGCTTTTTCTTAAGGGTTTATAGGATACTCTGAGTGTGGCTTCTTGTGAGGCTGGGAGGAAATTTGTTACAAGAGAACTGAACACTCATTTTAACAATATTCTGTTCAGTAATGGAACTTCACAGAGTTTTTATATTATTTCAGAATATTTTGTACAGTTATTCTACTTAAATGATCCATTGTGATCATGCAAAAAAATAGGTTGTTATAAGAGAAGGAAAATTGTAAACTCAATACCCTTTAAATGTATGTGGTTATTTTCAAGATCAGCATTCACTATTACACTTCCTGGGGTGTAGTGGAGTCATGTTATATTTCCTTTTAAGCTTCTGAAATGAAAAAAATGTGTGAAGCAGAGACCATGGATGATTTAGAATATAGCCAACAACCTCAGAAAAAGCTCAAGCTTGACTGGAACTGATATGTTCTGTTGTAACCATGGATCTTTCATTCTCAAGAAGACATAGACTGGTGCAAACTGAAGCCATATGATTCAGTCAGGGTATGTGCTCTTGACAATTATTCAGCTGCATGAGTTTTACCAGTGATGGTGCCTGAGGCCATACCTTAGAGTTAAGTGATAGTTCTCTGGCAGTCATATAAAATAACTGTCCAGAAAATTATATTCCAGCTACATCTCAAGGAAACTGATCTTCAGTGCATAGAGGGGAACATGTCAGCATCCCTGTATCACATGCATGAGAGCTGAGGTTAAAGACATAACCCCAGAGTTGCACAGACTGCAACCTCATGTACTGCAGCGGGAGGTAAGCATTCTTAACTCTGAGCCTAAAACCTACAGTAATCCTAGAGTGTCAGAAGTAAAGCAGACCAAAATTCAAGATCTTTTACCCGGTTCTTGTTGTCTATCAAAGGAAATGTTCTGAGAACAACTTTTTGTATGGTGTATTTTTGTATATTTTTTACAAAACTCTCTAGGCTGAAGAATCTGCTGAAAAAAAGTTTGAGATGCCTTAATGGGGACTGCTTCCTCCCTGTTTTTTATTACTTGCTTTGGGTTTCTGATTCCAACAGCAAATGCAGACGAAATGCAAGTATTTTCACATTTGTTGGATCTAGTTAAAATTTACCCAAAGGGCAAGAGAGACCTGCTAGTTGAAAAGATGCTTCTTTGTTTCTCTGTTCTTAAATTATTGAGACTGCGGAAAAAACCACATTCTTATTAAACATGTTAGTATAACTAATTAAAAAAAGCAACCTTCCATCTACGTATTTTTGTAATATAAGAGATGGTCAACAACTGTCCTATGTGTAACAAAGTCAGAAGGTTTCAATTAAGCCTACACCTCAGTCCAAACATATTAAAATGATACATCTGCAGTTACCATTACTAGAGAGCTATTAGACCTGCTTGTAGAAATGTAATGCACTAACCAGGTGAACAGAAGGTAGAAACTGGACTGTTGCAGTCTATAGGTGCCCAGGCAATTTGCTGACTTGAACAGAGCCAGGGAGATGTGATACTGCTGTTAGGGTAGTGTCAGACAAGGCTATGTCTGCTTTTAAAGACACTGTAAATATTGCTGGGATGTTGGAATTTATGGGTATTGCAGACATGGTCAACAAAGATTCTGAGATGTTCTGTTTAAATCCCATAGAGAAAATGTTGGCAACTCTCCAGAGTAATGGTTGTGATGAAGATTCCACTTTCACTGACGGTTTCTTTGCTCCCTAGTATGGTCATAAATGGCTAAGGACATTAGCAGAGAAAACTTTTTACCAGTGAGTTCTGCTCCCTGGAATGCCTTGAACAAGAGTGCTTACTGGTTAGTAGTTAGGTAAATGTTTTCATGTTTCTTAGAATTCTTCATATACCTAAGAATTTCTAGTAGGTATATAGAAAGGGTAACATAACAAAAATTTGCCTGAATGCTAAGTGATCATGTTTATAAAATTATTTTATTTTCGTCTTATTTCCCTTTCCCTAATCTTCCTCTTAGGAGCTGTTGAAAAGCTTGTCATCTTTGGTGTTATTTATATTGTCAGACTTGTACAGTTTCTTACCTGACAAAGAACGTGGCTTAGTGCTTGCTGTGTGCTCTGTGAGCTGCTGCCGTGTTTAGCTTGCTTCTATGAAGCATGTTGTGTTACGCTGGCGTCCCTGCCTGTTTACAGACGGTGTTTACAGTAACTATGAATCCCTTGTAAACAGACAGTACGTTTCTCTGCTATTACATACAAATCAATAGTCTTTTTGCAGCTGAGCAGATCATGTAATTTCTAATATAACCAAACAAGCAGCAGCATGAAGATATTATTGCCTAAAAACAGGTGCTAGGACAAAACAAATGGTTTTATTGATTCTCCTAAGTTTAATTAAATTCTCAAAAAGTTTCCACCCCATCACTTTCTTTGGCCTTGTGAATTGCTGGTACAGTATAGGCATAGTTTCCTTATTAGTTTCTGTCACTTTAAGAACAAATAACATCAGACTTAAGGATATATTCTGCAGTGTTTATACATGGGAAGAATAGATACTTGTAGTGAAGAGATTACTGTCCGAAAGGCTTTCTCCTCTTTTGAAGTCTCAGTCTGCATAATAGTGTTGGAAATGGATTAATTCAGAGATTTTGAGAATTCTGCTGCTGAAGAAAAGCATTGTATTTGTGAGGGGTGGGGTGAAGGCTGTGTGTACGCAAGAAAAATGATCTCTGTGAGTACAAGTGATGAAGCACCGGGTTGGAATGCTGGAGTATTTTGGAGGTTGGGTAGAATACAAAGGGATATTTTAAATTCATTTTTAGGAAAACACCTAAGTTTCCAGCTATTGCAGAAGAGGTAACGGTTGATCAGTATGGTGATATGTAAGTCAGTGGGTTTTGATGAGATTCTCTGATGACACTTCCATCATCCATTTGCCTCACAGCTGGCACAAGGCTCTTGTCACTTGTTTGGCAATGATTAGTGGCTGGTGTAGGAAGAACAGTCCCAAAGTCTGGATTACCCAGTACTGCTGAAAGGCGGGGAAAGTCCACATATGATTTGGATCCATTTTTCTGCAAGGGGAGACAAGGAAATAAAACTGGTGCATTTAAATGTAGGAAATCAGACACTACTCTCTTACACGTGTGCTGGAAGAGGTTTAATTCCATTGTCTTGTTATGCTTAGTGCAGACATATAGAGAAGCTTTTGATCAGTATTCTAATCATAGCTGGGGTGGAAAAACTGCTACCTGGAGATTGCTGCTAGGATGAGGGAGAGGATAGATCAGTTCAGGGGCACTCTGCAGGGTACAGCCTAAACTTGTACTAGAAGGAAAGAGACATTTTAAAAGAATGACATATGATTCTATCACGCAATGTCCCTGTAGGAAATACAAGTCAAGTGCACCAATAAATGAAAGAGGAAAATGCCATGGAAGGCAGTAAATCAAAATGTAATTGATTGGAGTATTTAGAGAGCTTAATTTCAATTACTGAAAGTGAGACAGTGGCATACTGCAGAAGTCTGAGGTTTGGAGGGAGAGACTTGCAGCACTTACTGTTCAGCCCTCTTCTTTACTTCCCAGAAAGGGTATGCTGGGGGAGCCCAGAAGCTGACCCTGAGGGACATGGCCTTATTCCTTATTTTGGAACAGTGTGTATAGCTTCAGTGTTTTCAATAGTTTGACAGTTTAAAACTGAAGAATTAGGCCATTAAGCACTAGATTTGGTGGGAATGGAAACAATTTAGGGCACGGCTGTTCTCTGGTTGGCAGTGAAGCTCTTAGTCACTGAGTCTCAGTGCTGTAACTACCATTTCCATTTGCTTTTGTGGCTTGTACTGTACTGAATCCTTATTAGAACTAAGGCAATGCCAGTCAAGCTACTGATAATTCCAGTGAACTTATACACTTCTGTCATCTCTCCTACATTTTTCACTAATAATTTTGTGTTTGATTTCAGTTATATTTTAACATTTTCAATTGAAATGGCAATTATTCGTTGTCAGAACCCATCCATTACTCTTGTCAAAAAGACATATGATGCATTAGCTTAAGGGCAATTGGTAATAACTACCGAGGTGACATTCAGTTACATAGGATGGGCAGGTTCTACATATATCTTCCTCAAGTGGTCAGGGTTTGCATGCCCTGCAGTTTGCAATGTTTGGGAGTGCTGCCCAGCTAATCATGCAAAACCGAACCAAATTTCAGTTTGGCTTTGAGACCATTTTGCTGTAATTAACATCTGCTCTCTCCTGTTTCATTGAAGTCTTTTTATGTTTGTGTTTTATAACTCACTGAAATGAGCTTGCTGAAAGGGGTGGAAAGGGAAGCACTTTGTTGCCATATAGTCTCCCTAAGCATTTGTGATGACAAAGCTTTCTGATTACTGGGAGACAGGGACCAAATGATATTTTCTTGCACCATTTCAGCTTGTGCAAGATACTCTTTGCTTTTCTAGATCCTGCTATCCTTCCTGCTCAGGTCATGCTTGCTTTCACTTGTTATCTCTCAAGAGTGATTTGGAACATGATAAAACATCCTTTGTTTTATTTCATTGCCACTGGACTTGTGGGTCAGATTTTAGGTTCATTCAGGAGTTCCATGTAATTTCTGCATCTTTGGAGCTTTAGAAATCCAGTTCTGCTAATGCAGCTGAAAGAGGCTCTTGTGTTTTCTCTCTTATAATAAGAAGAGTGGGAGTTACAGTCAGCTGTGCATGAGGGAGAGGAAGAAGCTACTAGGATGGTATGATGCAGATGGATTTTATTTTCCTATGAAGAAAAATATTCTCACCGCAAAGATTTTTTATTTAATACTGGAGTATGCAGGGTTCCTTCCATCTTAAGATCTGTCCATTTTCTGACACAGTTTGACCTGATACATTTTTCTGGATAAAATTGTGGCTATGTTGAAGTTAGTGGCAGAACTCATGAAAGCTCAGGAAAACAAGATTTCACACGCTAAATACGAATGCTTGTGTGTGTTAATTCTGCTCTCAGTGATTAGTATACTGACATTGTTAGCCATGTAATTTGCCTCTAATTCTGTGCTGTTTTACCCTTGTTTGCCTCATTTAACCAGTAGAAGGCGAACAATGGATGATTTTACTTCATGGGTCCTTTTCATTTTCTGCCTGGTCTTACACAAGATTTTTCTATTGGAATACCAGTCACCACAGGAGAGTGGTAAACATTGTGACATTTCAAGTCCAATGAACAATATGATAATTTACATCTAATTACCTGAGTTAGTTGTACCCATAACTTCCCTTTAAGGCTTCAGGAGGCTCATGATACCCACTGCCCTTGTTCTGAAGAGATCCTCAGCTTATCAGCTTATGCCTTTCTGAGGGAGAGGGTTGGGTTTGCTAATCTTTTGTGCAGATCTTGGTGCTGCTTGCAGGAGGCATGTCCCAGGCCTCTCTGCTTTATCAATGTGTCTTATCTTTATGTACCTTCCTACTTGCTGTAATACTTGCCCAGGCCTTTGGCAGTCTGTTGTCAGCACTCACCCAGCCTCACTGTGTGCGTCTAGTGCAGCACCATATCTTGTCTCCTTACAGGGAGTTCAGGCATAGGGACAGACCATCCCTCCTCCTTTTCAAATCACATAATTACTGACCAGTTCCTGCAATCACTTGCCTTCTAAAAGCTGTGCTCCTTATTTATGCTTTTAGTTATTTAAGGTAATCTAGCTAACCTGGCATCTACATGTTTAAAATATCCCTTTTGGAGAGTGGCAGCTTTCAGCTGATAACCAGTGCCTTTTATTCATCTTCAACGCTGTTTTCCACGTGATCATCCACGTGGAAATACTGGTCCTCAGATGCATACTCTGAGAACCCAGTGGCAAAAAATCACCATGGACAGCACTGTGGGTATCCAGGATGATTTCTTCCCAGCTGTTACTGCAATGCTTCCACCAGCATATTTCCACCTCAGATCACCTTTAATTTGTATCAAAAAAACATAAATCCGCAATGAAAAACTTTCATGTGTGTCTTTTGCAACAAGACACAGAAGTTGTGAAGACAAACTGGCTGCAGAATTTGTACAGATACTGAGTTCCTAGAAATGCAAACATATATAATTGCCTTCTTAATAAGATAGGAAGGAGGAGTAAATGTTTCTTTTTTTGCATGTTACAGGAAGCTTCTCACTCACAACCAGAGCAATTAGAACAAAACCCAGGGCTCAAGGGCTGTGGCCGTTTTTTTGTCGGCATTAAGTAAGAATATTTTTTTTCCCCAAATGAACAGAAGCTATAATTTATTGTAATATGCCTATTTGAGAGCTGGAGGGCTGGCTTTCTGGCCACTTCTTGCCCTGGGGGAATTTTCCTGAACCCATGAATGTTGTTATCATCTGGGAACACTCATGTCCACATTTGAGGTTTATTCAGTCAGTGGTACATTAATGAGATGCAACTTTGTACTGCCCATTTCTTGAAATCTATGGTCATTAAAGCTTAATTAACAAACAAGCAACAGTTCTTAAGTGTTGTGGTGGTTCTTAAAATTGTTTGCCACTGGAATTTGTTTCACAAAGAATGACAACCCAGAGCTGGCCAGTGAACAGCTGCACAGCCTTATAGTACCAGCAAGAAAATGTAATGGAAATCATAGGCTGGAAGAGGCGAAAGTGCAGGTTTGTAACAGAGTAGAAAAAAAAATTCCAGCAATGTTGTCGGGCTCTCTCTGAAGATAATGAGTGCAATGATGCCTTAACTTCAATGGGAGCAGAAGCAGAGCCCTAGAGAAGAGTGGTGGGATTTATAATGTAACCCCCCTGCTAATAACTCTGTTAAATAGCTTTGGTGTTGAGTACAGAAGTAGCAGCTGCCCACACTCTTGGCTGGAGAAAGAGTTGGGGAGATGTGAATGTATGTGGGAACATCTGGTGTGGAAACTAATCAAACTGCAGAAATTAATTTCTCTGTGTTATTGCTTGATTGTTGTTCTCTATGCTAGAAAAGGAGAACAGGAGGTGAGTGTCAAACCTCTTCAGACAGTGCAGCAAATCCTCCTAAAAGGAAGAATATTTTTCTTCCCCCGAGTTTCAAGTTGTTTTTCTTGAAAATGAATCAACAGCACAACTTTTTTAGGGAAAGAAAAAGCAGTTACTCTTCATAACATGGCTGTTTCCCCTCTCTTCCCTGCCAGGCATGTACCCATGCTATGCCTATGTATGTAGGCAAACCCACTCTGTTTCCTCATTTCTCTTCCTGCCTGAGAAGACATTAGTTTTCCTCGGGTAGCCTGCTGCACTCATATTTTGCTCTTGCAACAGGAGTGGTTTCATTCCTGTGGCAAAAATCGAACTAATATTTAGTAGCATCAAAAGCATAACTGCAGATATTCCAGAAATCCTTATTTCAGATTAGATGGGTTTATAGTTTTGAGCAAAATATCATCTGCTGTAGGCCAGTTAACCAAAGCTCTGCGTTATTTGTAACTGTGGTTTACCTTTACAATTCTGTGCCAGTTTGTCTTATCAGAACACCATGCTGATACCACATCACAGCTAATCAAATTAAATAATTGCCTTGCACTGCTCAAGAGCTGTTTTGTATTTGCTTAAATTATACAGGCATTAGTCTGCTCCTGTGTGTGGGGATGGTATCTGAGTGTTTGCTTCAGCAGTGTTCTGCAGTGTTATGTCCCTCACAGCCACGAGATGTCAGGCTGAGGAGCAGTGTTGGGCTTACAGTGCCCTGCATGTCTATCTCTGTGTGTCTGTGAGTAAAAGTGAAAATTATGATGAAGGTAACAATGAAATCTTGGATTTTTAAAGGCTGCTAAAGAAGCCAGACAGTCAATTCTTTCTAAAGCCCGAAGATTTTGCTTAGAATTATTTAAAACTCTCATCCCTTCCTGTTTTGTGCTAAGACATGATTAGGAATGAAGTGCACAGTGCCCAGTTCTGTCACTGGATGCAAGGATTTGGAGTTCAGCCTCTTGTCCTTTGAGTCAATGGCCCCACTGTCTTCAGCCGGGAGTGGAGCTATGTGAATAATGAGTCTGCAAATGCAACCCACATGTGATTCTAAGAAGGCTTTATGAATACTACCTCCACTTGCTCAGCACTGTTGAAAGAAGTTTATAAAGTTCTAAGGTGTATTAGAAGCAAGATGTGTTACTAGATTGTCCAGGGGAGGAGGAGAAGTTGTTGTTTGTTTGGGGGTTAGTTCTTTTGAGTTTTGGAAGATCTGCTCTTTTGTAAGGCATTAAGCAAGCAAGACTCACTAACCAGAACCTGACCTGTTCTCAGGAGCAGTGGTGTGCGGCAAAAACTTTTGGGGCTAAACTAAAAAATTTCTACTTTGGTGAATTACTTAAATAATACACCTACAGTTGAGTCTGTCCTTAAAGATTGCCTTTGGTCTGCTTGTCTGAAGTCTATGCATTCAATTTTTTCCAGGTTTTGTTGTTTTGCTCCTTTGACTTGAGCCTCTGCGGAGACTTGCCTTTCTGTATGTGAAAAATTCCTAGCCCAGTGTGACAAGATTCAAGGATATGTCAGTTAAAAGTAACTGAGGATATGTGTTATGTCTTGAAATGTGTCACAGAGTTTGAAGGCATCTATGTGGTAAAGAAGCTTGCATTTTTAGACACAGATAATACAGAAAGAAGGTGGGAAAACTACAGGTAGACACACTGAAATCTTCCCATGTTGGTAAAATACAGACCCTGGACGGAACAGGAACTTCAAAGAAACGGAAGATGATTGGTCCCATGTAGTGCAGACTCAAACTGATGACTCATGACAACTTTTAGTGTAATTTATGAAACAGTCGTAGGTTTTTGAGTCCTTTTGTAAATGAATATGTAGTTTTGTCACTGAGGATTTACATGTGGTACTAACTGGGGAAGTGAGAGGGAATTTGAGGCTATTTGCTTCTCAGGCACTTGGTAATTTTGATTTATACTATTCTTTCTTAATTTAGTGTTAGTCATGAAACAGCCTGGGGGACACTGTCACCTCCAACAGAGATCATTTGGTGTTTGCTCACAGTGTGTGTGTGTCCGGGTACTGGTGTCCTAATAATACAGCAGCCAGCTCCTATGCTGGGAAAGATACAGAGAGCATGAATGAATTTGAGACTCTTGATTTGAATCATTTTATCTTAAGTCCATTTAGTTCACTTAGTCGTGGAGTCATGACAAATTGGGCTGGAAAGGAGAACATTTCATATATCAACCTAACAACCTGAAATGTCATTATTTTCCTTGTGTTCTCCTGAACCCTTGCTGATTTTGTACTGCTGCATGTGTCTATCTCTGTTCCTTGTTCTCAGTGGATACCAGAGACTTCCTAGGAAGCCTTTTACCAAATCTTAAGTGTTTCTATAAGAAAAATGATGCAGTTTGAACAGCATGTGCAGGTATTTGTAGAAAAGCAAATGTGTTTCCCTCTTGGCTGTTTAGTTGTCTGTAATAATAATGTCATAAATAAATAATGTTTCCGTGAGGGAGAAGAGGAGATGTTTATCAGATAGAATACATGCCAGTTAGGATAACTCTGAACAAAATGTTAACACGGATTAAACAGGAAAACATGCTGCTGGCAAACAAATTGGTGAAAACAGCCTCAGCTAGGGAGTTCCTTTCTCTATTGGATAGAAATGGTGCCTGCCATACAGACCAGCATCTTAAATTAAGACATTTGTCACCAGAACTGCTGGGTCTGTGGAAACATTCAAATGAGAATAATTTAAGTGCTGCAATAGAATAATGCACAATAAATAGTACATGGAACTGTACAAATGCTGCAGATTATAGTAGGATCAGAGAGATAATGCCTAAGGGATTACTTTTTCTTTCCCTGAAATTATTTTTCAATCTAATTTAAAACGTGATTCTGTTTTGTTGAAATCAAGGTGAGGCTTTCCTTCACATTTAATGGATTCTGGAACAGGTTGTTAACGAATGCAAACTGGTCAGTCCTTGGAGAATGAAATGTCATTGTTCACAGAATAGATGCACCATTTACACAGAAGTTCTGGGTTTTCTCAGAGTGTTTTGTAAGTCTATTTCCTCCTTCTCTGAGGCCTGGTTTTGGCATATGCAGGGTTAGCTAATCTTAATTTCACTTCCCCTTGGCTTCCTTTGCTAAGATTGACAGCTGGGAAAAAAACCACTGATAGCTTTTGTTACCAGCGTGCACATCTCCATTAGCAACTGTACTAAGGCTGCTGACTAATTGCCACGCAAGAATTACCACTCAGAACTGAAGTCTCCTGAAATAATGACAAAGCCATGCCTGTCTCTGTTGGTCTGTCTCTTTGGTTTTTGTGTTTTGGTTTGTAAAGCTGTAGAGGGCTGGATGACCAAGAGCATACAGCTCACAAGTGACACTGCCTCAGAGCAATCCTACCTCGTCTTAGCCATTGTAAGTCATTTGAGGAAAATAAAGTTGGCGTTATAGTTTAGGAAGAAAAAAATACACTAAGGAGGACTTTGGTGTTATTAAAGTACAAGCTCCAAGTTCAGCACGTGCTTACGCTTCATTTTTTAATAGGGTTACCATCCTGAACTGACTTCCAGTTCAGTCTTTGACATCTGTTACAGGAATTTTACATTTTCAGTTTGTCTCCCTTCTTTTAGAGACATTTTTTTGCTTAAGAGTTGGGACATTTTTAATATCAGTATTTGGCCTAGTAATAGGAAATAGAAAAGCATGTAAAAATTCCTACTACAGAATCAAATTGATTACTCTATGATTATCTGGTTATTTATTTATGTACTTTGTCAGCCCACTGAGTTTGGTTCAAAACACAGGAAAAATCTGGTGTTTAAAAAAATTAACGCTTATTGGCTAAATAATATACATTTGAAGAATAGGAAGAGAGAAAAGAGTGGCAAGGCAATGTTTGAAAGCAGCAGAAGAAAATACAGAGACATTGGAGATAGCTGAATTACAAAGAAAGTACATTCAATCAGTTGTTCTCTATTGGCTTGAGGGTAATCTCTGCCATATTACAATGTACTGATTTATGGACTAATTAGTTGTACAAAACAAAAATATTTAGAGAAAATATTTCTCTCAAGCAGTCAGGAAACCAACTAAACAATAGGAAAATGGATTTTGTGTATTAAAAAATTAAATTCAATATATATTTATGAGCCTATTCAGAATGTAGAGTCTTTTTGCTACCAGATTTCCAGTAAGTAAGAAATATCTATGTATCAAAATCTAATTGGGTCTGTATCTAGACATTTTTAGAAGAAATTAAATGCCTAAGCTATAGGTATTTCAAGCTATAAAAGATATTATATGTATTTATCAAGTCATAATATTATTATTATTATGTGAGCTCTAATATACCCAGTTAAATAAAAATCAGACAAGGAGCGGAGGGGGGAAGAAACCCCATAACAGTCTCTTTGTTTTGGAAGAGAATTGTAGTGCTCTACTGTTTTTCTGTATGCATGTCTTTTAATTTATCAGACTGTAAAAATGCTTCCAATTACTTTGACTCATATATAACATCCCTTCACAAAGCAGTGGTTGTGGTTTCCTTCTAGCCTTGAACTGAAGTGCCAAAGAGAAAAAACCGAACCAGCAAAATCACATGTGTGAGTTAAATATCACAACATTGAAACTCCAGTGTTTTGGGAGGTGTAATGTAAAATAGACTTGGATGGGATAATCTGAAGTAAGTGGGTGGCAAATACATGCAGATGGGAAACTATTTAACTTCAGATTTGTGTAATTTGGATGGAGTAGGGAACTGTAGGTCTCAGTACTTATTGCAGTGGATGAGGTGTCAGAATTAATCTCTTTTTCTGTAATTGAGTTTGTAAGTCTCTCAGCATCTTCAGGCTTCAGTCCCTATGAATAAATGGAAATAACATGCTTCCCTGCTTTGCAGTAGTGTCATGAGGCTAGCCTCAGTACAGTCTGGGAGATATTCTGATGTTAGATATTGTCAGTAAATGAGAAAGCTGTCAAAAAATTGTTCAGCACTCAATCTACATAGTTTAGTCATCATTCCTTACATCCTACTCAATGAGCGAATTGTAAAAGTCGTTGTGCCTCTACCAGATCTGGGAAGGCAAAAGAGCACTGCCAAGACTAATTCATAGGTACCAATCCACCTACTTAGTGCCCGTGGGAGATCTGCAGAGCAAATTAAGAAATATAATTTATGAGGGCATAGAAAAAACTTGTACATGAGGGAAGAAAGCAAGCTGGAGTATGGCAAAAGAAAGCAGTATAATAATAGCAGGGTGTTCTACATGCCAGTTCTCCCATCCTTCCAGGCAACAATAATTAAAGGTAAGAGCTGTTAACAAGACATGCATTGAATGAATCAGTGTAGCCATCCAGGGCCTTTCAGTCCTTTGTTGTATGTGGTAACTGCAGATGTCAATAGAAGGTCTGGAGGGAAAATATTCACTTCTGAACACATTTAATTTTTTATGTCCTCATAAGAATTACTTCTAGAGATTTCAGAGATGTGTGGCAAAGAGCAAATGTAACTGCTGGCATTACACAGATCCTGGCAAGGGGATTCTTCCTGCACTGTGCTTACTCTGCCATGGCCTGGGCCAAGCCTGTGATGTGTTGAAAAGCGTCTGCTTCGTGAACATCTGGACTAGATGGCCGGACTCATGCTACATGCACAGCTGGAGCAAAGACAAGGCAGAGGTGGTGCTGATGGGCCTGGGCTCTTCCAGCAGGTAAGTGAGCACTGTATCACCTGGACAGAAGGTGAAATCCTCAAGTGAAGACTGTCTGTGCGAGGCTCAAGTCCTGCAATTTCTGAATCAGAGATTGCAATGCTAATTTCTGTGCCTACAGATTTATAAGAATGTATTTAGTACCTAAAATGGCTTTTCCTCTGAGACTCTAGCATATTTTTAGTGTGGGCACAGCTTATGTTCTCTTTCTTTTCCTTCTGGTGTTGGGTTTTCCCCTAATATTGTAAGTCTTGATAAAAGTGGACTTTTTTCCTTTTTGCTTTGCATTCCAATACCTTTCATATATACTTCTGTTTGGATTGAGGTAAAATTTGTGTCCGATTGGTAGTAAGAACTTGTTTAGTTCTACTTCATCTTGATCTTGCTGGCCTGCATCTTCATTAACCTGCTTCTGCAGTTTGGGGTCCAACCTTCATTTCCATGTTTAACCTTTTAAGTGTCTACACTTAAAGCTGAAGACTTTGTTTTAATATTTGAATTCCATTTCCGGTGAATGCTTTTTAGTTCCATGAGATGAGCAAATCTCAACTTATAAATGTGATTGTCATTATGTTTTATCTTACTGGGTTTTGGCATATGTAGCTTTGGGCATGTATTTAGCAGGTCTGTTTTGCAAGACAAATGTAACAGACTTATTATGCATAAGGTCAGTAAAACCAGCAGTAAGTAAACAATAAAATAAGTTATTTTAGTTCTTGTCTAAATTTATTGGTGCATTTTTATAAATACATTAAATTCTCCTGCAATTAAGATGACTAATATTAAGTTTTAGGAAATAATTTATGAGATATCACGATAGTTAAAAACATGATTTCTATCATTAATTTATCAACCACTATATGTTGTCTATTCTCATTAAAATACTGGTACAGAAATGCTATTTTCTTTATGACCTTGGTGTTCATAACCCTCAATGAAGTTAAGACAGAATGAAGTTACATAAAAATAGTTACCTGTTCAGGCAAGGAGTAATTTCACACCACACGGCATACATCTGTTTGTCTTGCTTGTTACTTGTGAGAACAAATTTGGTTTGATCCTCATTATAAAGCTTCACACCTCCTCATTATAAAATGAGGAGGTGTGAATGTGTATTTTCTAATTAGTAATATAGGTTATGCATAAAAATATTGTGTTATGTGTATATTAATGCTATACATAGTGGTGGTTGTAACCAAATCTACCATGAAGTTTTCAATACTCTTGTAGTGTAACACTTCATTCATATTCAATGTACTGTGAAGCTTGAGCATGATGAAATTTGTTCCTTGACTTTGCCAGCTGCTTTTTGGGTTGTTTCAGGCAACTTCATTTACCTCTCTGAATCAGTTTCTTCATCTGTGTTAAAAGATACTTGAAATATCTGAATATTTATAGACTGTAGAGAATAAAAGTCTAACCCTGTTGTATTTTCTCTGAGGGTTTTGGAAGCATCTCAACTGTGATAAATGGAAGTGCTTTGACTTTGAGTGTCATTAGAATCTTGTAAGAATGACTTAGCCTTGTATTTTATTTAGTTAGAGCAAGCAAATACATTTTTTCATTCAATGTCTTTGCAGAATCTAGTCAAAGGGACCCAAACCTTTGAAGGAGATTTTTTGGCACTGTCAGTTGCAAACAACTAATATAGGCAGTACCCATAAATTTTGTATCTACAATTATTTGCAAGTGCAAAGTGAACCATGTTCCCAGTAAATGTACAAAGCTTGAAATGCTCCCTTTTATCTGTTCAGGTAACACTGAATACGGTCACTGAGAGATGTGAAAGCATCAGCTAGATCAAGGCTTCTTAGAACAAGGGAACTTAGAATATGCCTTACACAAATTGTCAGAGTAAGGGCCTAAATGATCTACATCTCATCAGGTGTTTTGGGTAGTTTTATGGAGGAAAGGTGTTGCACTTCTGAATGCAGAGAATGTGTTAATCTCAAAACAACTGATGTCCTAACCAGAAAAATTTATTTTAAAAAATCCATTCCTTCAACGGAGCTGAATCACAAATAAGAGATTTATTTTTTTTTTTTTTTTTTTTTTGTTGTGCATTCATGAGAAGTCATGTTCACATACATAAATGTTAGAATTTACTTATTTGTTCTTGGATGTCACAAATACCTGCACAGAGTACTCAGGTGAAAATTACACTGTATGAGAAATGGAAAATACTCATCCCAAACCCAGACTCATTTTCTCAAAACAGACAAGCATAGCCCCAGAAGCTACCTCTGACCTTCTTTTCTCAGAAAACATTGCTATTCCTTCAGTTTCTCAACAACAGCTTGCTTCTAGTACAGGAAGTGTATTTCCAGTGACACCAGTAAACTTGAACAGCAGCTCCATTGGGCAGCACTGTGTACTTAGGAGGTGCCTTAGCAACTGGAACAAGTACATCTGCAAACACAGATGCCAAGGCTTTGATGGGGGAGCGATGCCTGGCATGTCCCAATGTGAGATGTGCCCCTGCTGCCAGGGCCAACACCGTGCTGCAGTGCTTTCTCTCACCAGGCTGGCACTTCCCTGCCTGCTGTGGGACTCCCATTCACTGCATTCCACGCTGTGATCTTTATCACAGTCCTCCTCAGAGATGAGCACTGGATAGCAACGTATGCAGAAAGTCAAGCCTGAAGCCTTTACAATCTGTTTAGGTCTCGATCGCATAAATTAGTCTTCTCTGTACTATTTGAGGCTGTGAAATATCTCAAGCAGGATTTCATTGTCTGTATGTTTGTGTCTGTATAGGTAATGATGGCCAGAAAAACAATAAAGGGAAACATATGCTTTGTACTGGAATTTTATCTGTTGCATATTATGGCAAAAATGGTGTCTTGGAGAACATACTGCTCTGGTGATGAACTTTCATTTCATTAAATGAAATGCACCATATGGTGCAAAATGCTGCTGTTCTGCTTGTTTGTTTTGCATATACTTATGTCCTCTTCTTTCTGATACTGTGAGAGGGTGGGAAAGGTATTGTTGGTTAATATAAAACTTCTAATTTATAATACTAGATCTGCATTGTAGTGGATAGATGTTTGCTTCCATAAATAATTAAACTTACAGTTTTTCTTGGGAATGAATTGATTATGTCTTAATATTTACATCTGTAACTTTGCATTTGCAAGGACAAACATGAATGCTAGGCTGAAGGTTGCCTGAAAATCTGGTCTTGCATATTCTACGAAAAATATTACTCACATTTCTCACAGGTGAATAAACTGCATGCATGGATGAATCTAGTTAATTCAATGGTTTAATAAACCTAGAATCCCAATGAGGTTATAACAAATCCCCCTGGCGTCTTGGAGTTATAAGAAAGATGTATAAAATTATATGCAAGCAGAAGAACTCTTTCTAAATTTGAGGAGTCTTTTGCACATTATTTTTTTGTTCTGTTCACTACATGAAATAACTTCCCACCTGTGGCTCAGTCATGATAAAGTATTAGATCAATTATTTTTTGAGGGCAATATCTGGGGTCAGGTTGCATGTGACTAGATTTTTGTTCCATCTGGATAGTTTTGAAACAGTTAGGTAGGACGAAGACAGATGCTTCTCTCTTCATTTCCCTGTGAGAAAGATGACTGGTGTGAAGTGGAAATGTCTGCAGTTCACTTGTCAGGGAGCAGCACCTCGCAGTCAGGTGCCCCATTTTCAGATGTTAAACACTTGTGGATCCTGCATCAGAACCAATACTCTAGGTACAAACACAGGAATAGCAAGTTGACTAGGACTGACTGATTTAGCAAAGCAACTGGAACTAATATAACTGAATAAATCTTATGATGAATGCTAGTTTTATGGTCACTGTACTCTGAACTATAATCTGGACAACTAAGCAACCTAAAGCCTGGTCAGTTCTTGGATGCTAAACCTTCTAGGAAAGAAATATCAGACAGAAAATGATAATTTCACAGTAGGTTTGTTTTGCTGCATTTTGATACAGAACCAAAATCCTAGGCTAGGGATTGGATTGGCCTTTTTCAGTATCATGAATGTGTTGTTATTTTACAGGCATTCACAGGGAGAGGATACCCATTCCAAGAAACTTGAATATGTGGGAAGGGGTCTATATTTTCTGGTGGAAAATAAAGCAGACACTGCAACTGCATGTTGTCATGGAGAGATCCTACTGCATGCTCAGGAAAAGGAATCTGTTGTTCTTCACAGCTTCTGAAATGGGGAACAAGTTTTGCCTTCATTTTACACTGAATTAAGTAAAAAAAATGCAGGTAAAGCAATGCTGAGTACTATAAATCTCTCTGAAAGATGCAGTCATAATTTTAGAAATATACTTGGAATACAGTAGCAGAAACTTACACTCAGATTTTCATTTAGTAAAGTTCTGTGGAGTTTAGAGGAAAAAATAATGAAGCTGAAGAAAAGGACGATTGATAAGAAGATTTTCCACTGAATGTACTCCTGTGTAAAATTGTAATTTTATTAATAGGTGAGGGAGGATAAAATGCATGAAATGGTAGCCGAATACATGGAAAGCCATATACTCTGCCCTGGTTTAGAAGATCCTAAGTATTTGAAATTGAAATGTAGCTGAGTTGATTATGATCTTATATTCATTATACTTCAGCACTGCTGGCAGAATCCTTTCTAGCCAAATGTGCATAACACGCTTACTCAGCACTTCCAGAAAGCCTTGAGTTTATAATGACAATTAAAGCACATCTTTTCCAATAATTACACAATCTGAATTTGGTCTGTGGTAATATAAGAAAATTTAAATTCACCATTTAAATATCAGAAACCCACTTAATTATAGGTAGTCTCCAGTTCTGTATGTCACCTGTATTAGCATTTATATTCCTTCTTGAGTCTGCTCAATGTACTTTTCTGTTTATTGTCATGAACATACTTCTAAAATGTACCTGCAATCTCATATAGGCCATGGCTGGGAACCAGCAAAGCACTTCATTTGTCTCTGCCTTATCTTATTTACCTCACAAATGAGGGCAAGTGTGAACAGCAAACTTTCTACATGACGAAGGGTCAGGGTGACAGCCTGAAGAGGCAGCAGCTTGATGTCATCAGCATCTTCATAGTATTCTTATAGAATCCTATTTCTTTTTAGAAATGAGGACCTGGTTTTCCTACCCACTTCTGGAGGCTGGGTACTGTCCTGCAAAACTTGCTTCCTCGGCAGAAAGAGGTTCTCCAAGAAAGCAGTGCCCTAAATTCTACTGTTCACCATTTGAAAGAGGTAGCCAGGTAGAATTTATTTCTCTCAGGAATTTTTCTTTTGCTGATTAATTGTTTTCCACACTAGGCTATAATGTTGGTAAAATATTTATAACCATTATGATGAAAATTGCTAGGAAATAAATTCACACAGTCCTGCTACCTTTAGATATATTTTTTTTTTGCCAGGACTTTGAAACACTGCTGTGGTTTTGGTTTGCCTCTCTAGTCTTGCTATTCTTTTCCGTCACACTCAGTAACTGGCCTAATAAAAGGCAGTAACAAGAATTTATTACACCTTGGGCGATACTTGAAACAAACTTTATTTGCTGGAGCAGCACTTTTTATCTACTCGCTGCTGTATATTTTGACAGTCCTTCTAAATATTAATTCTGACTTTATTAAAAGTTAAATCTTGGTGCTTTTTTTTGTGATTGCTGCTGTTTTTGCAGTTTCTTAAGCAGACTAGTACATATATAAACATATCTTTTAAATGAAGCTTTTGGAGAAACAATATAAGCTGTGGCTCTATCTGCTTATTGCCAGAATCCACAAAAAAGGTATGAATTAAAGACCAGCTTCTATGATACCTTGTAATTTAGTTTTGCAATAATGCTTGTGATTAATTGAGAGAACAAAGATGAGAACTATTCCACTTTTCATACCTTTCTCAAGGTTGGGATTTGATGAAATCTTCCTCAAGCAAATGATGCCCTTTACATTGTAAGTTCACAGAAATGATAGCAGTAAAATTAAAGCCAAGTTAGATTGTTATGATGTAATTTCCACTTTTGAATCTGGGTTTCTTCCACATACCAGATGGTAAAATAATAAAATTTTTGTTTGTTTTTTTTTCTAAAAAGGCCTTAAGAAATAGCAATACGTCATCCTGGAAGTGTTTATGCAGGAATTTTTATTCTTTGAAATCTTCCAGTGTTAAAGCAACAAGAAAACATTTATAATGTCCTTTGGTGGAATCTTATTACACTTGTTATATATGTAAACTGATATTCTTTGATGCCAGCACGTTGCCCATACAGAGAAATCTCTGCACAATTAAATGAAAGGAAAAAGAAAAGGACTAAATAAAAAGTAATAGTTTTCTCTTACCTGATTAGAATTAAATACATTAATAAATTGTCTGGTAACACAAATAGGCAATAATACAAAAAATCTACATTGTACATTATTTCAAGAAAAATAACTTCATTTGAATACAAAAGGATAAATACACTTTTTGTCCTATAGCCACTCTTGTAAAGTAGGTGAACACAGCATCTTACTGATGCAGTGCTGCTAAGGTATACAAGGATATGACTGGCTTGAATTTTATTGAGGGGGCTGTTACACATGTGCATCACTAACATCAGACAAAGAAATCTTTCAACCAACAAGGGTTACAGAGCAACGTTCACTAAAGCACAGGTTGGAAAGGATTTGGGGACTGAAGCAGGCCAATATGGCAGCTTTTACAGATTTCCTTATACCCACNAGCAGGGCGGGCCCGCGAGCCGGCGGCCCCTGGCCCGAGCTGCGGCCGCAGCCGCCCGGGTCCCGCTCGCACTTGAGCTTCTCGCACAGGATGCCCGTGTAGGCCGGCGGGCACTGGCACCGCACGTTGTTGATGCACGTTCCTCCGTTCTGGCAGTGCAGCAGTTCGTTGTCACACACGTTTGCTGCAAGATAGCAGGGGAGGGGGGGGAAAGAAAAGAGAATAAATGTAAGTTCATCTACAGGAGAAACTGCACTAAAACCAGAATTGAAGCTCCACCTCCCTCCTCTTCCTGAGACATATGAAAACGGGCTGTGCTTTCTCAAATATTNTGCAGTTTCTTAAGCAGACTAGTACATATATAAACATATCTTTTAAATGAAGCTTTTGGAGAAACAATATAAGCTGTGGCTCTATCTGCTTATTGCCAGAATCCACAAAAAAGGTATGAATTAAAGACCAGCTTCTATGATACCTTGTAATTTAGTTTTGCAATAATGCTTGTGATTAATTGAGAGAACAAAGATGAGAACTATTCCACTTTTCATACCTTTCTCAAGGTTGGGATTTGATGAAATCTTCCTCAAGCAAATGATGCCCTTTACATTGTAAGTTCACAGAAATGATAGCAGTAAAATTAAAGCCAAGTTAGATTGTTATGATGTAATTTCCACTTTTGAATCTGGGTTTCTTCCACATACCAGATGGTAAAATAATAAAATTTTTGTTTGTTTTTTTTTCTAAAAAGGCCTTAAGAAATAGCAATACGTCATCCTGGAAGTGTTTATGCAGGAATTTTTATTCTTTGAAATCTTCCAGTGTTAAAGCAACAAGAAAACATTTATAATGTCCTTTGGTGGAATCTTATTACACTTGTTATATATGTAAACTGATATTCTTTGATGCCAGCACGTTGCCCATACAGAGAAATCTCTGCACAATTAAATGAAAGGAAAAAGAAAAGGACTAAATAAAAAGTAATAGTTTTCTCTTACCTGATTAGAATTAAATACATTAATAAATTGTCTGGTAACACAAATAGGCAATAATACAAAAAATCTACATTGTACATTATTTCAAGAAAAATAACTTCATTTGAATACAAAAGGATAAATACACTTTTTGTCCTATAGCCACTCTTGTAAAGTAGGTGAACACAGCATCTTACTGATGCAGTGCTGCTAAGGTATACAAGGATATGACTGGCTTGAATTTTATTGAGGGGGCTGTTACACATGTGCATCACTAACATCAGACAAAGAAATCTTTCAACCAACAAGGGTTACAGAGCAACGTTCACTAAAGCACAGGTTGGAAAGGATTTGGGGACTGAAGCAGGCCAATATGGCAGCTTTTACAGATTTCCTTATACCCACAATGCACTGACAGCAAAGAATGCCTTGGTTTGGTCGGTCCACACACCGGGCGGAGGTACAGTAGCGCACCAGAGAGGAGTAGCAAATGTTGTCGGAATTCTCTTCCCGTTCCGGGGCTGTCAAAGCCGTTTGTCCTGCAGCCAGCGCTGACTGATTTGACAGAACAGGCGGCTGCCAGCGTGCCTCGAGCCAGAGGTGAACAGTCTTGACTCGCAGCCCTGTCCGTAACTGAGTGATATGGCTTAGGTCAGTTCGGCCTTCTTCGTTTGTATGCGGTTATTGTTACTCTTTTCCCCGTGTGGGGTTCCAGCAGCGGACGCCTGGGTGCTGTCCCGTTCCCGTGTGGCACGCAGCCGTGCCCAGACCGAGGCGCGNACGGGCTGTGCTTTCTCAAATATTCGTGGTGTTTTTTTTTTTTTTTTTTTCCCTTAAGGCTGTATTCTTGGAAAACCATCTAATTCACTTAAGACCACCGACTACGATATTGATTAATTTTATATGAAGGACTATTTAATAATGAAATAATAAGAATACTAATACATGCTTTGTGCTAATGTCTGCATCCTTATAGTTACTACTGAACTGGAACTGAAGGTGGTGTGTGTTATTTGAAAGGGGCAATGTATCTAGAGCTTTTGGAAACCATGAACAGTAGTTAAAAATGCAATATGGCTTTGCTGAAGTAAGAAGATCTGCATGAGAGGGCAAGGTTTTATAATCAAGAACTGCATGTATTAATGATCTGAAAAAAATATGCAAAAAAGATAAGGCAAGCACAGGCAGGAAAAATTCAGCATGCTGTTGGATGGGGATTATATGGTATACACATCTGGAAATAAAAGAGAATGGTATTTCCATTATTGATCAAATATTTCATCCTAATTAGATTTGGTACTTTGGTACAAGGCATCTTAAAGCTATCTTAGATATTGTAGCCTGATAATAACTTCAGAAATCAGGTTTGACAAGAGAGTTAAGAGAAAATAATACAGGCAAAACTTTTAGAGCTGCATAATATTACAGTATTTGAAAAGCTGACAGCTTTACTTTGTATTGCTTAATATCAATTGAAATATTTCATGGGTGAAAACGTAGAGCTATGAGCAACATAGTAATTAAATGTGTCAATCAGTGTTTTATTTCAGATGATATCACTAGCATGGTATGTGCTGGATTACAGCTCTGCCTTCCACAGGAGAAGCAATTTTAGTAAAGGACTTGCACCTATGATCTAGATAGAAGGTAACAGTAAAAAATTTAACTTAGAGAATTGGGGAAGAGATTATTTGGTTTAGAAGCAGACTCAACATCACAGGATGTTAATGTATACCTTAGCCTGAAATTACCCTAAACAATTCAGAATAGAGAAAGTATTGGCAATTTTATCTTAAACATTACTGTTTATTGCTCCAGCAAAGTATAGTTTCACAGATATTAATTTACTTATTTTTAAAAGCAGTCCAAATATCACGAGAACTACAATTGAAATAGTCCAAGTTCTTAAGTGCTGTAATTTTACGTAAATTTGTACAATTTTGTGCACCAGTAACCTCACTGGTAATCTTATCTGTCCTGGCTTGCTTTCAGAAAAATAATTTTCTCACCCTAGATGGTCTCTCCAAAGACTGCTTTCTGATGTCCTGCATCCAAGTGGGCCAAGTAATGCAATATGTTGGAAACTTGTAGATGCAATTGAGAGGGAACAGTAAATCGTTGTGTTTTTTAGTGATTCCTTTAGCAATGAAGGGTTTTTACTAAGAGCTGTGGATTTAATATTGTTGTCCAGTTTCTGAATTGCAATGGAAAAATTTTAATAGTAAGGTACAATAACAGATTTTGTTGATGACTCTATGTCTGAATTTAAATGTTCTATACATACATTAGAAAAAAAATGTAAGAAACAGTAAGTCACCACCAAATAAATGTGATGAGATGAACAACCCAGAAAATATCACAGTAACAGGCAGAAAAAATTAACTGTATTTTATAAGTCACTATTTGCATTACATCTCTTGTAACTGAGGCTATGTATCTTTGAAGTTTACTTTATTATTCATATAGTATATATTTAGCCATCTCAATATGCAAAATCAAAGTACTTTATCCGATGGTACAGCTACTGAATCTGCATGTTCTAGACTACTCATTGCTGGGATGCTTCCTATGGTTCAGGCAGTGAAAATTGTGAAATATCTGTCCCATCAATACAGACCCTTGTTTACCTTGACAAACTCAGTGGGAGTCAACAGTTCATTAAATACCACTTCTTAAACAGCAGAGGAGATGTTTCACTTCACATTTTGCCTGGAATAATTTATCTAAAGTTTCTCAAAATCTAAGTAAACCATAGTTTTAAAAATTTATTAAAAAAAAAAAAATTCCTATTTTAAAATTTATTTTGCAGACTGTAACCTGTTATTTTAAGAGGCCCTTAGCCCAGATCTGGTCTGTAGTTACAGGTTGATGGAGATGAGTGGCTGAAGGGTTGTTTTGCTCCACGCTGACTGTTCTGCCTGACACACTCATGTAGACTGCTACCAAAGGCCTCTAAAGACTGCCATCTACAAAATTCTGGATACAACGGTATAAATGCTGGTTTCTAAATCAGACCATTTCTTTGTCATTAGAAAGTTTTTGAAATGTGCTTAAAGAAGGGATGGATCAAAAGCTTCATCGTTATTCTTGCATGCTTTTAAATGTTTGCTGACAGGAATGCAGGTAGATTCTATTGTTCTCAGCAAAATACTGTATAGCTGAAAATTCTGGAATTGTTGATCTTGTCACAGCTTTCTTAATTTTGTGCGTGTATCTTTTTCTCTTGCATACACACATATATGCACATATATGTATCATGTAGATAGCAATTGTGAGCTGGAAGTTAAATGAAAAAATTTGTGAAGTGACACAAGTAAAAGACTTAATTCTGAAGTCATCACACTGGAGACTATTAAGACCTGTGTGGCTGAACTAGCTGTGGGTTTGCTGGCAGATCTTCCTTAATTAGAAGACAGGACATCAAAGTGGTCACTTAAAAACCAAAACAGGAATCTCATTTGTTTTGGAGAGCTTTGCAGGCCTTTTTGAGGGGTATTTCTGAGCACAGTCTCCAGATCTGTGCTACTGCATGAAATGAAATATTTAAAGTAAACTAAAGGAAATTGTTTTAAAGTTATTCTCCTAATTCATCAATTTACAAGCTAACTATGGCCTGGTTATAGGATGCTTAAAACACTACACAAAGGAGACAGAAAAAAAGGCACATGCAGAAATGAATTGCTATTTGGATGGGTATTTGGAGCTTTGCTGTCCTTCGGGCTACCTCCCCCTTCCCACCCAACAAACCTCTGCAACTGGTGAGAGATATTAATAAAATAGCGACAGCTCTTTTTTAGGGTAATAGCTCTAGGAATGATGACAAGAGATGCCTTGTCATAAGTCACAAAATAGTCTTGATTTTTAATTGCAATGCTAATACATTTGGGAATGGAATAAAAAAGGAAAACAAGGGGAAAATACCTGTTTTTGAGCCAGCTCAAGGGGTAGTCTTAGCCTTTCATAGATATGCTAGTGTTTCATAGAATTTATACTGGGTATTTAATGAAATATATTGAGAGTAACACAGCGGTTAGACAAATGACTACTTCCCTCTTAAATGTTCAAATCTGAATAATACATGAAAATTCCTGAGTCTCTCCAACACTCAGCTTTAATATCTTTGCAGCTTCTTGAAAGAAAAGAGTTAGACAGCTCTGGCTGATTTTAGTTCTGAAGCAGCAATGGAGACAGGGAAGCACAAATGCGGGCGTTGTTCTCTTCAGTCTGGAGGGGCACCTCAGGCACAGCCTTGTGCTCTTGCCTTAAGGGCTTTCTGGTTACTCTGGGCAGCTGCAGAGTACATGCCCAGGGCTTTAGGTCTGCCTGCTGCCCAGACAGAAAAACAAGATGCTACTGAGCTTAAATAGTTTCTTTTACACTCCTGTCTTTCCCAAAGGCCATTCAAGAGGGGAGAAAATAAAATTTGTACCTTTGTGCTACCTTAATTTTGTACAGCTTGCCTACAGTAGCATCTTATTCAGGACAGGCTATTGACACACTTTTTGAGCTGGGATACATGGTGTTCTCTTTCTGCATAAAAATCTCATAAAAATCTAAATTATGGTGAAATTTTCTTTGTGGGAGCAACATAAAGATCATTAATGATAAAGTCACGGAAAGAAAAAAAATTATTAGAGGTCCTTGCTTCCTTTCTTGAGTTATGAAGACTTAAATTTCAAACAATGTTTTCTACATTCGCTTGTATCACTGTTTTTCTTCAGTGTGCTCCTTTTGTGGCGTCATTTGTTATGGCCTTCTCTCTCCTCTCTCTCTCTTTTTAAAAACCATTCCTTCACTTTTCTCCTTTTTGTCTCCCAGATCATGAGTATCACAATCCCTGGACAGGTTGGTGGGTTGGTGGCTCTGAATACATTACACAACATATTTGTATGTTCTAAAGCACTGATGCAATCTTTGCCCCTACTTCTGCTGCAGTGAATTTTCCATGCTGTTTGTCAGTGGTTTTTGTGACTGGCACCACTGAATTTTTGACCTTGGATTCCATCCATTGTTCATAATTTTGAGAGTATGCAGGTCTCATGGCTGAAGAAATTATTCTTGGCTGTTTTTTCTCTTATGCATTTGTTTCCTTGGTACTTCTTATTTAGTAAAGAATATTACTGGAACTCATGAATGAGGAAGATTTCAGCACACATGCTAACAGAATATTGTCTGTGCATAAGTGAGTAAAAACCCATCATAGTGAAACCCATGTTTTCAGTAATGATGTTTATAGGTAGCTCCAATATATGCAGTGATTGTCTATATATAGACACTGAACAGCACATTGAAATGCCATGAAAAAGTTGGGAGGTTTTGTCTCGCTGCATAAATAAGTTCAGTAAATCCAGGCCAAGCACAAGCGATTTCTTGTCAAATGCAGAATTAGTTCCTATGAGGAGCCTATAACTAACATGCATTATTCTCTAAAACTGTGATCATTTAATCAATAAATGGTAAAAAAAATCTCAGAATATAAAAGAAATTGCACTGAATGAAGCTTGTGTGTATGCCTAATAAGAATGTGGGCATCTACACATGCATATATAGCAAGAAAACCTCTGCAGTTGTGACAGTATTAGCAATATTTTCCCCACAAATTGTCAAATAGGCAGAAATTGAATTGAGGAATGCAAAACACTTATTTGAATGCAAAGGTGTGAAATTCTTTCCAGTTGCATGTTCCAGTTGAACATAAGTGACTGCAATCAAAATATTTCAAATTGCCAGAGTCAGGACAAGCATCTTCATTATTTGGAAAAAAATCCTAAAAATACAATATATACTTGCTGTGTGTTGAAGGTCTCTCTCCACTGACTCATGAGATTTCATCCATATAGCATAGATGTCAGGAAAGAGGATATAAGGGTGTGGGGAAAACAGAAGTGGTCAGGCTTCTCCTGAAAGGTTACAGCTACTGCTGTTATAGTTCATGTTGCACAGCACATGACAAAACCTCAAGGCTTAAGTATCTTATTCATCTGAATAACCAGTAAGTAATAACTGAATTGAGGGCTTTGTCACTGCGATTTCTTCCCCTGCCTGTCTTCCAATTAGAAGTACTTATTTTATTCTGATTATTAGAATTTAATTTATTGTTACCATTTACATTACTGCCAAATGGCTTTAAAATGTTTTGCTACCATGAATGTGTCAGTGTTGATCAGACTTCTTCAATGGTTTTAATCCACAAACATACCTGATATGAAAAACAGCTATTGCTCTTATAAATGAGATATTCATAATAATTTCTTTGGAAGTGCCACTAATTCAACATTTGCTGTAGTAGTAAAACTATCTCAGGATACTGTCAAATCAAGACAAGGCAGATGCTTTGATAGCATGTAAAGAAAACTGGTTTGCACTTATCTACCAAAGCACATTCTTACGTTAAAACAAAATAAATCGCTGTAGACAAGGACAAGCCTAAAGCATATCTTACTGTGTCAAAATTATGGTCACAAAATGACAAACATTAATACAAAGATCTCTGGTGCAAAGTTGAAACAATGTTGTGATTAATTATATTGCCAGCAATACAAGGAAATAAACTTTGACCAAGTGAGAGTAGTTTCTAAGGGCAGACATCTCCATCTTGACTTGTCTTAGATATGCCTGTTAGAAGCACAATTGAAATGACACTTACTTTTTCATCAAACCAGTTTTATTAAGTTATCAGAGAGTAAATTAATAGGGGAGTAATGGAAATACTGTATTCACTTAAAATTTCCAGTAGAATTTTAGATTGCTTGCCTACATATAATTTCTGTTCTTTCTGCACAACTCTCAGTTCAAAGCTAAGCCAGTTCTAATCAAATTGCAGGCGAAGTGTTCAGAGTTTCTACAAGAAGATGTAGCTGTTACTCAGAGTTCTGCCCAGCACACAGCCAGAGAATGGATGGTGATTCCTCTCTACTGCAAACAGGCAGCAATTTATCTTAGCATGCATGGGTAAGCTTAGCTGATTATGTCTCAGCACTGAATGTGCAAAATCCTTTACAGAATACGGGGGGTTTTTAACCGTGACATGAGGATAGTAGAGGTAGAAAGTTACTGTTTTTCATGGTTGTGTCTGTGCTTTCTCATTTTTCATCTCTGTTCTTAATCTAAAATCCTTGGGTTTAATTAATAGAAAATAATGAGAAGAAATACATCTAACCTGTCGAAAGCACATGAGGGAGAACTGAGTTTTGGAATAGATACTCTTACATGATAGCCATAGTAGCTTTGGTAGAAACGACACATGATTGTGTATTAAAATGGATGAAAACAAATCCAGATTTAGTCATCTAAGAATTATAGTTGAACTAATACCTTTCAATCTTCCTTGGTTTCAGGAAATGAATGATTTAACCTTTTAGTTTTCTGATTTTGATGGTTCCAATTTTATACTTCTACAAAAGAGGATGATTTCCAAAGTGTGGGGAAGAAAAATTTCCCTATTCTTTTTATTGCTTTGCTTATGGAGGAGCACCACTGAATTGGTATGACCCTGATCATACTTCAGGGTAGTCTCAGGAAAGCAATAAGCTACATCACAGCTTTAGTTGCTCAAAAGGGACTACATGCCCCTATCATTCACATTCCACTTACAAAGCTGTAAGCTGCAGAGCCATTATTTCTATCTGCCTGGAAAAAAATGAACATTCTTACATGATCTGTCTTCTCTTTCCTTAACTAGGAAAAGAAGCAGTTGCAACTACGGAATTGGTTTTTTTTATATTGCCAACAGCAAGGTCAGGGTTTAGATGTAACCACTATCAATAAAAACTGGCTAAGCACAAAACGTCCTCAGATGCAAAAGATGAAGTCCTCAAGAGGCCCTATGAATGGCTGCAAGATGGGATTTGGTTCTCTAAATACAAGCAGCTACTGCCATTGGCTGTGCCAGAAGGCATTTCAGACTTGTACGTGGAGCTGGCAGGTATGTCCAGGAGCTCCGGGAGGTTTAACTGGGGAGCACTGGTGGAAGGCCTGGCAGGGGCTCCTGGGCCCTGCTGTGCTGGCAGGCTCTGGCTGTTGCAGCTTCCCCATGTGAGGCACGGCTCCCCTGCTCCAGCTGTGCACTGCAGGCTGTGCCTGGCCCCATGGTTGCCACCAGAGCTGCTCTGATCCCCTGGCCTGGGGGACTATGTGCTGGGGAAACTCCCTGTCCTGCTGCCCCGCATCCCTTCTGTCCTGCTCCTGGCTCAATGGCACTTTGGGGAATGCCCAGCTGCCACTGCTCCTTAGACATCTACGGCCAGTTCAGTCCTATCCAAAGAGCCTTCAGCATGGCCTTGCCTGCACAGCAGCATTCTCTGCTTCATGCAAAACAACAGGATTTTCTTGAAAGTTCCCAAGAACTGTGAAACAGACCCACAACAAGTATTGCTTTTGCAGAGCACAAAAACACAGGAGAAAGCCTGGAAAGCAAACCAAAGCAGGATCATGCAAAGGTCAGCAACTCAAATACATGATTATGAAGTATATAAAAGGTTGAATGTTCCTGCATCCTCGGCTGCTAAGGTGTTTGATTTGGAATAATGTTATGGACACAAAAGAATGCAAAGAATTTGCCTTTGTTTACAGAGGAAAAAGTTTCTCGTTCAGCTATTTTTCCAAGTGAACACTAATTGAAGACTTTCAAAATCCATGAAAAAGTCCCAAACACTTAATACTTTATTTGGTAGCACAACCAGACAAGATAATCACAACTGAAAATACTTCCCAATGATTTAGGGGATTATAATTATTCTAATAAGTATTTTCCTAAATTTTTTAGGGAAGGGGAAAAAGAGAGTGATAGAATGTGTTGTTGATGGCTTCTATTAATAGTCACCACTATTCTAAAGTTATTTGTGATCTAAAATGATTTGAATGTTGCAAACTTTCTTCTCACTACTTTGGCTTAAAGCCAATTTCTTTAAGCAATTGGGTCCAATGGGACCTTTTGAACAGCTGGTAAAAAATCTACTGGAAATATATGTTATGATCAACTTCTGGACTACATAAACCAGCATTTGTAATGGAAACACCAGCAATCTTTAATTGTGATAAATATCAAAGGTATTAAAGTGGGAGGGGTATGTAACTAAATGGAAGTGTGACTTATCAGCTCTTTTACAGTGACCACAAGGAAAGGTAAAGCCGAGTTTATATTTACATGTCATTATGTATTCCTTCTGTGTGCATTTCTCAAAAGAAAGGTTTAAGTTATCAGGATAATGTTCTACTACAGGAGACCAGAACACCAGCGTGCAAAGATAATGGTGTAGAATCTCTCAGGAGATGAACATTCGGAATTTATGTGAACATTAGTTACAATGCAAAGGCAAAGGTAAAACGTTTACATAATTCCTACAACATGTATGAAGTGAGGGATGGGGTTTTTTGTTAAAGTAACAATGCTGGGAATCAGGAGATCTTCTTTCTGAATCTACATTGATTTATTGTTTTGAGTGTGGATGAAATGCTGCAGAGTGCTTTTGCTGAGCCAGCTCTAGAATGGGGATAAAAACACTATCCTACAGGTCTCAAAGTTCCTCAGAGTAAAACTTGTTATTGCTTGTGAACAATGGAGAAGTTGATGCCAAGGAAAGTCAAATGACTTGCCTGTGCAAACAAAAGGAGGGAATGATGCAGGTCCTGTGAATTCCTGTTCTGTTTACTAGATTGCACTGCTGATTAGATAAATGCAAGAGCAGAGTTGAATATTGTTTCCAGGGGAGTTTGCTGACAGTCAGCTTTAAAAAGGTTTCTAAACTATGAAGTTTAAAAAAGAACTGTGCAATCTTGTCCAGTTGTCATAAGTGATGGCATAAGATGATTAAATACTCTGACAATTAGAAATACCAATGTCATGTATCATATCTCCTTCTAATCTCACCAATCAGAACTTCAGCTGCTTCATATTCATAGAGAAGGAACACAGTAAAGATTTGCAAATTTTTTATCCACTCTGCTTCATCTGACCTATAAAAATATTACCTGTTATTGTCTATTTTTGTATAACAGTAAAATTAAAAAATGAATTCAACAGGCAGATTCTTATATCATAATTCCTGTCTGAGATATACCAGATGATAACATGCTCTCTTGTGAGTGGGATTTTAATTGGTGCAATGCTTTACTTTTCCACTCTTTTCATCAGAATACCAATAAGATGATTCAAACAGCTGGCATGTAGCACTCTGCAAAAAAAAGAACTAATGAATTAATGTATCAAATAATTAAAGTTATTAGTTGCTTCATGCTAGTTTTCATCAATAATATTTATTGCTACACACAGACTTGCTTCAGGTTATCATAGTGCATTTATCTTCATGACAGGGCAACCACTAGATGGGAAACCCCAGATAATGGATGTTCACTTTCCAACACCATCTTCTTCAGGCACACCAGTTTTTCTGCAGTGTTTTACCCAGGTGTAACCAGTGTCATAGTCTTAGCCAGTGTTTTACCTGAAAACATTTAAAAAACTGACTTATCACACAATTAAACGAAAATGTCCAAAAGATGTTCATTATTGCACACCAACCAATAGAGCTGAAGCAGGCACTCAGGCAACGTACAGATTGTTCACAATATTAATATGCAGGGTACTACTGCTAAGTTGTTGCAATAGTAACAGAATTACATTAATCTTATTTAATCAACTTTAAAGTTGTGCTACAATGTAGAAAAGGATCTGAATAACAATAGACCTGGCTTAGACTTAGAAAGAGAGTACATAGCATGGTTTGTTTGGGACAATATCTGAAAAGTTCTTCCTACGAGCATATGAACTAAAGATAATGTCTCTAACCATGGATTCTGATATTGCTTACTATGACAAAGTCTTAAGATAATTCAGAATATTAAAAAGACCAGAGTTAAAATATTCTCATGAGTAAGAACTGTTTGCCTGTGAGCTTTATATGGTTCTAGCATTACTTTTGACATGCTGATTAACGTACTTATATTTCTGTTTATCAATTGTGATGCACAAAGGTGTTAAAATTTAATTGTTAATGAAGACCGAAATAACCTGGGATCCTTGAGGACTAGATAACTGCCAAATGTGATTTCACTTCCCATTACTTTCTTCCTTTTGTTTGAAATTATTTTCTCCAATTTTTAGTTTGTCAAGTCATGCCAGAGTTGAAAAATACCAAGGATATCTCCATTAATCTAGATCAAATAATTACTCTAGATAGTCTGTTAGGTATTTCTAAAGATATATTGTATCAATAACCTTAAATTTAATGATGGAAAGAAGTAGTTGTGTTACTTAAAAAGTCTTCCACCTGCACTTAAGACTGAGAAACCAAGACCTTGGTCATTTTCTCCTGATCCTGAGGGTCTGTGTGTACAGCAGTGTCACAAACCTCTGGTTTGGAAAAGGAAGGGTTGCACGAGAAACACTCAGTTTTTATGAAAATGTACTTTTAGAATGTTGTGTATTCTTTCAAAACATAATGTCTGGCTGTATTTCTTTTAGAACTCTCAGTGAAAAAGGAAACAAATTTCTGCACAACAGAACTGGCATGATTAACCTGTATTTCCTGACAAGTTTATCTCGTTGGGTCCAGTCCTGTCATCTGCCCCAGGCAGCCCTCTACATTACGTACTATGAAGTCCCACAACTCCTATCAGATGTTTGTCCTGCTCTTCCAGCAGCCTTGGCAGTGATGGCAATGGAAATCTGACTGATCAGATCCCAGCTCCTTGAGAACTCTGTATTCCTTGACATTGCCTCCTGTGGCAGGAGGGTGTTTGCAACACGCCTGTGCTGATGGCTGCATGTGCTAGCAGAGGACAAGGAAAGGCTGTCATTCCAGGTAGGATGAATTTTTGCAGGCCTGGAGCCTTGTGAGGGACAAACAGTGAGGGTAAACAGCAATGGAGCCTTCTCCTTCCCCATGGAGCCCCAAGGCAAGCAGGGCTGGCAAGCATGGCCAGCCAGCACAGTGCCTGTTCAGGTTTCAAACACAGGCCCAGAGTAAAGTGAGGGTATGACAGGAGTGTGAAAAGCAAAGGTTTTCTGCTGTGAGACAGCATTTCTGAAGTGGTAACGTGGCAGAGCTGAGTGGGATGCTGGTTTTCTGAAGACTGCCAGAAAGCTACGGAATGAGTAGCTGTTTAGCTAAAACAGCAGGAGGAGTGCTAAAGGGAAGTAGAACTGGAACAGAGGGGTTTGGGCTAAAGCCAGGGCGGGTGGGAGTAGGTGAGGGAGGTGCTCAACACATCTTAGCTGGCTCAATGTTTTGTATTTGCAAAACACTCAGGGTCTTCTAATGGTGCAGTGCAGCGTGGGCTGCAGCATCATCACTAAGTTGTCATGCTGCCACTGAATAAAAGATATAACCGGGGTACACTTCTCTAAGCGTCTTTTCACTTTGTTTTAAATCAGTAATGGTTTAGCATGAACTAGCAAAGCTCTCAGGTCATTGCAGAAAAATGATTGCAGTATATGGCTTTATTTTGACAGGTGGTGTAAATCTTGACCCAAATTTTCATACCTTTGCAGAAGTTATGCAGTGTACATTCTGCCTTTCATGCTTCTCCCCAGTTGTACCAAAGGGCATGTGTGCAAATGTAATTGGAATCATTTCAAAGCATCCAGCTCAACTTCTGATATATTTGTGTTGCAATACGCTGTTGTAATCTGTCTCTAAGATATGTGGAATAGGAGGCTCTTTCTGAGAGCTGAAGCCTCCTTGCGGAGAGTTGTGCTTTGCTGCATAATGTCAACATAATGGAGCTGATTTAAGGATGCTATGCTTGCCCTCAATATGAATTTCCTTGCACTAACAGCCCCGGTTTAAATCTCATTGTGGGATTCTCCTGTTCTTGCAATCAGTAGGAAGTCAGTCAGGTTTTTGAATTTTGTGAGAGTAACTTGTCCTCCTTGGATGCTAGTCACTGCTTATTGCCTCATGATCAAAATGCAGCTTCAGCTCTTTAAAGGAACAGCTACATGTAATAAAACTCTCTTTACTCTCCTTGGAAATGAAATTCTTCAAAGTAAGAGTCCTATTTCAAGGATCTTTTGGCTTAAAAAGGAAGCTGAATTCCCATTTAAAGTATGTGTACCATTCAGAGCTCAGTGGTGCAGCATCTCATTAACAGAACACCCTGCTGAATTGTCTCCCATGGACTGCTATTTCTATACTGAGGACACTGGAGTTTGTTCCTCCTGCACTTGTCAGTGTATTTGGGGACTGGGTAGTGTATGTGGGGAACAAACCTGGTAGCTCTTTATTTTAGCCCCTGTGTGCCCCTGATCTAGAGCTGCTTGGTGCTATTTCTTAAAGCTAACCTAAATATCTATTAAAGGGAGAATTCCTTCTCCAAAGAGATTATGGCTGAACTCCTTATAACCTAGAAGTTTTGAAGGGCAAGAATAGATCCTTGGGTGTATTGGAAAAGATTTCAAATTTAGGCAGGAAATTGAGTAAGAGCAGGGGCTAGCATTGGATACTGGTTCCATGAGCTGTAGCAATATTTTGGGTTATCCACAGAGAGATTTTGTGAATCTGAAAAATAAAAAGGGTTTCATAAATGTCTAAAAAGTGTGAAAGATTTGGAAAGCTATTCCACTCAGTGTCTAGAAAGTGAATAAATTGGGTAAATTGATCTACAGATAAGTGCAAATCAAAATATTGGCTCTAGATTCAGCCAGTGGCATTGTTACTACATGGCTTTCCATGTCCTTCTGAAGAAATAGACAGACAAGTCACTGGCAAGAAAAAAAATGCATCTAAGGAAGTACCTGTCCAAGATGTAGTTATAAAAATACAACGTAGTTTTGGGTATAAAACTTTAATCATACTTAACCTCAGCTGCCCACTGAAATCAGTGATGTTAATGAATACAGTCCCTTTAATATAATTATGTCAAGTTGATTGCAGATACAAGTAGTCTTCTATACTTCTGTATTTATATATATATAGAAATGAATTACCAACAACTGAACTACAGTCAAACTCTTCCCCCTTTTCTGTAGACAATTTTAAACTTTCAGCACTACCACATCTTTCTCTTCTCACCTGGTGATTATAGGTAACAATTTTATTAACAATTTAATTATTTTCTTTAGAAGCCAAGATAATTATAAAGGGCTTGACTTGGCTTCTGCTGAAAGTCTCTTTTAATGATTTTGCCATTGACTGTAGTCCAGCATGAGAGAAGAACAGATCATAATCAACAAAACCATATCTCAAAATTGTGCAGAGTTGGGAGAAATCAAAAGAGCAATGCTGTTAATATTTTACTGAATAGCATGGTACTTTTGTATGGGCTATGAGTTCCCTCTAAATTTATACTGACGGGATCCTGTAAAGCTCTATTCACTTTCATAGTGATTTTGTGCTATAAAAGGTAGTAGTCAACGATCTGACAAAAAGCTGGACTGACATTTATGAGATCAAGCTTTTGTTCCTGATTTTATCATACCCATGTTCCTTGTCAAAATCTTTCCTTGCATGCTTAACCTGAAGAGGAATTTGAAATAGCTGGAAGGGCTGGTCCATGTCTCAGGTGTACGGATCTGGGAGAAGATGATCATGTAGACACTTACTAGAGAGAAATGCAAGAAAAAGCTGAAGGGGCAGAATACTTGCAGATGATTTGGTGAGCTGGTTGTATTTGAGATGCAGAGTAAAGTGAGTATCAAAAAAAAGACAACAATTTAAAAGGATGCTTATAAAAGTTACATTGTTAGCAGCAGAGTAAAAAAACTTTGTAAGAAAATACATTTACAAAGGGTAAAGAAAAATGTTGCAATTCTGATGAAAGAAAAAAGAAAAGCGTACATGTTCTCACAACTGAGCTGTAAGAACAGGTTAAAGTACCAAGGCCAGAAATGATTGAGCAATTTAGTAAAGTCATAAACATTAGCCATTAATTTTATTTTCTAAACATAGGAGAAGCCAGACCTATCTAGAAAGGCTTTAGGGCAAACAAATGCTTTGTAAGGTAGAGAAGGGAAAGATCTATTAACTATGGAAGAGCTTTGGAAGGTTACCAAACTCCTGCCTAGGGTGATGGGGGCATGTTCTGGAGGTGTTTATACAACACCATTCTTTATACAAACCATTATTTAAAAATGGAAGTAGTCTGTTGCATCAGATCACCAGAAGCAAATGTTATTGATCCAAGAATTTTTTAAAAATGCAGAAACAAAATTTTGACTGCTACTTGTGATTTTTCTAATTTGATTTTTGTAAGTGTCAGGATGGGCTTGATTAACTATATGAAGGACCTGTGGCAGGTGAGATTTTTATAAAGGTTTTCAAGGAGATGGAGAGGAACTAGATACTGGCAAGTAAAACTTCTGCAGCAAGCAAGTTAATGGAAATTGTAATGAAGAACAGAATTAGCAGTTAGATAGGTGAATATGCTGAGTATGAAAGAGAGAAATAATAATGTACAAACCTAGGAAAAGATATTTTAAGGAATCAGGTAAGCATGCAGATGCAAAAGATCAGGTTGACAATGTATCTTACTCTCCAAAAACTATTTTCCAAGATGCCTCATCTTTCTTTTTTCCTTTTCCTTTTTTTTCTTTATGGAATAATCATACCTTGAATAATAAGAAACAGGCTGAGAATAAATGTCAGGAACTACTGATCAGTCTTATGAAGACTTACACATATAGAATTCTTCTGGAAGAGTGAGTGAAGCATAATGTAATAAATTTGCACAGACTGCAGACGTATTGTGGCTATAAAGACTTTCAGAAGAATTTCTAAGGTGCTGGGTGACAGAAATTAAGTTTTCAAGAGTAATGTACTCCTACAGATACTTGGCTTTACCATTTAGAAAAGGGACCTTAAGAGTAGTTCAGGGTATTTTATTGAAAATGTTGACTTAATGCTCTTTACCACTTGGAAAGGCAAATAGATTACTGAATTTTTAAGACAGGAAAAAGAGTGACAGGGAAACACCTCAATGTCCCTATATAGCTTCATGATGTGCCCATCTCTTAAACACTGCATGAAGTCCTGATATTGAAAAGATATATAGTACTACCATAAAAGGTAGAATGAAAAGCTGTCACAGATATAAGCAGGCCATGTAAAAGGAGAGATTAAATAGATTATGTTTCTTCAGCGTAAGAAAGGGAAGATAGATTGAAGGAAAATAAAATGTACATCTCTAAGATCAAAGATGTTATGGAAAAGGTGAATTGGAAATGATTATTCATTTATTCTTCCTCTCAAGAACCAGGAAGGACCAAATGAAATTCCCAGCCAACCAGTTAAACAAAGACAACATCATTACTATTATTATTATTACTATTATTACTAGTACTACTATTACTATTATTACTATTATTATTACCCTTTGTGTAATTGTGAACTTGTGCCCAGAACATTTGGATAGCAAAAGTGTGAATGTCTCAAGAAGTTATTAGGCAAATTAGTGGATGAAAGACTCACTGAGACCAATTAAATACAAAGATACAGATGAGTTCTTTGGCTAAGAAAATCTGTAAGGTGCACCTTCCAGAGGTTGGTTGCCTCTGCTGTATGAAGCTCATAGAGCCCACCACTGTCACATAGAGGGCACCGGTCCAATTCAGAACAGCTTTAGTTTCTACTGTAAGATGTTCTATTGTCTACAAGCATGCAAGCATGAAGATAAACATGTGACTCGCAGGAGTGAAAGGTTTTGAAGACCAGCTCTAAAATAAGCCAGGTAAAATGGTCAGAAAATAGGGTGAAATGGGAACTGGGAAATGTTAAGTGTTTTAGTTAAGAACTCAGATCTTGGAAGGTCTTGATTACATTCAGAAATTCTTTCCTGAACTATTCAACTTACTGATACTAAATAATAACTCCCTTAGTTTGACTAAATTTCCTTAAAACCTTCAGTCTGAAATTTTTTAACCCCACCTCTACAGATTACTCATAACAAACACTGTCAGTTAATCAAGACATCCAAAATATTTTGAACAAGTATATCAAATAGTAGTAGTATAAAAAACGAGTATTAATAAAAAAGCCTTGAATTCATTAGCAACAGATACTACAATAGTCAGCTCTGTAAAAGCATAAATCTGACATCTGATTACTTTAGGATTGCATCCATTCAGCATGTTTAAATTCAAAGCAGAAACACACCTTAACATCAGGTGTGCTCCTGTACCTACAATAACTCTGAAATTCATAGAAAGTGCAAGCTTGTCTTTTAAGATTTAAATTTATGGGTAGACAAAATCATAGTATATCTACTTCCATGGCATCCGTTTATTCATGTGCAATGTTAAAAGGCATTTTTTTTACTTTTAAAACCACTGGGGGAGCTTAACTTCTGTTAGTGGAGGCCATCAGCACCTTGCAGATTAAAACCCATCAGCTCCTTCTAAGCTAAACTTTGGTTTCCATACTGTTGTATTTGCACATGTGTAAAGGAAGTTAAAACAGTAACTACTGAAGCCTTGACAATGAGCATGTGCTGGTGTCAGCAGTGCCATCAGTTGCATCAGTGCCAGGATAGGAAACCTTGGCTATCTTTATTTGCCTCAGGTCAGTAGTTTTTATCTGCAGTTAAGTACGATGGAGATTACTTTACTTACTCCTAAATAGTCCTTTTAAGGCCCCTTCATAAAAAACGTCCCATCTGGGTGTGTCTGTGCTGCTATTGATCTCTTTATTCAGTCCTCATAAAAAGGCAGTGAGCAGGCAAATTACATACAAGTTATGGCCACTGAGCAGGCTTAAAAGGAAAGCGTGACAGATTTTTCAGAGGAAAAGAAGTCCTGCTCATCACTGTTCAAATGAACATTTAATAATTCATAACAACTGAGTTATAAGTTTCCCCTTCAATATGTTTCCAAATGTGAATAGATTAAATAGTAATTGCTATCAAACTTTATGTTCTATTTCATGTACCTAATAAAAGTTTATCTAGTGGAGCTTGCTTTGTATCTTTTTGATCTATTCCTAACTGACTGCAATATACTCTATTAAAATATTTATCATTGTGCTATCAAATATTAACCATTTTAAAATCATCTGACTTAAGAAAACAAATAATGTTACTTGCTTAAGTTTTCATGAATTTCCTGATATTTAGTTGTTCAGAACTCTCCCTTGATATAGCACTAAAAATACCAAAGACCCTACAAATTGTATTCACTCTTTTTGAATTGGGCTGTTTTGGAAATGCACTCTGCTCACATCCATCACCACCGTCCATTTTGGCTCTGCATGCAGAATCCTAGTTTTGCTGTCCGTAAAAAGGTATGATTCTGCTTCAGCACAAGAGAATATTAGAGAATTGTTGGTTTTTCTATAGGTTAGTGGAATTTTTAAACTATTTTTAGGAGAGTACAGAATGTTGGTTTGTTTTTTTTAAGGGAAACATTTTAAAGACCTTTCCCTAATTATCCACCTGCTCATTCATTTGAAATTGTGTAGCTTTTTCAGGTAAAAATACTGGCAAGCTCCTAGAGCATAGAATGATCTAGTGATGGGGAGAGGGGAATATTCCTCCCCGAGATGTGCCACAGTTGCATGGCAGCCCAGCCCAGCATGACTGGCTGCCAGGCTTCCATCCCTCCCCAGCTGAGCGGGTTATGCTCTCCCAGGGCGCCCCTGCTTGTTCAACCAGTGGATGATTCATATCACAGAACTAACATAGCAGAAAACTATTCTTTTTTGGTTAGTGTCCTGCTGAGTTAGATCTGAAATCATTCAGTGAAAGGTCAAACAAGTGCCTGAGAGATTGCTAGGGGTGTGGGTCTAAATAGTGGGGAATTGGGAGAAGAGGGATTGCAGCACTTGCAATTAGAGCAGTTTGGACAGCCATGAAATAGCAGCTCTGAAGCTGACACCTGGGCAAGATCAAGAGGAGAACAACCTCTTTGCTCCAATCCAATCCCTCACCTTGCTGGGGAAAAATTGTTCTGTTAAAGGTCAGGTGTATAAATGTTGCTACTGAATCATTTCTTTTTGCTTTGGAGAAAGCAAGTCCTGATCACCAGGCTATCAGAGTAAATCATCTGAAGAGCTGCAGTCTGTTAGGAGCCTGGTGCCTCTCAGTAACAGGGTAACTATGCTAACTAGTCCCCTCTTTTGAGCCTACTCTCTGCTTGACTTTATTTGCCTGTTATTTTCTTTGGCATCTCCACACACAGGTATTACCTAATTCACAACCCCCATCCTGTTCACAGAGGCCTTCCAGCACAGACACTGGGATAATGAGCTCTCACCAATACACCCCTCTAGTCTACTGCTTCTGTAGGTTCTTTCATTTTCACAATATCCCACACACTTTACAGGCAGCAGTGCTAAAAGACTGAGGCATGATCCCCAACCTAGACATGCTACAGGAATTATGCAGATCTTTGTAACTATCTGAGAGAGCATCTTGCGTTTTCATCTCCTCTGTGCTCTTCATAGACGAGAGGTGCCTCACTTAATCATTTCTGTTAATATACAGTGTTTGTGTTCTGACATGTTTACTCTGACTAAAATATCCTCTCCCCAGAGAGAGATCAACCTTCCTTTTCTCCTTCAAAACTAGCATCTCATTAAAAAATAACATTCCATGATATTCATACTTTGGTGAACAACTTTCTGTGTATCCCAGCATCTGTATGGTTATTCTGTGGGTTGTGTATTTTGGAAGGAATACATTAATAAGCACATTCACATAGTTGTTTCTCAGGATATCAGGATGGCATTACACCTATAAGTCACCAGCGTGCTTCCCCTGAGGCGAGCAGAACCAGTGTTTTGCATCATCTGAGGATCAGGTGTGATAACACCGATTTTGTATTCTTGCCTTGCTTGTTTTACATTTGTAAGCCATACTTTGCCTCGAGTTGCAGCAGTGGGGTTCTGGATTAATGTAAAGAGAATTATTCTGGATTTGAATTTGGAGCCATTTGAAGGAGAGTCTGTTCCTCTTGAATCCAAACCCTGGTACACACACACAATTTCTTTAGTCTGCATAACAACCACGAAAGATAGGTATTTTGAAATCAGTATTTTGTGTATAATGACCAGGGGCAGATGAGTGTTCCCTGAGGGCAGCAGTGCTCAGCCCCAACAGAACTTTATCCTTTTCAATAAATTCTTTTTATATTTTACTTCCCTTCAGCTCCAAGTGCGGCAGTGTGCTTACTAGTACCAGCCTTGGCACTAAACCACACCAGAACTGAAAGTATATACAGCACCTGTGCAGAGGTGAGTCCCATTGTATCCTGACCAGCTAAAAGCTTTAAAACTGCTATTGGTAAAAAGATATAAAAATATATAGGTGGATCCTCTATGGCTCCCCAAATAGGCAGTTGCAATGGTGAACTGGAAAGCAGGGCATCCTAGTTCTGAATTTCTATTTCTTTTTTGTTGAATTTTCCCCATGGCACACGTTCAGTGTGTAGGTATTGGATACATCAGTGTACAAACATGTAAAAGATCACTAACCTTCACTGGGGAGACAATTGCATTTATACATATCTACTCTGTCTAGAAAGGAGTGCAGGGTGTAATTTTTTGAAGAAAGATTTTTAAAGAAGTAGATGGTATGTGTCTTTTCCTCTTTTCTTGCTGAACGGTAAACCCAATCTTCCAAAACAAAATGTTAGTATGAGTTCCAAGTTCACAATTTCAAGTTTGATTTTCTTTGGCAATTCAATCTCCATGGTGATTTTGATCAAACGCCTCAGGTTCTAACATTTGCAACACATGATAAAATCCACCCCAAAAAAGCTCATATTTAAATTATCATATATTAAGTTAAATGCATGCTGTGACAGTATATGAATTATCTGACAGGCTGCAGAGTAACACAAGGTTAGTCTGGAAGACAGATACAAGCACTGAGTGCAGTTTGAGCACTGAAGATAAGAGTGCCATCCTTTGCCTGCTCCTATTTAAATGAACGAAAAAGGGTAAAATGAGATAGATTGTTCAGACCTTGATATAAGGCATCTGGCTGAGGCATCATTTGCTAATTGTTTAAGATTAGTACCATTGAACAAAGATGATTTAAAACACGATTCACTATGGGGTGCAAGCTACTATCGGTAACTCTTACTCACTCTAGGCCTTTGTAGTGCTGTGGGTTCAATGTGTTTACTTGATCTTTGAATGAAGGGAGCTAGAGAATAATATTAGTCATTGAACCTTCCCTCACCTTTTCCCCCATGAGGAAAATGCCTAATGAAAATTCGAGCTATGCTGCCAAACTGATATTGGCAAAAGAGTCACTTTTTCTTTGCCTGACTGGATAAATATGCAGCTGGTTTTGGAATCAATGCTTCTGTGAGTGAAATTAAAAAGTGTTACTTTAAAATGCTGCTGTATGTATAAAATGGACATTAGTTACCTGAAATGTCGTGGCCAAGAAATACAGAAGATGCAAGACTACGAGCAGTACATGTAGAAAATCAAGTAAATGCTCCTGCTTAATATTTTGGCTTTCCATGTGTAAATGTTTCTACCTTTTGATACAGGTTCCTTTTATCAAAAAGCACTATGTTCAGTTTAAAACTGGCCCAAATCAACTGTAGTTGCAGGTTAAATTTCTTGCCAGGCTTGGAGCTTTTAGTTCTGTTTTAATGTTCGTTTTTAAAGGAAATAATTCAGTTTCTAAAAAATAGAAAAATCAAATATATGCTATGCTATGTAATTTCTCATGTTCCAGGAGTTCTAAAAGGGTTTCAGGACCAAACTGTTCTGTTCTGAATTCATTCCCTGTGCTTTGATCTTGCTGGTGAGAAATCCATTGTGGGTCTGTGGCAGGAGGCTCTGCTGAGCCCCAGCACGTTCCCCGCACGCGCAGTGCCTGCAGCCTCAGGGGTCCTGGGGAGGGCTCAGAAGCAGCGCCAGGCACAGCCACATCTATTGTGCCTCTTCTTCTGAGGGCAGCAAACCTTCCTGTACCAACCAGACCCTGCTGACCGCTGCGTCTCTGCAGCACAAACCCTGAATGCAAGAAGATAACAGCTGCTATCGCAGTGCTTTTTATCTGCGAGGCAAAGTCTAAAATTGCATCTGACCCCGGTGTGCGCAGAGACGCCGAGCGAGGAGGCTCTGCCTGGATCCTCAGAGGGTTTAGATTAAATCACTAAGAGTGAGGTACCTAAATGAATAGTTCTGAGGATAATAGCTTCTGTGACTTCTACTTTGTGTGGTACAAAATAGACTCCAAACTGCAATTTATCAAATGATATATTGCAGGCCTTAGAAAACACAACTCTGCTTTTGTGTTGTTTTTTCCCTAACAGGTTTACTAATGCATAAAATTACGACACTTCATTGACTTACAGAAACATACATGTAATTAAACTAGCTATGGTATAGATTTAAATTGTTTATTTATAGGTGAGGTTTCTGGTTGCCCTAGGTCAAAGGTTTTTAGCAACAAAGTTCCATAAGAACAGATTTTCTTAATAATGCCAATAGCCTATGTCTAACAAAAAGTAAACAAGCACATACTGGTCTGTGTGTGTGTATCCATCTCTGCATATCTATATTTCTGTACAGCACAGGCTTAGGGAAAAGCAGATCAAAACCACATGCTACGTGTCCAGACAAATAATCTTTTTGAGCTTTGCCAAGGCAACATAATGAGTTCTTATCTTTCTTGTATATTGGGGTCTGCTTGCTTGCCCAGTCATTTGTTTAGAATTCAATGGGAAAATAACAAAGCTAAAACTGACACACTTCAAAATTAAATTAATTGGAATTCTGTTCCTCCATGATAAGACTTGAAATGAGATTTAAATCAGTGTGTGGTTGGTAAAACATGACAATTTGATGTCCATTCCATAAAACTGACAACCGCATCTAGTTGTTTTTCTTCTGAAATTGATCAGATAATTTGGTAAAACTTGGAGAATATCTGACAGTTACACAATCAGACTGAGATTTGTTCAGAAAATTACAACATAGTGAAGGAAACTCAATTAGTTTTGTCAGCAAATATAAAGGCACTAGCTTGCATTTCCAGAAACTGTCTAAAGCTTTTACAAATACTCTTGATTCAGCTAAAATCAAGCTAATTATATGCTGGGCTCAAAAAAGTTCTCATTAAAAGAACATTATTTGTGTTATAATGTCCAAACCTGAAAAGATAGGAAATACTTAAATTAATAAACAATTGCTTTGACAAGCTGGTATAAATATATTATTATATTACTGTAAAATTTGTGCCACAGCACTCCAGACTTGTTCAGCATTTCAGCTACTTACTATCTTTTTTAAACCCACTGTGTGGACATGGTGTTAACTTTACTTTATTCAAATTCTATGCAGAGAATGATACTGACTTGTTTTCATTTTTTTTCCCCTTGTATTTCCTGTCCCTGCAGTACTTCCAATGCTTCACAAATTCTAATGGTTATTTTGCCAGTACCTAGGAGAAGGTACAGGGTGGTGACAACCTTCTTCTGCATAAGGGGTGCAAGATAGAGGGAGACCCTATGATTTCTGAGTGCGTTGTTTGGGAGGCAACTAGGATCTGGTTTGGTGAAGAATTAATAAAAGAGAACTTTGAAACACTACTTCACCTGCTTTCTGCCCAATAATTTTGTGAATCATAACTCAAGTAGAAGCAGCTGGAAAATGAGAATACAGTTAACAATCACATGTGAAAAGTATGGTTTAAATGACCTCCCAAATACAAACAGGAGCTTGCTGGTAGAATCTGAGGAAGTCCAGTTTTCTCAGGTAGCACTGAACAGTGTTGCCTGCACAAGCTTCTTTTCATATACTGTCTTTAATGCTATTTGGTTAATTATCACAATATTTCCTGAAATTCTTTATTTATTAGTTTTCTTTCCAGATATAATTTGTTGACTTGTCACAAATCCAGCTTTTCTGATTCAGAGGTACTCATCACTTTGAGAGGCAGCGGTAATCTCTAGCTTTATTGCTTTCTTTTTTTTTTTTGTCTTAAATTTATTATATAAGATTTGCATTTGTTTTTGCATATTTAGAGCATTTGTATGGCTATTGACCAATTTTATAATATTTGGATGATTGGTGTCAGTAATTACATTTTCTTGTGTTTCTCAGTCTTAAGAATCAAAAGCAAGCTCTTGTAGAAATCTGTCTTTAATGTGTGTGAGTTTAAGAAGGCAGAGAGGCAGTGAAAGAAGGTGAAGGAAAAATGTGAGAGGACTCTCCAGAGTTTCTGGAAGTAGAAGATCAAAACTGTTATGAAAAACAAATCTTAAGAATTTACTACAAACAAAATTTGCAATCAAAGTCTAATCCTGTATGTACCAAACTGATATTTATACTCACTTGTTTACAAGACCCGTTAACCAGAAGAGAAGCTAAATTTATAACTAAGATTTGAAACAACATGTGTTCTAGCACCATTTAAGGAAAATTTTGGCTCTCATTTTAAAGGATGTTAAGTATACTTCCATTTTGTTTTCAACCATTAGCTTTCATCTAGTTTTCACTAATTATTACAGGTACACAGCCAGTGTTTTGCAGTTATTGTCCAGGGATAGTTTAAAGGTACAAAAGCATCATTAACTTAGTCAAGAAGCTGAAGTTTAGGACAGAAAAAGGTGAACATGCAGAGAAATCGCCTTCTTTCTTTTAGTAACAATTCTGAATTTGGCGTTAATATGCTGATGTTTTAGTGTACAAAACTCACTTCACAGTTGCCAAGACACGTGTATTTCCCTATGCCAGTGGGAGCTCCTCCGGGTGTTAGTGGGAGAGAGAGGACACTGAAAGTGTATTGAATTAACTGGACGGCACTGTCAGCGCCCTCAGCTGGAGTCTCCCACGGTTCAGGCATTATGGCACTGGTACAGCCCAGAGCTTTCGCTCGTTCTCTGCTCCCAAGAAGCGGCACATGACAGCACACGGACGAGAGGCAGCGGAGCTGCAGGAGAGGGGCGACTCTCAGAGTTACTTACGTTGACAGCCCAAGCTGTGCCAGATATATCCCGGCAGACATTTATCACATTTAGGCCCTGATGTTCCCTCCTTACACTCACAAAATCCTCTGTCATTACAGCGATCATGGACTGAACCAAAAGGGTTACAATAACAGTCTGCAGAAACAAGACAACACATACACACTGGATTCAGGTCTACATGTGGAGATAATTCATTCAATACCAATAAAGGGTGCATTTCCAGTGCTAAAGGTAAAGGAAGACTGTCTATTAAGGATATCTAGAGTAGTGAATATAATTACTACGTGTCCATTTACTTGTTTGCACGTGTCATTTCAGGAAGAGGCATTTTATGATGCAAAGAGAAAGTAAACAGAAAAGATATAAAGGCAGAAGATACCATGGTCTTTGAGGGTAAGTGATTGTAACAGATTCTCTTTGGCAAGAATATTTTTGACAATTTAATGAACATTAGAAAAGCTTTGTATAGTATGGATATATCCATGTGCCATCAGGGTGAAATATTTTGCTTTATTAAAATAGGCTTATCTGTATTACTCAATATTTTCAGAAGTGCTGAATGTCTTTACAGGGCTATATAAATGCACTTTACTTATTTCCAAGATAGTCTTCCTTTATAGGTTTGAGCAGTATAATAATTTATGTGAATATCTGTCATTAGATTGATGAGATTGTATTTATCAGTGACATTAATAAACCTTTTGCATATTCCGCAATGAAAAGCTTGAGGTGAGCAGTAATGTAATGCAAAACCTTTAAGAACAGGCTTTATGCAGCCATTTTAATTTCTCTCACCTCCCAGCGTGCAGATGGAAAATGCAGTGAGGCTCATTCCCCGCTGTATATTTTTCACATGTGTTCAGCTAATTAAAGAATAAGTAGGGTAACACATTTCCTCCCACAACACTTACTGTGTTGTTCATTCACAGCCCTTTTCTTTAACATGATTACAATATCTGTGTTCAGCTTTTAGCCAGCTGAACCAAGGCAAGGAGCTCGCAGAGCTCATTTTTGGCACTTCTGTTTTTCACCTTGGTTACTCAGATTTTTTTGTTTTCAAATGAAGGACTATCTTATTTATATGTAGACCCAGAGTAACTTCATGGTTAACTGAGACCACAGACACCTCTTGGAAGCATCTGATCTCTGCTGCTTCCTGATTTGGGGCAACCTGCTGGGAGTCTGGATTTTTATGTCTGTGAATCAGTGCTACTTTGATGACTACATCTGGCAGTGGTTCCCTAGCATTAGGTTAAAACTCAGTGGTACCATAAATGAAAAAATTGAGTTGAACTGGGAAGTTACATATGTATGTATCTCCAATGAAAAAACTGTAACAGGAAAAAAAAATTACCAGAAAGACATTTGTCATCTGTTGTCTCACTGTTTATTAACTATAAATTACAGATGGCACTTTGAACATTTGGGATACTGAAGAAGAATAGTTACCTTTGGCAAAAGGGTTTCACAATAATAATAGAGTTAATTAGCTGGCAACATTCATTAATGAAGCAGAAAACTGACATGCCAAAAATACTGTGCAAAGCTGAGCATTATAGCAAAGTGAGTGCCATTTGAAAAGCTTGGAATTCTGATGTTAATCAGATGTATCAAATGTTTATGCAAACAGGCATAGACTTGAGATACATTTTGAATGCAGGAAGTAAAATTTGCTTGAAGAGTATAGAAAACCTTGAAAGACAAAAGCTTGGAATTACATTAAAAACAGAGGGCCCAATTCTTGTTAAAAATAGCTTTGTTAGACATAATGAAGTTACAGTGATTTAAACAAGTATTTGTAAAAAAATGTCCAGCCTGTGTTACCAGATGCTATATTTTCCAGAGAACAAGACCCTGAGCCAGTGAAACCTTTCCTTCTGAACTCTGTCACATAAGCGTGTAGGAAGTTCCAGGCCCATATTGTGCTCTTTAAGGGCAAGCAGACAGTTGAACAAAGCTTTAAGCCAGGCCCTTTTGCAAAACTAGTAGATCCAATCAGAACACCCAACAGACTGATTCTAGCCTCCATCTTTCCCAGTTGATACCACAGTGATATAACCTACAGAGGCCCACAGAACATTCAGGGTCATTGTCCAACACAATATCACAGGCTGTGGAATGCTTCCCAAGGCCTACCAAATACTTAAGACATTAAAAATCTCAAAGGTCACAATTTCAGTGTGCCACAGGGACGCAGTGAGTACCTCCAATGCCCTCGCAACAACAGGGCACTAAATAACACTAAACTAACATTCCCTGATCACCCTAATAAGCAAACCACACACAAGTTCCAGGGTGGGGGAAAAAGCCCCTGCAGATCTGAACTGAGAAAGAATTTTCCTCCTAACCTTCATCCGGTGACTATTTGTAAGGATGGGAAGAAAACAGAAATAGTCAACTGTTCACTGGGGTTCACTCTATCAATGTAACGCTGCCAACAAAACACAATGAAAGTAAATAAAAAAGAAGGTGGGGAAATGGGCTGAGGCTTGTAGGCTTGCTGCTTATCAGTCTGGGCTGACAGTGGCTACAGGACAACCCTCAGGGTTCATTTAGCCATGTGTCATTAGGGCTCCTGGTGTTAAGTGAAGCTGAAGCCTAACTGACTGCAGGTGGCTTTGTTAAAAGTGTGACAGCAATCACCAGGTCAGTATTTATGATGTGAGGCAAAGGCCATGTTTTATTACTCTGGGTCTACTTGGTGGTTTCCATGCTATCCTTGCTTGTCAGTGTGTGTATTTACTGAAAGTTACTAGGGCTTTATCAAGAAATAAAAAACTCTTCAAGCTGTTAAATTCTTTTTCACATAGAATGAATAGTTTTTAACTTCAAAATACCTTGCTTGATTCAGAAACTGCAGTTGCCTATATGCGGTAATTTTGCAGTTAACATACAAATCTGCAAATTTTTGATATTTCATTTTAGGAAATAAAATCTATTTTGCTTCTAAAGAAATTAAGGGCATCAAGAATTTAGATTTAAGACCACTGTATAATACATTGCATTTGGTTCACTGGTAAAAACCTTCTCAGTATTTGAATTCTTTAGTCTTAAAAATTAAACATTTTACATTTTCTCCATTTATTTAGCATCAGCTAAGATTCACAGATTTGTTATCCATGTACTTACCATATGTATTTCTGAAAACTGTGTAAGCAGTTTTGATAAATCAGAGCCAAAGCCCTATTAGCTGCCATTCAACTAGCTTATCCAAACATTTGTTACCTTTCTACATATATGGCTGAAGAGGAAAGAATTAGCCTGGAAAAATGACTTTTATATGGGAATAAGACTTGCATATATCACTGGAAATCTGCTTATTAAAATGTTCATGCCAACATTTCACTTGTAGTTAAACCACTGCTTTTAAACTCAGAGAAAAGAGAAATGAGCGTTTCCAATAGAGCAAGACTGTGCTTGACCTAGAAGGGTGGTGAATCCATCAACTCTCTCAGAGGTGAAAATACTCCATGTTTTGCCCAGTTAAATCTTAGGAGCCCCAGATCAAGACAGCACTTTAGGAACAAACTTCTCTGTTTTCTGAGAAGTGCTTAGGTGTCTGTTCATTTCACTAACTTTACACAAGAAGTAGGAAAGACCTCATAAGTTGGCAAATCAACTAGGACACATACATTGGGAAACATACATTTTGTATGATAACTGTGATTCTGAAAACTTAGTCCAGCAAGAAGGTTATTTATTTAAAATGAATTACCTAATATGTAGCAAACCAAGGTTTGATCCTGTAGTTATTTCACATGGTACAATTTTCATGGGAGACCAAGAGAATTCTGCTTGCATTAAGTGGAAACTCAGGAAATGTTTCACATTGCCTTTTTTTTTTTTTTCAGGCTCATGCTAAATGAAAGATTTTTAAATTTTATTTCCTCAGTGTCTCAGCAATTTCAAAGTGCACAGTTGTCTTACCATGACGTTCTAAATATCATCACTCATAAATTAATTTTAAAATTACTTATTTTTGGCTTTTTATTTACTAGCTTCCTTGTCTTACGTAGCTGCAGCTGCTGTTGTAACATTTCAGTGTACGTGGGAAAACAACACACTGAATGAGTGGATGAAAAATTCCAAACAGATTAATTTAGAGTCGTATTCATTAGGCCTATTTAGGCAGCTGAAATTATACCGCCCTGATGTCATACCAATGATGTCTGTCATCTACATCAAACAAATATGTGGGACAGTAGTTTTTTTCCAAGAACATTTGATTGTGTTAATCTCCTCAGCACAGTCATACAAAATCATGACTTGCCTACTAAAGTTCTTATTAGCTCAGACTAATTACTGTCAAAGGAGATCATGCATTTCCTGAATGCATTGCCAAGCAAAGTTAAAAGAAGGACACATGAAATGCAGTGCATGGATGGATCTGTGTGTTTATCACAAGATAAAAATGTAAATCTGTCAAGTTACAAACTTGGACAAATAATAGCAACCTAAATAGTTTCTGGCCTGAATGTCAGCAAGGGATTTTAAAAGACGTTAAAATATAATTTATTCACCCATAGTCTATTTTTGTTTTACAGTATCTGCTAACTACTCTTCGCTTCCTGGAAGATGGAAAGAAAAAAAGTCACAATGAAAATCCAGAACAGGTCCTACTGATGCTTATGTCTATAAGAAACATTATATAATTAAATTCTCTACCTCAGTTTGTTATTAGAATATATTTAGTGGCTACCTGTTAATTACTGGCCATTGTACAAGGCCTCCTTTATTGACTGTGTTCAGGCTTCACCTAAAGTGTCCTAACTTTAGTGCTGTATACTGTCGGTGGTGACATGAGAGCAATGCATATTCTTCTAGGGTGATAAAGATCTTAAACTTTTTCCTTTTATGCTTTTCTTATTATGTTCTGACATTTCCTCTAATTCTGCAGTCTGAATATTTATAGCAGATGCTTGTTCTAAAGCACTGTTTTCACCTAGGAATGCCTTTTCTAAGCTGACATCATGTCACACTGGTTTGACAATTTCTGTTCCTAACTTCATGGGCATCATTTCAGTTTCTCCTCTAAGGAGAGAGGAGGTAACACTGCATTTACAACCCTCTGTCTGGGAGCAGAATTAGCTGCAACATGTTTTTGTAAATTTAGTGAATAAGAGGGGTTAACAGAGATCCCTCCTTGTGTCCTCTTGATACAACTGGCAAGTTTTGTAGGTCTCCAGGCAAGTATTCAAGAGTCTATTCTAGTAATTGCAAAAGTCAGATTGGGAACAGGTATTTAAGGCTCAACCCCTTGATTTTCACATGTGTGACCCCAGCGTGGCTCCTTCCTGTGTGAGGACAGCACATGCAGTTTCTCAGGGGCTTCTGGGGAAAGTCTACCCAGGACCTGTAGCCAGAGAGGTTTGTCATCATTTATGGATTCAAAATATCTCCTTGGGGCTACCAGGGCAAGAGAAATGAGGTGAGAAGTCCACACAGATGTTCTTATCCATTGAAAAAGCTCATTCTGGCTTAAGTGGCAAGTAAGCAGCAGTGGTCCCTAGCAGCTGCCAGGAGCTGAAAAGGCACAGAAGAAAAGGAGCAGTTATCCCGGGACTGACCTATGCACACATTTTCATCGTCCAGCTCTGCAGAAGCATTTCTGAAGTAGCCCAGCCTGCATAACTCGCAGTGCTGACCTCTAGTGTTGTGCTTACAGCTCACGCAAATGACCGTATTGAGCAGCTCGATGTAACTGCACCGGTTGGAGTGCCCGAAGCATTCACAGTCTTTCAAGGAAGAACAGAAATGTATACAAAGTGTATACAGCAGCAGAGTAATAGCACATTACATGCTTAGTAAAAATGAACCATGAGCAGAAGTATGAATGAATGGCACATACATGTTAATCAATGTAACATGGACAGCAGCAGATGTTTATCTGCAATGGAAGTGGAGTTGGTTTCAGGCAGGTTAGCGTGACCCGACAACCATGGCATGACGTCGGAGGTTGGCTGTTGTTGGCAGACCTGATGGAACTGAAGCATTTGCAGTTGTAAACCTTTCAGGGTTACGGGAGGCTCAGTTTCCGCTGAGAGAAATGCACATATTTTTGCACATTTGAGATGAATATAAATCAAGACCAGGGAAAAACTTCCTCATATTAAAAATGTTAAATTCAGTGGACAAAATTGTCAAACTTCAATATGCTGAAATCCACAACTGTAAGTAAAATAAAAGCTTTTTTTCTGACAGAAGTGGCGAGTATTCAAAAATGCTACTGAACTTGGGGTGCTATAACTGGTAGGCACCTTAAGAACCAGACTGTTTTATTTCAAGGCCAAACAAATCTCTAGTTTGACAATTTTGGCCAATACCTCCTAAAACGATTAAGAGTGAAGAAAAGGAAGGAAGACAGTTATTGGAGAATGACACCTGCTGTACTTTTGAGGTAAGCATTAATCGATTTTTGTATTCTGAGATGAAAAACAGTTGGGCCAGAAAAGATTATGAAAATTCTGAAATGTGTACTGACTAGAAAGCATGCTCACTGCAGCCATCTGAAATGAGGTTGGCATGACAGCCACTTTCAAAAAACCCCTTCATTAAATATAGAATGCTAGTGCCTTTTAGTCTTTAATCACAAGCAATGCTTGGCTTTATGCAGAATGAAGGAGAAATTAGAAATGTATCAATAACATTGTGGAAGACACAGCTCTGCTTTGTGTAGTACACTTGTGTAAGCCTGATCACTCAACTCTTGGGATTATGAGCCCAGAATGAATGTAGGAAAGGTTACTAGGATGATCAGAGAAGTTGAGTCTATTCAAAAAGTGAAGACTAGGAAAATTTGGCTTGTTAAGTCTAGGAAACTGATGACAGAAGATATCACTGGGCTATAAATACATCAAGGAGATAAGCCTCCTGCCATCCTAATGGACAACACTGGCACGAGAACAAATGGGTGTTAACTGGCAACTGAGAAATTTCAGCTGGAAATTAGGAGATGGTATCTAGCCATTAGGACAGTGAGGTTCTTGAACACTCTCCATTTGTAGCAAAACAACAGTGATGCATTACAGATGTAGTTTATTAACTGCTGGAATAAATTACAGGATGTTTTTTGCAATAATGGAGCACTGGATGCAGTGACTTGGAAGGGCTTCGAGGTCTTGAAGTTAACTTATCTTGTTATTAGATAAAGCTGTAGCAGAGGGTATAAAATGTTTCCATACATGACAGAGGCGAAGTCCCCTGTGCCACCTTTCCTCTGGTATGTTCCTGCTAATGCTGGGACACCTGATCATCCCACTGATGGTGGAGTAGGGTATCACATACAGTATTTGTACCTGTCTGTATTTTTGTAGAGAAACAACAGTCCCAGTACATGTTTCTGAGTGTGCTCTGCACTCCTAATACATGGATATTTCTTTGGCTTTTGTCTGATGTACTGGACCATAAATAGATTGCAACGTAAATAGATTACATTTTTTCTTAGACACTTAGCACAACATATGTTTCAATCTTGAGAGATGCCTTTCTGCTGCCAGAAAACATTAATCCATTTTACATATACGCATTTAGTTAACATATATTTCTTGTTCTCTTCAATGTTACTCTGCTAAACCAGTGTTTTGTGGTTTGTGCTAATCTGACAATTTTGATGCCATTAATGGCTTGGAGTACAGGAAAACATTTGGTGTATCAGTCTCAGTATGTTACCATTTGACACAATTGAGTAGGGAGGAAAAAATGTTAATGTTTCTTGTCTTTTGCAGCTGGTCAGTCTGATTCAGCATCTCAGCCAGCCACCCTGCAGCATATCTCCCCAAGTGTATCCATCTTGCTCAGGTGAAAACTGCCTGTGTGGAGCAGACAAGATCTAAAAGTGGAAACTAGCACTAGCAAACAGGAGTCATGGAAAACTGTTGTGATTGTGTTTCTGCGTTTGATTTCTAAAGTAAGAAAGACTGACTAGTGATAAGCAATCTGATCTTTCTGAATCTTATGTTTAGAAGCAAGGCTGTCTTAGTCTTTCTGGCTAACAAAGGACCTGTCTTCTGCTACCAACAGAGAATTTGTTTTGGTAAGATGATACTGTATTGGTATGTTGGTCAGACTTGTTGCTAAACATTTTCATACTCCAAGTGAATTTAGAGGAAATAATTTGCCTATATACTATAAAGAAAAGCGGACTATGCTACATTATCTTCTGTATTTAAGGCAGCAGAAATTTATGTGAATTAATGACTCCACTACTTCCACTCTGAAATTGCAATATGACCTCCAATAATATTACTACTACTACACATAATTAGCAATTACAAAAGCACAAGAAACAAAGCTGCACATTAAGCAATTCACTCTGTAACAAGGCTTGCTCCAAGTTATGATTTGGAGTGAAGAAACATCTAATAATTATGAAGCACTTGGATGTACACACATGCTCCTAAACTTATGCAGAAGGACTGCCCAAGTTCAGACATGGGTCATCAACATGAAAGGTAAAGAATGAGACCAGTTCTTAAACTTGGTTGCATTTCTATGGGTATTGCTGTTTTGTAACAACTGTGCTGTGTGAAACAAAGCCTTTGTCTCAAAGTTAACTAATGCTAAGGTACAGGAATGCTTTAGGAGTCTAGATCAGAGTAGAAAATGGTACATGGTGTAGAAAAAACCACAGTTAACTCGAAAACAGTCTAACATCTGATCAAACATTAGCAATGGCAAAAGGAAAAAAAAAAGGCAAGTAACAATTAAATCAATTTTGTGATAACGCTTGCTCCCCCCCTGCCTCCCCACCATGTTAGTGCAATAATTTGTTGCTGTTGGCCTGGTCAGTGAATCATTTTTACATCCCTCTGTGCTTGCAAAACTAAGCTATGTAAATGTCCTCCTATGATCGGAATGGAATTCGTTTCTCTGCTACCCTAAACCACTCAAACATAGCATGCAGAATTGCATTCAGAACCATGCCAGCTGGGAAGCCGTCAGTGCTGTATGCCTTCTAGCTTATCATGTGGTTCTCCTTAACCAGAAAGTTAGACCTGTCAGAAGCACAGCTTAGGGTCTTTAGGCACACAGCCCTGGCTAGCAGCCTAAGCACTTTCACGCACTGGCAAAGTCATGCAATCACTGAAAGAGATGGGGGAAAAGTATCAAAATCAGGCTGCAAATGGTTTACCAACTATTGTGAAATGACATGAGCTTCTTACAGTGTTAGAAAATGCTGCTTTCAGTTCTGAGTACCACATGTCAGAAAAGACACAGATAAGTTGAATAACAATAAGGAGTGAATGGTTCAGAAACTAAAATCTCAGAGGAGAGCTAGATAGGTTTAATGTGAAGGGAAAAGGGATTGCCATGTTAGATGTGATCATTGTTTTTGGACGATTCAGGAACTGTAAAATCCCTTGCAAACTCACAGAAGCATTGACTCTCTGAGCCTCCCTGGCTATTTTCCAATGCAATGATTTTATCGAAACAATCTTGATCCTGTTGCAGAAAGCATGATAAAATGACCCACTGAAGGAGGCTCATGAAGAGGTTGACAATCTAATTGTTTTGTTTCTATAAATTGAAAACTTTCCCCCCATTCTAATGCTATGCATTTATATATTTGAGATGACTTTGAGATACTATTATTGTGGGGACGAGGTTCAGCTGAAGCTTCAGCTGCAACCATTAAAACATGAAATGTCATCACATGAAACAATGGTAAACACACATGGAAGGGTAGCATCATTTCTAAACTAAGGTTGCATGAGACAGCTATCAGTGTCACTTTTTAATTAAAAGCACAAAGCATATTTCAAGAAAAGTGCATTCACAAATCATTAAATTATTTTTTCGTTTTCATTTTCCAGTCACTCTGTGTTCCTCCTCCATACACTAAGGCAAACAAAGGAGATTTCATTGTAACCTTAGAAATTACCTGCTTCATAACAAACAGTATGGCTCATTACCATGATCTCACCAAATGGGTCAAATTAAGTTCAAACATTTCTTAATAACCCTTTTCCTTGTTAATATGTATTTCATGAATAATGAGATATTCACAATAGCTACAGAAAGACAAAACATCTTCATACATACTCTTTACGGATAAATTGATGAGGAAAAACAATGAAAAGATCTCAGGGTTCAGACTGTGAATGACAGATATGCAAATGAAACAGGTTGCCTGTAAGTCGGAGAGAATATTGGCATCTTTTATTATGTCCATATAATTCCATTATTTTGATAAAACACTGGAACATCAGTTAAAAATGTAATGCCTGCAATCTGAATTTGCACACTTACAATAAAATGAAGACATAAGGCACACTTACAATGCATTAAAGGACACAACAATGCATTACATTCCATGGCATTTACAGATACTTCTTGAGGACATGGACAATTGATGTTTTATGGATTATTTGCCCTCAACTAATCTGCTTATATTTCCTCTTTTACAATTTATGCATATCACTGAGGAAAACAAGACTCTAGTAAACATTTGCTTCCTAAGCAAGGATCTGAATAGTCATATTCATACATTTATTTCCTTTAAAAATAAATGCCATGTCACTCTATTTGCCACCAACAACTGTCTAAGAAGCATATTTATTTTTCTTTGTATGGCTTGTGTTTATGTGACTTAATGCTTCTGTTGTATTCAATGAAGATGCCTCAGCAGTAAACTAATGGGTACACTTCACAGATATTCCAGATTCATACAGTGCAATGTTTTCACAACACAGAGCACTATGGGATCACTGTATGAATCCTAGAATTCCTACCTCTCTTGTGGTTTGCAACTTGAACAGAAGAAACAGTTGACATAGCTAATTTGGGAGCAACTGGATAGGTAATAAAATGAACAGCAAATTAGAAAAGGTATCATATAGGAAAAAATCAAAATAGTAAAATAAACATCTTTATTCTCTAACTTTTAAATTTAACAATGGTTATTTTTTTTGTAAGGAAAGGGTGAAAGATACAGAAAATGAGTTATGCACTATCAATTATTGAATCAGTTGAGCTGTAATATCCAAGATCAAGAAGGGAATGTAATTCACATCCATGCACTTTGGCAGTTTTGTGTTAGAGGTTATTTGGTGATTTCTCCCAACCCATGACAAATGACTATATGGTAACCAGAGTAGTCTGAAAAGGGTTTTATTGAATTTCAATGCATATTTATTCTGGCCAAATAGTATAAACCTAAACCCCACAATAAATTAATTAGGTATAGGCAGATTTCTGCAATCATTCTTTTCATACACTATCCTTAACTGAAATGTTAATCTACACTATATGTTAAACACTGTAACAACACGCTGCAAACACACAAAAGCTGAATAGAAATGCTTTAAAGTTTTTGTGTTTTGTGCTCCCTACCAAAACATCAAAACTTAATTTACTTAAATTCTCATTTTTGGGGAAGAAACAATGAATAATTCTGTGCCGTTTAAGATTTATTTTGAAATGAAGTTAGGTCTTAGATCACACACAGTATAATTAAGCAATGAAATCCATTAGAAATGCTAAGTATAATTTAATTGGGAATGTTTTAATTTAAAGTTCCTCTGAATAGCAGGCTAATCCTTACAGAGAGCAGAGGAAAAAAGTTCAATCTGGGTGGGCTTTTTTTTGTTTGTTTGTTTAAAAAACACATGCAAAAACTTGGAAAATACAACATGAGCTAAATGAAATTATTGGAATGCTAGATTTTTTACTTACTAAAGTAAACTTTACTTTACTTTACTTTTACAATTACTTTGTCAGGGATAGTTAGTTTTAAATACACATGAATAATCCAAACTAAAGTACACTGCTAATCCTTACAGACAGCACAGATCAATTAATATTTTCTATTTCGTTGGGCACATAGAAACTTGCACATATAACACGGGAGATTTCACATGCACATGCATATGTTTGATTTGGTGATTGTGATCCATAGATTTAATTACAGCCCTTCCAGTGTAATTCCCAACAGATTCTCAATACATCTTGTTTGGTTTAGTGGCTATTTTCTAGATTGCCTTTTCATTAATGCTATTCTCCACCTCCATAGCACAGAAAGGCCTCCCTTTGAACATGAAAGCAAGCCACAGGCCAGATTTCTGCAGGGACTATTGGGGGAGGAAAGGGCAGTAAATAAGAAGAACAAAAGGACATTATTTTTATAATGAGCAATCACTTTGAAATGTGAAGTATAGCTGAATACTTCTACAAATAATAAAGAATCTTAGTTTTATTCATCATCTAAAAAAGTAATTTTATTTCTTTCAGTGCTCATCATCATGCCATGTGCGTGAGTAATTTTTTGTGTAGCACTCAAATTGTAGAAAACCATGGGTCTGTCCTGCAGAGAACTTGCTTGTATTGTGGATGGCATGAAAGCTGAGAATGCTTCTCAGCTCCCTTGGGAAAACAAAGTGGAAACAAGACATTAAAAATGGGTTTGATGTAGACAATGACAACCTTTGTTCACTTAAAAATCTTAAAACTTACTCAAAATATAGGCTGTGCTATTTAAACAAGTCCAAAATGATCTTGGGCTTTCTGTGTATCACAAATTTTAATCTGTGTTTCTGCTGTTCCCACACTTGCAGTAATGTGCACAGTCTGAGTGTCGGAAGACTCTTTCAGGTAAGGTTTGTTTTATAGTTATTTTCTCACAGGATAGCATTACGTAGCACCAGAGCAAAATGAGCTGGATTATCATTGTTACTACTTTTGCCACCACGTGGGACTCTTTGAGTGCAACTTCAGTACCTTTAGACCACTAGGAATTTTACAGCATCCTACCTTGGTTTGGTTTAGAAACCTCAAGGGAAGATATATTCGGCCATATCCTATCAAACTCTGGAGGATCTGCATGCATCAGGAAAAATCATGTTTTGTTATTTACATCTGTGATATTGTTCTAAACAGGCAAGCATATGGACAAAGACAGATTACACACAGCTATTACGGGACTAGTCTAAGTTGCACTAGAACAGAACATGACTCCACAGTGAACAAGAAAACAAGCAATTGATGATTCCCAAAACACCAAATGGACATAAAATACTGTGCATAACAATTTCTCTTCTGTGGCTTAAAATATAATTTTTCATGAGGAGAAGATATCCTAGGCCAATATGTATGGTTCTAACACCAGGAACAAAACAGGAACATACTGTGTTAAATCTGCTCTGCAGAGATAAAATGACAGTATCAGACAAATATGGATTTCTTACCAAAGACATATTTTACTGTAACATCCTGTTTCAGGGCCTTCTGAGTGAATTACATATCTGTTATCAGAAGAAATATATTTACCAGTAGAGTGGGCCTTTTCTTTGGCTCTCACACTTTGTGTGTTTCATCTATTTCCTATCACCTCTGCTGATATATTTTACAGCTTGATTTTTTTTTTGTTATAACATTATATGTCTAAATTTCTTATAAGTTCTACAGAATGTGTTACTTGCATGAAGCATTTTGTGTGAGCAAAAGAATTAGCTGTGTCTCTTTAGAGCTTTATCTCCTTTGGTTAATGAGTTATGGGGCCAGGGAAGAGGGGAGTGACAACCCTTAGCAGAATGGTGCTGGGTGTTGGAGCTGAAAGCGAAGGGGATGGGGTTAAAGGAAAGGAAAGAAAACTTTTTTCTGCATTTCCATCTACCTAGCTTTGAACAGTAGATTTGGACCATGTTTTTATCATCTTCTCTGAGCACTGCAGTGGTTGTGTCTTGTCTGAACCAAACAGAAAGGGTTACATCAGCCTAAACTATGGTGATATTAGTGGGGAGAGAGCTATTCCTTCACTTCTATAGATGAGGAATTCAGCTGGGTAGTGAGTAGATTGCAGTTGTTATAACCTGGTTGGTATAAAGGGGCTAGGCCTGTATCTTTATCAAGATGGTGTATTTTGCTGTTACATCCATCTTAATGGAAAACCTCTGGGGAAGCTATGACAAAAGGACTGGGGCTTCAAACATCTGACAGGGAAGGAAGACATCCCAAATTATCTTCTGACCCATTTGTCAAGGGTGAAAAGAAATTGTCTGGGTGGGGCTTTCTGTCCCTAAAGTCCTCTCACACAGAGAACACTTTAAGGAAAGGATGGGGACCTGCCCTGTGCCATCTACTGTTAGGCAGCCTTCTGCAATTGAATGGGTCAAGTTGTAACTTAATCACATAATTACAGCAGACGCTTGCATTTTTGTGCTTTTTCCTTATCAATCAAGAAAACAGAAGAAAGAAAAACTGAGTCTGTTTGGTAGAGTCTCAGTCTATGTATTGACTAACATTAACCTGCCTCTACAGGTCAGATCCACCAATTCCCACACATAGGAAGTGCAAATGCCCCAGTCAGAGTTGACAAAAAGTATCTACAAGCTGTACCTAGTGAGGTGGTGTGGTAACCCTCGCCCCCTCCACTGACAGAATGCTACCATGCACCTGAGAGACCACCTTCCTCCTCTTCAAACATTCACTGACAAATTACTTGCACAGTTAATTCCCTGTTAAAATTTTGATTGCGTTAGGAACACTTAAGACTTGACCTAAACATTTTAAAATGACTGGACATTAGACATAACAAAAAAATCAGTAGGTAAAAAGGAAAAGGAATCATCATGGACTATGTTGTCCTGCTGTCCCCTGAGCCTTTTTTTCTTTTAGCCATTGTGCAGCATCAGAGTTGTTGCAGAAAACTGGTCACATTTCAGACTGGAGCTCCCAATATCCTACTTGTGTTGTTGAGTACTGTGTGGCACACCTGCTACAAAAATTCACATGTATAGTGGTCTTCAACTGAAAAGGCCTAGGTATTACCAGAGATAAAATTAATAGTGTCAAATAACTTTGTAATGCCTTAGGACTAACCCTCTGGAATTTGTAATATATAGTAAATATATATAGTAAATCAGATTCTTTACATAATCAAACTGATATAATCAGTAATATTTAATATATAATTTATCCTGATTATGACTTCTCTTAAGTAATCTCATGTCCAAGTAAAATCACTCCTTGTGAGGCAGAAAAAAATAATTTACATATTTCTCAGATTCTATAAATGCTATAGATCTGTGTTTAGCAAACTTACTTAAAATGGAGGTTGTGACTTACTGCAAAATAATTTAAAATTCCCTGATCCTTTAAATTAGATAACACCGAACTGAGTTTCTTAATGGGCACCCAAAACAATAAAGAGCATATTTACAGTGCCTGGAGAATACCATTTAAGTATTATTACTAGTGATTATTAGTGGTTATTACTGATAATTATAACTATCTTAGAGGGGAATTCTGGAGGTCATTTATTTCCACAGTTTGCTCATGGCAGGGTCAACTTTAAAGTTAGATGAGGTTGTTGAGGGTCATATCCAGCTGAGACCAGCTGCTGCTTGGCAATGTGGTTAATGCTCCTGAGACTTAATGCTTCTGTTATGTGCTTTTTTCAATCTTTGCTAAAGAGGGTATCTTTTTCTCATATCTTTTATTCATGGGCTGTATTTCCATCAAGATTACAGGTTTCTTGATACAGGTCTTTCTTCAAATCTTTGAAATTTTTTTTTAATGGAGATGACTTTAAATGCTTTATCTGAAAAGGTAGGTGAGATGTCCAAGTCAAAGAAAGTTGGCTGTCATTCCCACATGTATATTGGAGCAGATGAGTCATCTTTTGAACAGGCACTGGGAAGATTCATTTAGCAGCGAGTTATTCTTTCACAGCAACCTGTGAAAATATTTCTAGTCCTTGGTGATTACCACTAAGGGTTTTATTTATAGAGAAGTTGACTAGATAAACCAATCTTTTCCAGAACAGTTCCATGTCTGGAAACTGCATTTTGTAATTAGAGTCATTATTTGCCAGAATAATAAATGAATCTTGCTGTAGGTATTCTATAAGATGTGCTATTTCAATCTACTGTAATATATTCCATGACAGTTATTCTGGGAAAACAAGGCTAAGAAATGTGAAAGAGAGTTTCTAAATGTATGTTTGAGTGTTATTATTTAAAAGTGAAGCTACTGTAGGCATCTTTAAGAGTGGAGGTATGCAAGCTGTGTGACTGAGCAGAAAATCAGATATGACATTTTAAATTTGCATTGGATATTTTTGCATTTTTAGTTACTATTGTTCCAAAGCCAATTGGAAAAAAACTATTGGAAAAAAATCTTACTTTCATGAAGTAAGGGAAAAACTTACTGCATTATATTTATGAGATGTATGATAATTTCCTTTTTCTTCTCCCAATCTTTTATTTTTCCCCCCTTACTTCTGATATTAAACTAAGAATATCTGTCTCAAATATTCACTGTAAGTACAGTCTGCACCATGGGCTACATCGTGGTTTCAAACTGGGGAAATAAAGGAAATGAATGGGTACTTTCAGCCTAATTCCAACCAGACAGCTGCACATGAAAAAAACTGTCACGATCTTGGCAGAAATTAATTGGCATTTTGTTGGTTTCTCACTCCGACCAAGTACTGAGCTGGCAGTAAAATTAAAATGTATTCCCAGTGAGAGGGGCTATCCCTCCTCAGGGATGAGAGCAGAGGTGATGGAGCGCAGGAATTCTCTGCTGCTGCCTGGGCACCTGCGCTCTGCAGCCGACAGTGCCTGATCATCTCCTCAAGTGATTCTGCTGGCCCAGCCCACAAACAGTGCATCTGCTCAAAATTACTACTCATAAATCTGTAAGTCTTAAATAATGCTCACTAGTGGCAGACAGGGAGCACTTGTGTTGGCAACTATCATTATTAATTTAATTTTTAATAACAATAAGGAACCCTAGTGAGATACGCTGATTAAGATGTTTTCTAACTTCTTTCCATTTAAAACAAAAAAAAAATTAAAAATGTATCAGTATAAACTTAATGATTCAGTAGAACTTCATGTCTCCAGCCATAGAAAGCTGGCCTTGCCACTGCCTATTTTAAGCCGTGAGTAGGCAGCAGTAAATATCTGTTCTAAATTACAGATGTCTGCTGAAGACAGCGGATTTATGACAGTTGTTTTAGGTGCTAATATTGGACAAAAAATTAGGATTACTAAAAAATAATGCTCACTGAAATCACTGGCAGATTTAGCAGCTGCTGGAGTAATTGAGTGTGTTTATATCAGGTTGTATTCCACCACTTCTTGCAAGCATCATGATATCATTGTTACAGCATTTCTACCTCCTTTAGTCTTTTTGAAATTATGATAATCTACCTCACATAAAATTTGCCTTTTAGCACTTTCATTAAACTGTAAAATCTAAATCACTGAAAGAGAGAAATGCTGATTTTTTTTTTTTAATCAACCCTTTATTTTATTAAGTTAAAAAAAATACTTGGCCAATATTAGGCAATCTTTCTTGGAGCAATGTAGGAAGTTTCATACCTGTTCCTTTGAAGAAAGGAGAATTCTGCATAAATGTGAAGCTGTGGTTGTTTTATGGTAGCTCCTCAGCCATAACAGCTTTTATAACTGTTGGAAGAATTTAAATGTAATTAGTCCTTTATGTGTCCACTTGTTGTTGTAGAGTAAAAAAGAAAGGGATCTTTTTAGAGGCTTAAAAAGATAATCCAATGATCCATCTCTGGAAACTTTCGGATATCCAAAAAAAAATTCACTGATTTGAACAAATTGTTGGCTGATTCTCAAAATAGTGAGGGCTGAGGGAATTCTTCCATTTTAAGTATTTCCAATTAAATGTTCGTAGAAGTGCACAATGAATTCAAGTATTTTTTGAACGAAACATTTAGGTACATTCTCATGAAAAAAAAGAATTACTTTTTTGATAGTTTGCAGGGGTAGTGTTCTTTTTTATTTGGACTGGTTCTGCTTTTTCCTATAAAAATGCTGAAATTGGCTGATCGCCTGGAATTATTGTACAGTAATTCACAACTGATGAACAGTAAATCAAGATCTTTTTTTTAAAAATCATTTTGCTGATTTGGAAACCTCATTCCTTGCTTAACTCTGTGAAATAAACTGATTACATGTCTAAGGAACAGAAAGAAAAAGATGAGAGGGTAACATAGAAATGCATTTTTTCCTGGCAATTTCTTCCCAAGCTTTATAGATCATTAGATTTTAAAGTATCTTTTTGGATCATGTCTACTCTCTATAAACTTCCTTGAGTAACTGAGCTCAACTTGCATATTGCAACTGCCATGTGTTTTGCATGGGTACCATGATACATATTGAAATGTTGATGTCTTATTTTCTAGAGTATCCTATCACTTGATTATTTATTAATGGTTGAAAGAAAGACAACTGTGAACTGAGTAATTTTCCATATATTATGGCAAATCAAAAAGCATTGAAAACACTTTCTGATTGATAGGCTGATTTAAACTAACTCAAGATAATGACAGTAAACTGGAAAGAGGAAAGAGAAACAACTCTAAACTGTCAGTGGCCATGTCTATGAGACTGCTGAGCACAGCTCTTCTTATCTGTTAAAATTGGTGGATCTGGCAAAACCAAAACTGAAACAAAGGCTCCCCCAAATCCCATCCCAATGACCTCTCAGTGCTCCCTGGGGCAGTGCTGGTGATTTCTGACCCCGCCCTCGAAATCACTGCAAAGAGGTGGTTTCTGCTCAGTGCTGGGCTCAGTTCTGCCTCCTCACCTTCAGGGGTCACATCCCAGTTATACCAAAGAAAAATGGCTTTGTTGTGAATCCTACCAGGTGAAACTACCCATAATGGATTTATTTGGAATGTAAATTTCTTTCAGATCCAGTATTCAGATGAGCACATCATATCACAAAGGCTGTTTGTATTTTCTTTCAGCTCAGTAATCTTTTAATATAATGGAAAATCTAATTTTTAAAGCAAAAGATTCCAAGTGCTTCAAAGTATTAAAGAAGGGAAAACAAATACTGGCTTGATATTATAATCATTTATCTAGATAAGGTGATTGCCTTAGACTAGAAGCCTGATTAACAATATTATTTATTAAAAGGTCAGATTTGGATAAAATTAAATTGAAATGAGAACATTTTGCTAATATGTCCAAAATAATAGATACAGTCTGAAGACAATATTTAAATATTTTAAGGAGATAAATATCTTAGTGGTCTCTCAACAGTACAGCTTTCTTTAAAACTTGACCTCAAATAATAGAAAAGTAATGTACAACCTAGTTATGCATGTTTATACCCCACTGACATGTGTTGGGTATATACTCTAGTCCAGGGCTTGGCATGGTAATGGCTTTGATCACATGATTGAAGATTTAATGAGAGAACTTCTTGCAGGAGGGCAAAATCAGGTCCAAAATACTTTGTGTTATTAAAAAAAAAAAAAAAATCCACTAGGATTTGCTCTCACCACCTTTTAAGATGTATATTTACCACATTAAAATTTCATGACAAATATGAAAAACAAATAAAGTTACACTCATCCAGACACTATTTTAGCTCTAGAAGAATACCTACTAGATTGTTCAAGGTTAAGAAAACAATAAAATAAGAAAGTGCCCAGTCAGTCTTCTTTTTTTTTTACTTCTGTGTCTTGCATTCATTATCATAAAAAAAAGTCTCTTAATTTAAAATTGGCTATAGGGAAGAACAAAAACATAGAGAACAAAGCAGAAAATGCTGTTTGATTATTGTGATTGCATCTTGCACTTGGGTGCACGGTCTCTCTCTAAACTCTGACTCATCTGCCAGCAGCAGGCTTTAAGGTGATAATCACCCACACAGAGCTATTTGCACATCATGTCTATCCTATCCTCTATCTAATTATACCCTTTATAACAAACTGTTTAGCATAATTAGTGGAGTTATGCTTTACAGGAAAAAAGATAAAAGCAATAGTTTAGAAGATTCAACTTTTTGAAGGCATACATGTATGGATTAGTAATGTCGGTATTTGGTCACAATAAAGAACATTCTGATGCACTGGTCTATGTAAAATTGTACAATCATTATTTTAGCAAGTAAAATAATGTCGTTTTCAGAATATTTACATATTGTATGTAAGCATTGCTTAAAATTATGAAATGGTTTTGGGACTCATTAATTGCTAACACTTTCACCAGTACTTTTTCAGACATGGCTGAAAAATGCTGAAAGGGCCAGCATTGTAATCAAGAATGCTGGAAATGGTCAGAGAACCTATTATTCAACTGATAGACAACAGCAGGTACAAATGACCTTAATGGGAAAGCTCTGGGTTTTGTTTGTTTTGTTTTCTTCTAGATGATCAGAAAGGATGTTTACTAATGACCACTCTTTCTTTGCGTTCAAATTTTAGTGCTGCTTTAATACTAAATCCTTTGAGCTAAAAAAGGAAAATAGAGAATAATACATATAAGTGCACACAGGTAAATATATTTTATTTTTCTTTGCTGGCTTGCACTGCAGTCTTAAAAAAGTGTTAAATGAACATTGCTCAAGGTGGCATCTTCTTTGCATGCTGAAAGTTCAGTCTTTCTAACCCCCTGCCCCAACCCCATCCTCCTTATAAACTAGAAAGAGCTGGGAGCACACAAAAGCCAATACCCCCTTGTAGGTGTTTGCTGCCAGGCAAAATGAAACCCAAACTTTATCTCCCGAGAGTAACTTCCTGTCCCCAGATGGGGAAAAACTCTGCTGATATGAAAACAAATACTGCATTAGCATAGACAAAACAAAAATCATGCAGAATCCATTAAAGCAGCCACAACTAATTAATCTTGTTTGGTTTTGTGTGTTAATTGGACTTCTGTTAAATTCTCTTTGAGAACAGGATAAATTTATGGATTCTATCCTTGTTTAACAAAAATTCTGCTATTCCTATGTTATAGGAAAGATGTTCAGAACATTGAGCAAGTGGAGTTATTTCCTCCCTGAGCTATTTAAGAAAAAACACATGGAAAAAACAAGCAGAGTGTCAGTATTTACTTGTGCTTATGAAGAGATGCTCATACTTCACCCTTTTCAGGTAGGCAAAGAAATTTGTTGAATTCTACCATATATTATTCTGAGACATTTACAGCAGAGTAAAGATAAAACATAGGTTTGCAGAAACTCTTGTATTTCCTACAGAATGTTAAACAGAATTTTCTCCATTTGTAATAAATAAACTGTACTAATCACCCCAGTGTAAAATACGAAGAGGTCAACAATGCATCCTTTCAGCTCACCATTGTTCAAAAGGTATTTGAGTTTCCCTATTAAGTTTTCAAAGGCCAACATCTGCTGATGCTCAGAAATGGTAGATGTGGTGACGAAGGCTGTATGGAGTGTGAAGTGAAAACACAACCATGTAGACCATGCAACACACTACTAAGAAACTATAGCACAATCAAACTCCAAAGAGCTATTTCCCATTTATCCCATTTCTGTTATTAATGGCAGGAATGTTTCCGAGAAAGGTGACATAAACTTATTCTCTTTCATTTAGTTAATTTTTTTTGGTTATGAAATATATGTATAAACACAAAGTTTTGAAAATAGCATATCACTATGAATCTGCAGTCATACAAGTACCAGAGGAGACACTAGAGCAGGCAAATGACATTATTAAGATTGAAGGCTTTCATTTGCACATTATTGTCATTGATGCTGTTTTGCTGTTTAAAGCAGAAAACAGATGCTGTGGCATTCAGCTGCTAACACTGCTCTCACTTGCAAGGGAGATAGTTTTGATGGCATTTCACTTGGCTGTCTAGAGCTTAAAAAATCAGTGCTATTCATGAGCTTAAGTAAACTGAGTTGATTATAAATTGATAGTCCTGACCTTGCATTATAAGAAGTGAGACAGTTTTACCCAAATTATTAAAAACTTTTCAGTTGGATATCGGATATGGCAAATTGCATTTAACAACTGTGATATTTTATAACTGTGATAGTCCTGCATTATGCAAGTTGTGTCTAAACTATCAGCAAAGCTGAGGCTGTGGGGAATATTCTTTCTGTGAGCCACGGCAGGATCCCATTTCTCCCTCCCTGCTTTATTGGCAATTAACTAACGTACCATGACTGTGTGCCCTCCTCAGCTGTGGAGCCTAGCCGAGGCTCACAGCTGAGCTGCTGTGCACTTGGTCTCTTCACGTGTTTTCTTTAAGTAAACATCTATTTCATTGATATAGTAGTTCTTTACAAAACAGTGTCATGGTTTTGTTATAGCTTAAGAGTAGTATTTTGGTCCTTTAATTGCATACAGGAAAGCATTTTTCTGTGAAGGAACAAAATTAAATTTATTTTGTGGAGTAAAGCTGAGTTCAAAGCCCGCTAGAGTTAATGCAGATTCGAGTAGATACGCTGCATTTGCTAATCTACTTCATAGAAATGAAAGCTATTCCATTTGTAAACTTTTCCATTTGCTCTTTGAATTGATACACATGCATACACTCATGAAAATTATCAGTCCTATACTTCCATTATTAGCAAACAATTTTTTTCAAGATGCTCAACAAATACTTTCTCTGTAACAGTGTCTTAATTCTTTGTGTCACACTCAGTTTTATAGGACTCAGTGCTCATCTGCCGATAAGAATCGATCAGAAAATCTGGGGCCGAATGCAGATGTAAGGAGTGACATTCTCTCTGACCACGTAATAACAGTTACATGTTAATGCCAGAGAGGAAGGCCAATACACAGCCCCTGCACCACAGGGCATGCTGTCAGAGGAACATTATCTACACCAGAAAGGGATGTTGGGAAATCAGATCCATGAAGCTGAATGACAATGCAAAACAATACTGGTTTTATTACTTACTACCAATACTGGAAATACTGGGTATACCTGCAGAGAAAGAAAACACAAAGAAGTGTAGTTAGCTGTTTACTGCCGTTGGCTGAGCATGTAAGATTCTGAAAACATTTTCAGAATACTTTATCAATACATAGTTAAACTCAAGCATCTGCCATTACCTGCCCAGTCTGTTATAAATGCAGAGTCTTTAGATTTTTCAGTATGGGGCTGCAGAGACCACTAAAATGCATTGACAGATGGGCTCTATACCAGCTCTCTGAACTTCATGAATTTGTTCAGAACAGTTTTGTATTTCAACTAACCAGCCATTAGGTTTAATGCTCTAGATAAAAATATCAGTCATGCATGTATTATGCAGATCTAGGAGAGTAATTTAACCAAGGGATAGATGCATTGCTAACTGCTTTGGCCAGCTGCTTAAATCAGTTGGTACCTTCTGTTGCATTAATTGTATATAGCTATTTTCCCCTCTTTTACCTGACAGTTATCTATATTAAGCTATGTAAAAGAAATGTAATTGAGTGGAACAATCTAATGCAGTAGGCTGGACTTATTGATTAAGCCTCTCATTGATTTATTTTTTTTTTCCTGTGTTCATTTCAATTCCTAAACTGAATTAATGCAAGGAAACCACTCCAGAGGCAGGTGAAATTCACCGTAAGTGGTGGGGCTGTAGAGGAGTAAAACTCCTTTACTGGTAAGCATTGTGGGATCTCATGTTGTATAATGCAGTCCCAAGAACTAGCTTCTTGTCAGGTCTGCCCTGAAACCTAGGCTTTGTGTGGATATGAAATCTCCCCTGAAATGCCATTTTCTTAAGATTAAATGCCTTTGTTAATGGCACTATGGCTCTTCACTTAGGTCAGTCAGAAACTGCAGATCATATTGAAATCCTGGATATTTGCATCCTCTTCCTTAAATACAGTTTGCCTTTTTTAAGTTTTATTGACTTTTGTGGCATGCATTTTGTTGCAGAAATCTGTCTGTTTCTCCATTAAACATCTGCTACACTTCTTTCAACATCTATCTTGAAGTTCTCCCTTACTCAGAGATGGCATGGACCTCACTCTGCAATTAAGTAAACTGGAGCAAAGGAATGTATTGAGAATAAATGATATTCAATGTAAGCAAGGTTGCAGAGTCAAGCTGGGAACACTCCTAACTTGTGGCATGTCTAAGACAACGCTGAAGTAACAGAATTTGCAGAATGGGGACCAAACCCAGATTTGTTATGTTTCACCACACCAGTCCCGGGGCACATGTCAGAATTGCAGCTCTCTGGTTTCATGTCCTACGGCACCTGTGGCCTGACAGAGCACTGCAGACAGCACCTGCTGCTCACCCAGGCCCACACTCAGATGTTTGCAAACTTAATTATTTTTACTTCTGCTGAGATCAACGCGTATTTTCCGAACTTTTAGCACCATGAGGTATCAAAAGCTAAATGCAAATATCATCATAATAGAACAATGCAGTCATAGTTCTAATAGGAACAAAAAGTGCTTTTTTTAGTTAGGATAATTAAAGAAAACTTCTATCCCCTTGTTTTAAATGTCAAAACCACAATCAATTTCCAAATAATTTTCCCTGAAGTTTCAATAGGAGCTTGCTTAATTTTTTGCAAGTCATTGTAGCTGGTTTAAATTAGCAGGATTAGTTTTCCTTTATACACTCATGGAACCTACAGAAATATTAGATAAAAGACAAAAACTGTGTTCTCGCACTCACACTTGCACTGTGAAATGGTATTTGTATTTCCTCTGGGTATACTCCCCCGCCTCAAACCTGTCTCCTACACACACATACAAATATCCTTTCCTTTCTCTCCTGAACAGATTGTAGCAAAGGAAGAGGTTTTCCTGCAAGTCTGCTCTCCTCATATTATCGTACTTCAAAATTTTCAATGAATTCACAGTGATAAATGCTTCCTGGGCAGAGAATAATGAACGCAAGATGCCTGCTAGCCTGAGGGCTTTGTATTAACCTTGCAAAGATATCTTCAGGTTCTGTTTCAAAAGCTGTTTTGCTATATCTGTATAGAGTTTCTTAGTGTGGTCTTCTGTAACCAGACTGATTTTTGTACTACCAGGTATCCCTGTGTGGGGTGACTGGCCTTGATAGTGCACTACTTTATGCCCTTCTTACTAAAGAGAGTGAGAATGACACTTCTGAGTTTGTCTGGAAAGGATCTGGTTATATAGGGCCATGAAGCAGGAGCTATTAACACTCTGTGAAAACCACACATATGATGGGGAAATTATTCTTAGAAGGAGTGTTTGTGTGAGATCTGGAGTTACATATTGAGCCTAGCTCTTGAATTCAGCTGAGCTGTATTTGGTGCAAATCCTTAGGTAACGAGGCACAGGAGGTGTGATTCTGCTCTCCCTCTCTGTCAGTATGGAGGCAGTCAAAGGCCTGAGCACATGGCTACGCAAGTGCCACCACTGCTGGGGACAACCACAGGCTGTGGGGTTATCCCACCACTGCTGGCCCTTGGCATGAAGCTGGTCTGTTACATGGCATGGATCGTTTCCAGTCAGGCTTGTACTGAAATGTGTGAGTACTTTGTGAAGTGATGGGGACGGGTTAGAGAGATGAAGGATCAGGCCCATTACCTCCTTTGATGGACAATTCTATTGAGCAAGGTATAAAGAGTAAATAAACCCAAAGGGATTGAATTTACATATATTCAGTTGTTAAACCAAAGCAATGTTCAGCCTAAATTATCCTCCAGTTGAAACCACTGGGATGGTTATTAAGGGTAATAGATTTATAGTGAGGGGACACCAGTAAAACATGCAAATAAAGTTCAGAGGTAGGTACTGCCCCTGAAATGGCAAATATTGCCGGAGAAATTCACTAATACAATTTATTTTTTTTTTACTTGAGGGTAGTGGTTTGGTATATTACATGTTCACTGTAAGTGCATCTAAATATATATGCATTACTTGAGAGGAAAAAAATCTGCTGTTTTCCTTTCATACTATTTTCTGCATCTGCCCTGTAATTTTCTCATTTCCCCTGCTTCCAGAAATGGTTTGCTTTAGCTCTTAGCTACCATTGAGCTGGCTATTGAGATGGAAGAAAAAAGCAAATCAGATGCTAGCAAAGAAAGCAAGTTTTTGATTTTGTCTATAGTTTGTGTCAGTGTGAAATCCTTAACACAAAGGAAATGGATCAAGCTTTCGGTGAGAAGGACCACACTGCTGCTTCCAGTCTCAGGGCAGGTCATACCCTGCAGACCCTCTTAGCACCTCCATTGTCAATGCCCCCATGTGCTTCTGGCAGGACTCTTAAACAGGAACAAAATATAGAGTTTTTCACAGCAGAGTCAGAGCAGGGATGTTAATGCCTCATCTGATCTTTTGCTAGAATATCTGTCCTGCAGCATGATAGCACTCCCTGCAGTGAGTCCTTCTTCCCTTTGCAGCTCTTCCGTTGAGGCATGATTGCAATATCAATTTCAGAACTTCTGAATGCTCTAGCAATTTAAAGCCCTGAGAAGCTCAGTGATACTGGTGTCTTGTAATCCCTCAAAGGGACCGATCATTAGGATCTCAGGAGTAAACTTTTCATGTATTGTTAAACCTGCATTCAGACAAAGGACTACACACAGTGAAAGAAAATTCTTTGGAAATTTCATGTGTTTCATTGCAAGAGCCCCAGAACTCCTGCTACTGTTAATTTTGCAGCTGCTTCTCTGTAAACATTGAACATTTTTCAATTCATAGAAAAAGAACTGCTTTGATGAAGTTTGTTATCCCTCACCTCTGCTTTCCCAAGCAATATCACCAGAAATAAATGGGACAGAGGAAATATTGTTTTATTGGGTAACTTCTTTTAAAATTTGGATTTTTTCATGTTATATTTTAGTGAGTCCAAACCAGTATTGAAAACTCTCTCTAGGAAACACCCAGTGAGATCAGAGGATTTTTTTTTCATGTAATCATAACTTATTGATAGAATATTAGAAACTTTGAAAAGCCTGAAACTCACACCATTTTTAGCACTTTGAATATCTTAAAATAGACACTTTGCCTTCCCATGCTCCTGCTGTTTAAGGACCAGAAGTCTCTTTCATTTCACCTCTTCACTGTATATGGCAAAAATAGAGTTGTTTGAAACCAGTGATGTATGGAAGCAATTAATTTCCCAGCAACAGATGTCACCATAGCCAGCACAAACAGCCAGCTCAGCAGGGTCATGCAAGAGGGTAGAGTGCTGAGGATAATTTTGCAAGCCCTATTTTAAAAAAATACAGCATGTTATTAATAGGGCATTGTTTTTAGGTAGGTACCTGCAATGTTTCGCTGGCTACTGCACTGGGTACCCAGTTGAAGGAAAATGAGTTTATCACTTGCAGATTTTTGCAATTTTTCCTGACACTCCTGTTTACCTGAATGCTCTTCTGATACACTGCAGTTTTGCCCTCACCACTAGGTTTCCCAGCCTTTTGTGTGACAGGTTCCTGTGGCTTTATACCTCCTGTAAGCTTCACGGGCTAAGATTAATATGTAATATGAAATAGGAGCAATATGCAGCTTTGCTGTTTTGTAACTTATTATTGATTAATTTCTTCCTTTTTCTCTTTGAAATACATTGTCAGAAGCATCAAGGAGCAATATTTTATAACTTCAACATAAGTGTCCCATTCCTTCAAATCAAGTAATGAAGAATTCCTTGGATTCCTGACTAGAAAGCACAACTTCCTGGCCAACTTCATTTATGCTGGTCCTTCAAGATGGTTTTGTGTCAGAACTATTTATGGAAAAAACTGAACATTGATGAGATTAACCAGTGCAGTTCTGGAGGTGCCATAAGTTTTGCCAGAAACTGTTTCTGTGGCAGCTGTGCTGCATGGATGCCTTGTACGTCTTTTCCCATTCTGGGAGGTTTGAGGCTGTGCTGCTGAGACAGAAGCTGTACGATGGGAAGGGGACCCACTGCAGGAGAAATTCAGTAAACTGACTGAGACTGGCTGCCTGACTCTTGACTGAAAAGAACCACCAATGGTTCCCATGTCCTGGTCAAGCCTTTGTTTCATGTTGAACTATGAATTAGGAAAGTCCTGTAACAGCTGGGAGGGGGTTTTGCTGAGTGTCGGGCACATTTGATACAGGTTATTGGTTGTGAAGGGACTGAACACAAAGTGAGCAGTCTTTGATCCATGGCAGCTCAGCGCAGTCTGAGACAGCTCTGTCTGCTGGAGCAAAGAACTTAAGTGCCAAAGATGATCTAAACTACGGGAGGAAGAAAAGGGCTAGTGCTGTCAGACACATGCAACTGCTGAGGAGAAAAGCTATCCTGTAATACCAAGTAGAGAGAAATTCAATAAGTTCACTTTGTATGTCAAAACACATTGCAGAAAAAACTATCTACAGAATGTGGCAGCACAAGGGAATGAATGTAATCACAAAATAGTCAATAAGATAGAGTGGAAATATAAAATAAATGCTGTGTGGAGACAAATGGAGAAATATTGTTAGTGCCAGTAAACAACAGCGTACTTGCTGTCTTTCACAGGCAAAGCATGGAAAAATGTTTTGCCTTCTCCTGAAAAACTCATGATGACTTAAAATGAGAAGGATAAAGAAAACAGCTTTGTATCAGGATTTCCGCTATGACTACAGAATAATCTGGAATGGTCTTCTGTTTAATGAGCTGTAGCTTGAGGAAGTATGATGAAGTCTTATTGGCCACAAAAAATGGCAGAAACAGAGCAATGGAAATAACAAAAGTTCCAGCTGGGAAAGATTTGGAAATAAATGTTAAACTTCTTGTTGAATCTGAACAAATTTCACAAATTCAGAGAATCTCGAGAAAGAGTATATTTTTATTTTGTGAAAAGAAGAAAAAAAATCTGAGTGTTTCATTTATACAACTATTTTTAACTGTATCTTATTTAAGCATCTTCATCTAAACTTCAAATATATTTAAATCCTAAAAAAATTTTGTCTTAGATGAAAAAGATGGTCTTTGAAAATTGGAAGAAGGAGAAGTATCAAAGGGACACTGTATTACTGGATTATACAAAGTGCCCCCAGGGAACTGAAGTAATATATGAAGGGAAGCTACTTCTATCAACATATTCCAGGAACTATTTCAGAATCTACACCTGGCTAGGGACACTGCAACACCACGGCTGCACTGCTGACCACACGATGGAGACGGTGACACAAAGGCAACAAGGTAAGTGAAATTACATTGGCTGTGCAGAGAGTTTACCCAGTAAGGCATAATTTCATATGCTCCAACACATGCCGCCGTAAATCAGGAAGTGACAAAAGAAATGAAGCTTTTACACACCATAAATGATTGCTGCTTGTAGCAAGGAGTCAGACAACCCACAAGAAGAGAAGCTGATTTAGTTCTGAAGCAGTGCATAGGACACAATTCAAGAAGTAGTTATCAGAGAACCACTTCTGGACTGAAACTCAACATGCTTGTTGAGAAGGAAAAGGATAAAAAAAAAATCCACTGCAGTAATATTTAACTTTGAAAGAGCAAGGAAATGAAAATGAGGAAGTTAGATAAAAGAAAAGTGAAAAGAACATCTAAAAAGATATGCAGGAAACAGCATGGAAGCAGGCTGGAGACAAGTGTATGAGAGGCTCAGAATAACCATATATAACTAATCTCTTTTTTTTAACTTATAAAACTTAACTCTCTTATAAGCAAAAAAAAAAAAAAAATCCAAACCAACACAAAATTGAAAACAACAGAATGTAATGATTTTGGAAAGATACCCTTCAGAAGTGTAAGTCTTCTCAATGGAGAAGATATAGGGGAAAAAAGCATAAAATCTGTCAATTTATATATAAAGCACAGTATTTTGAGAATTATCTTCCTATGGACATAAAAGTTAGTAATTATCTTTTGTTAAAAGAATCACACTAGAAGCAGGAGGCCCAGAGAGATAACTGGGAAAATAGGCAATCAAGGTATAATGGTAAAATAAGGTAATATTATGACTAATTAATAATTAATTTAATATTGAGTACTAAATTAATTGTTTTCACTGACGTTTGCAACAAAGAAAGATTCTCACATGAATGAGGAATTTTCTCAAAGTCTGTTAGCATCTGAAATAAATGGCATTGAACAAGAGTTGCCATGAGGAGATGTTGCCCCAAGAAGTGTTTTAAAGGAACTCAAATATGATTCTGAACTAACTATAGTAGCATATAACCTGTCATTTAAGTCAGCCTTGAGGCCAGAAGAAACATTTTAACTGTGGTACAGTCTTAAAAAAGGACTCAAGGACTGATCCATAGGGTAACAAAATACAAAACAGACACATTTTTATGTTATTGTAAAAGAACCATGTTGTTGTCATGTTTAGAATATCGTGTGTAGTTTTAGCCTCACCAAATAAAAAATGGCATCATAGAACCAGAAGAGAAAAAGAGACCACAGATGACCAGAGATGTGGCATGGTTTATGATAAGATGAAATAGATCAGGATTTGTCATTTAAAAAAAGAGTGGAGGAGTGGGGAAGGTCAAGTCTATGTAATGATAAATGGTGTAACAGATGTAAACAGAGGTGCATTATTCTTTGTTCCTTCCTTATCTAAGGAGGTACTGGCTTAGCTGTAGAAAAACATTTAAGGCAAGCAAAATAAAATACCTTTCACTCATTCACATATGAAATGTATTGCCATAAGGTATCACTGAGGTCAAGCTTATGTCAGCTGGGTGTCTCTCTGTTTGGCAGCAAGCAACCCCTGCAGTACAGCTCAGAAAGCCAGTTTATTCATGGTAACTGAGAAGGTGAAGAAGAAATCCTTCATGCTTTTTCCTGTTTGCCATCAATTCCTGCTGCCACTCACTGCTGAAGTCAGGATTTGAGAGGGTAAGTCAGCTCAAACAAGGTTATGTTTTCATTATGCTATCATTATCAACCCCAGAAATGATGACCTATTATTTGCAAATTTTTTTTGATGAAACTGTATATTTGCTAAAACTCACTAATGTTTTAACATAAAGTTGTTTTTACAAGCTTCAGACACTCTTTCAGTAGGTGCTCATTCCACTGTCCTGTCTGGTGTGTGCTCAACTGACTTGGAGTGAGGTAAATGACACAGCAAGCTGCATTTAGCTAAAATCAACCTGGTAAATCTCACCATATTTCCCAAACATAGCTTTAAAGTATTAATTCTGTGAGCCACACTCACTTTTTATAACAGGAAAAAAAATGAATACTCTTACAAAATGTTTTTCCCTGCTTTTTGGAAGTTCATTTTTTTCTGCTCAGTAAGAATTTTATCATAATTTCATGCCCCCACACTTCATGGTTTGTTACTTGGTCTATTACTCTCACATTTTACTTGATAAGGTCCTGCTTCCTATGATCTTCATTTCTGAGTTTTGATTCTTCACAGCTGCTGCTTTGAAGTCTTAGATAACATTCTGAGCGTTGCACACTGCTCCTGGTTTTAAACTTTTCATTCAGCTGCATACATAGCTCTGTTTCTCTCAAATAACTTCTTCAATAAACTGTTATATCTAATATTCTAAAATGAATGTTTTGCTTTTAATCAGGGCAAAACTGTGGACTCTTTTCTTAAAAGAAGCTAGTAACTTCTGTCAAAAGGTTTATCCTCATTTTCAATCCTTTCTTCAAAGGAATTTAAGTCCGTTACTCAGCTCAGGAGGATTCTGAATCACTGTGTATTTCATATATGCACAAAAGGGAGAACTGATGCTCATACTTGTCTTTGTGCCCTCTCTTTCACCACCATGTTTTATTTTGACCCAATCCTGTCCAGGACCAGGAAATGCAGCTGTCAGTAACTTCTTCCTTTGGATAATATGGAAGTGTGCTGGAATAGTACATATGTGTGTTGTGGAGTGGCTGTTAGCTGGAAGCAAGCAGATATAAAACCTCAGGTTTTGCCCTTGCTTTCTCTCTTCAACACTTGATCGACAAGAGCACATATGAATCTGGACTGCAGGACAACATCAGGTAAATGCTTCCCAACTTTTAGATCTTTAGTTATTAATATGAAAAATTTGGCCTGAGTTTTCTTTTTTTCACTTTTCTAAATGGACAAAAAATGAGCAAGGATCTCATCTCACACATTGAGCTGAGAGTGTTGCCAAACTCAAGACAATAAGGATGTATGAATGGAGAGCTCAGGGCACTGTGGCTGGAGCAGTACTGCAGTTATTCACACTGTTTTCTCTCCCTTGTGTGTGTTTTTTATGTGAAGAGTCCTAACCTTTTCATTCCTTAGCCCTTTCTGTGCAGTATCCAGGGATGTGTCTATGGATATAAACACGTGGTTCTCCTGGAAGTTATTTACAACCATGTGAGAGGCACAGATGATACATACTTACAATTAGCACTTACAAATTGACACCTTGTCCAATTATACACGCCGAGTGATGAAGAAATGACAAACCTTTGCAAGCATTAATCTTCCTTCAGAGTCATGACATGGGGCAGAATTGTAATGACAAAATATCCTTATGATACAAAACTACTTACAGATATTAGCAGTGCCCTTAGGTATAGGCAGATAAGAACCTGGGCTCCACGGTCGGCCCTGATAATTCTTCTTGCATTTTCCACAGTCTGGGCCCGTTGTGTTATGCTCACATTCACAAAGTAGTCTTTTGTTTTCTTCTTTACAGCCAGTAGCGTGAAGGTTGCACTTACACCTAATTTTAAAAAGCAAAAATAAAACAAAGTGGGGTATTATTTAGAGGTGAGGTGAGTTTAAGCTCAAGTTTTAGAAAAGCATGTCCTATGGCAACCACTTGATTTCTGTGTTGTGCCTGCAGTACTGCTCTACCATGAAAGCATGACATGACAAGACATCACTGCAAAGAGCAAGTTGCAGGATCTTCATCTCACACAGGTCTAAAAGAAGAAATGTCACCAAGAGTCCAAGATGCTCAACCTTTTCTTGTTTTTAGTAATGCAGGTCCACTGAGAGCAACTAAATGATTCATAATTTTTACTATAGACACTATATTGTGAAAATTCAAGAGTTACTATTCCCAGGAATAAAACAAGTCCTCTGCTTATGTCCTTACAGAATCTGATCCAAATTAAGGTCCTAATTAGGCCCTGGGAGCCTGAGAAAGCAGACTTCATTTAAATATCCTCTGTAATGCCACACTTCAGTAGCAGGAAAGCTCACTATAATGGTGCCTTGCCATTCTTGGTCAGCAAGTACTGTCTTGTTCAGAAAGGAAATTTCTTTTCCTGCTTTAATTCAATATAGCTGTAGTAGCTGAAGGTCAGACAAAATATTTTGGTTGGCACATTTAATTTTACTTGGGAAAGCAACCTAATTGAGCCTTGTGACAAAATCATTAGATAAACCAGGTTCTGCATCTGGTCTTAGAACAATTGTATTTTCCTTGAATTTCCCTCTTTTCCTGAAACTAGGACACTTTCAGAATGGGAAGTTAGTTTCATGAACAGTAAGGTATTTTCACCTCTTTCCATCCCTTTCCAACAGATGTCAAAACCAGCTAAAGTCTATTTCTGTTTGGGGCTGGAGAGAAAACCAGTATTTAATGACCTTTCCTGTTTGTTTTCCTAATGACTGTACATCTAGTAATTTACAGGGTTCTCATGTGGGCATTTGTCACCTGTTCCATGCAGTGACCAATAATTAGAGCAAAACAACACACGGAATGGCCAAGTGCAAATTAACAGCTGTCAAGCTGACTTCCATTTGGAAGGAATATGACCTGAAGCAATTGGCCACATACATATATATCCCCAGGGTAAAACAAGCTTGCAGTTGTCGTAAGTAGCTGTTGGAGAAAACCCACAAGAATATGTAATACAGTCGATGGTGGAGCATTCTCCTCAGTGCTAGAAATGAGGCAGATGAAACTGCTGTTATTTGAGCAATGCTCATTCTAAAGAGAAACAGGTTCAACACCTTTGAAATTGAAATTACCAAAATGTATTCAATATGCTGGACAAGAGAAAGAGAGTAATTTTTACACAATTTCCAAAATATCAGTGCTTGGAGACTAAATCAATTGTGAATTTTCAGGGAGTAGCCACTGCAGAATGGAAGATGCCTGTCTGAGCATCAGTGGATGACATCTGCCTATTCACTAGACACTGAACATTTTAGTAAAGCGTACGCTATTAAAAAAAGCCATCGGTTGTTTTACTGTCCACAGGAATATGAAAATAAAAGACTCCAAACAGGAGACATATACAGTAAGAACAAGACCAAAAAATAGAGGAGAAAAGCAGGAGAGACTGTTGAGTAACTAGAACAAATTAGAGAGAGGAAGGGACTGGAATTCTTTCAGGAGGAGATTTCTGTTTTATTGTAGGGACTTATCCGTGTCAGAGGCAGCAAACTGATCTAGGCAAGAAGGAAAAAAGGTTGATTCTGAGGGAAAGCTGTAGTACTTAGTGCTCTGACAGAGTGCTACAGACTTGTAGGGGAAATGAGGTGGGGGAAGATAAAGGTATGTCCATCTGTTAATTGGTGTAAATATGCACAGCTCTTTTAACAAGCACCTGAAAACAAAGAATAGTTGTGTCACAAAACCTTGTGCAAAATCTCTTTGCACTTCTTAGATGATGTGCTTGTCATATAATCCTGAAGAGAGACTGACCCTTCCTTAGTTTTTCTTGCATGGGTAAAAGTCTTGGATGGACTCTGGCCTTCTCCATCCTCCTCTGCTTCTATGCCTCTTCATACATATGCATATATTTATATGTATGGATGTATACATGCATACACAAACAACTCCAGTATAATCTCACAATTTCCTTTTACTGCCCACTTTCCCTAATCCCACCATGTCCCACCTCTTTACAGCCTCCTCTCTTTCCTAATTCCCCAGGCATGAGAGCATGGGCAGCACAGCTCTGCTGCCTGTTCTAGTGCCCAGTTTTTTAATTTCTTAGGGCAAGATTGCTGCAGAGGAAATGCTTCTCAGCCCCAGGTGCAGCACCACACCCACACTGGGCAGCTGTTCCAGGGTGCACATGGCAGCTCCAGCAATGGGCAGGGGCCTGCACAAGGCATCTTGTGTGACTTCAGCCACCAAGCCCCACCAGACAGAGAGAATGAGACATCCTGAAGGGCTGTGTTTGGACCAGATACCGGCAGCTTTGCATGAAAACAGCAAAGTGCATTTTCTTCTAGAAGTAGCTGGCAACCTCCTGTCAAATTTTAAAACCCTATTAACTGAGATTTAAAACCAACAGCCCCCATACGGGCATTCAGACTAAACACACACAAAATAGACAAAGTAGGGACATTTTAGCCACTTAGCTTCCTAAATAGCAGAATTGCTAAATGGTTTTTCTTGTCCTAAACCAATAGAATAATCAAAAAATCATTCAATCAATGCCTTTATGGAAATCAACTTATTTATACGCTTTATACGTATTTTTGAAAGCTTTCCCAGGAGAATTACCCAGAATACTGCATCCTGTCTTAAAAGAAAATTGCAAGTAATAACAAAAAAACTGAAAAAACAACCCCAAACCAAACCCCAAAGCATTCCCCACCCCCCCCCAAAAAAAACCCAAAAAACCCAAAACCAAGCAAACAAACGACAAAAAACAGTGGGAAGAGACTGTAGCCTTCTAGGAGTATGATTTAAAGAGAATAAGAGAAACAATAAATTTGATCACTGGGAAAAAAATAAAGGACTGATCTAGAGCTTTTGTGGGCAGAGGATAGTCCAAATGTAATGTTAATAACAGCAAAAAAAAGAGCCAACAATGGTGAATTTCCAAAGAATCCTCAGAATACTTCAAACTTAGCTGTGTACACTTTCTAAGGAGAGGAAAGTATGGAACAAATGTGGTCATTATATTTTACTACAAGACTAGCTAAAAATTAAGGTTAAAAACATATTTATATTAAAAATGTCAAATTTGACTTATTGAGAGTTAGTTATACTAGGCACAAAAAGAAATGTTAAAAAAAACCCCTAAACCCAAACCACAAAAGATCAGATAATGTGTGGTAAAACTTTGCCTTCTTAGTGTATAGAAAACAGAAAAGTTGGGTTTGGCTCATGATTACTAGTGTTATACAAGTATGAAATAATCTGTAGATTAATAAAATCTGAAGAGATTGAACTGAAAGTCTTGTTGATGTCAGCAACTGTATATAAGGAGTAAAAGAGTGGAAGCATAAGTAAAATAAGACATTCAGACTGAACCAGAGGCTCTGATTCTCCTCCTGTACCATTTTTTTTGTTGAAGCCACTTGACAGATCTTGAAGAGATTGATCATGATTTCCACTGCAAATCAAGGACGTAGCTGAATAGTGAATGTGTGTAAAATGCAGGCAGTGATAAAACTGCAAGAGAATAAAAAGCATCTGTAGAATGCAAACTGGAAGGCACCGTGTCTGGGGCAAACCAAGCCAGTATCAAAATCTGTGGTGTTTGTGGAGAGAGAAACAGGGAAATAATATTTCATATGCTTTTGTTTTTTTAGGAAGGCTGCACCAGGAATTGGGCAATCTGTCCCAGGGACCTCATCAGAGTCTACATATGCACAGTCTCAGAGACTTCTGCAAAGAGAAATGCCTGTTGTGCTTGAGGGACAGACTTCTCTGGATGACTGAAAGAGGTAAATGAGCGTAGCAGGGCCGAGAGATGACTAGAGTACAATAAAAAGCTGCTTCTGTTTGCAGGATAGGCAGTAAGGAAATTAGAAATATTTAGGGTTACAGAAAGAAGGCTATTTTGGTAAAAGTAGCACCCAGACGGACCATGAGAGAAGCACTCTTGCAATGAGATACATTGGGTTGTCAACAGTGTGAAAACAAAGCAGCAGAGTCTGGACCGTAGGAATTTCAGCTGTCAATCAGCTGAGCACCACTGATGTGGGAGCTGACTTGGGCTCCCAGCAGATCACTGTCAAGATGTGCATATCAGCTTCCTGTGGAGGATACCCAAATTCATCTCTTTCTTATGGAAGATTACCTTTCTTTTCTACTCCAGAGGTAAGGAAATATTTTGTTATTGTATATGAATATCCATGGTGACAAATTATTACTGAAAATCCTAGGTCCCCTTTGAAATTTCATTAAACACTTGCTTTGAAGGCTGTTCCTAGCTGTTACTGCTTTCAATGTGAGGTATTACAAAAGGTTTAATTACATTTACATACAAAGCACATTCAACACAACATTTCCTATAGCCTGTGTTGATGCTTCCATTAGCAGAATGTGGTTGCTTTGGCTGCTCATATAAGAATGGAGAAGGTCTAAAAACCTAAAAAACTGGTTCCACCTCCTGTGTACTGAGTTCCATATTATCCATAGGTATTCCATGCCTATCTAGTTTCTTGAAATCCAAAGAAGAAAGTCCAAGTCCTGTTCAGGGTATTATGTACACACACCCAGAAATGCAATTACTGGGTAGCAGTGGGTGGGTAGCAGCTGCTGGCACACCAAGTGGGTTTGCCTGCGCAGAGAAGGGATGACAGACGGAGCTGTAATCAGTACAGAAGGTTTGAGAGCACAGGTTAAGGTCTGGCGAACAGAAGAGGATCTGTGCTGCAGCCTCTGCACTGCACTGGCAAACAGCTTAAGGGCAAAATTTCACGTAAGGACACAGCAAATGTTAAGGGCAAAGTGCAGTTCTGAGATACAGTACACGCTCACTGTAAATGGCACTGCTGAGGTCTAATGCTTGTACGGCTTTAGAGAGAATGACTGAAGTCCATGATTATAAATACCAACAACTCCAGGGACAATTAGGTCACGTACGGAGAGATGTAGGCCTTGGAATGGCTTTCTACCTGAAGGGAAAAGCTGTCTGCCATTTATATCTGGTGACAGTTTTTGCAGACTTTTTTGTTATTGCTCCTGGTGGGGCACTCTGTCAGTTCCGAGCTTGTGGAAGTGAATGCCATGGCCCCACACTACTTGTCTGCATTTGGAAACTTCCACCCTGATGTTTCTGCAGCACAGTGAATATCCATCTTTGCAGTTCAACCTGTGCGGACTCTCCCTGCTAAGCAGCCTGGTTATAGCACATGCAAGAACACATTTCCCTCAACGTGCAAATTCAATTTTGAATCACTGGAGATTGATATTGCTGTCCAATGCTATAAACCCTAATTGTGTGGGAGAAAAAATTTGTTTTTCTGACCACTCATCTCTGACAGACTCATTATTTTGTCATAAAGCAATTGAAATGATATTTCTGGCAGTTACATAAGGCACAGGAGCGCTCTGGCGCACTGAAGGAGCAGTGCTGTTGTAGTGGGAAGCCCTGGGTGCACTGTGCTCCTCACAGACTCTATTTACATACAGACAAGTGACATTAAAATGCTGTAAATATCACTAAGGTAATTGCTAATAGGGTGCTGACGCTCTCGCAGGGGAGTGCCAACCAACAGACTGGGGGCACGTGAGGGGATCCTTGATGTTCATGGGATCATTCATGAGAAAGAAAGACAAGAGAAGCTCTCTGATACATTTTTAACGACTAGCCATATGTTCCTCACTTAGATACATCTTTGAATCATTCTAGGTCATCGCCAAAGTTTAGAAAATTAACTTGAAACCAACTTGGAAGCCTTCTACACAGACTCTTCGCTTTTGCATGCCACGAGTCGGCTCCCTGCTCCCAGGTAAGCAAAGCCTGAACTTGCAGAGGAGTTGGCGTGTTTGCTCTTCACATTACTGCCCACACAACGTAAAATACCATCCCCACACAGTTTTAATTAGGCATTTTAAAACACTGCTGGCAATGCTGGGAGCCTTAGTCAGCTCCCCAGTGCTAGCAACTACTTCCAGCACCTTGTTACAGTTGTCCTAAAGGACTTGGCCACGTTTATCATGACATCAAACGTGTTAAGGCTGTCATCTACATTATGCCTCTCCAGCTTACTAATGACCTTGAGGCAGCTTCACCAGGGAGATTTAGTCTTCTAATGTAATGTAGACAAAGATGAGAATCCCACATTACAAGTACATTTGAAGTGATACCTCAGCCAGGAAGGAGGATGAGAAACCAAAAGTGAAATCATAAGCACTTTTAAAATACACCATGAAATCTTTGCAACTGAATCATTGTTTCTCGGGTTTAAAAAAAAATTTTTTTTTACTCTTTATGAGACAAATTTATCATAACTTGAGAAACTACATATACAGGTAAGTTACAAAACTCTTGTGCCATTGAGCATAAGAGGTAAACATCATTACTTACCTAAGTCTGGTTATCCTTTAATTTTCTCTGACAAGTGAACACGTTTTCATTGAGGCTCACAGTCTTCTTAAGAAACACCACGTCTGCTGAGTATTATTGTAGTATATTGTAAGATTTTTCCATGTCATGTCAAAACCCCAAAGTGTGCTGGTCCTTATCCTAATTTCCTAAGCTTAATAGATTTTGCAGGGATAAAAATAAGTATAAAGGATACTGTTGTGAAGAAATAAAATGACTGCTGGCCAATTTATTTCTGTGGAGATGCAGCAGACACATTTACATTAAAGAGGTAACAAGATAAATACTGTAATCTTGGCTACCAGTGCTCACTGTAAGGACTATTTGTCTGAAGAAGTTCTGAGCTAAAAGGGTCAAAACCACCTAAGGACAGTTGACAATCAGAAAATGGCACGGATTGCTGGCTGCAAGGAGGTCTGCTGAACACATGTGCCAGCTCAAACGAAGCAAAAAAGTAACTTCTATTTTCTATTCATATTTTTTGAGTCATACGAATATCTCCGGTCCACAGTGCTGTATGGAATCTAAATCCAAAGAGGGCACTGCATCTTTTTCTGGACATTAGGAATAAGACCCCTGTGGTCTGGTAGTAAAATGTAGCCACTGTAGTGAGAGTAATGAAATGTTTCTTTCACATGTTTATTTCTGGAAATGCATTTGGTCACCAGTTTTTTCCCCTGTCCTTTTCCCTGAATTTATCTAATACATCATAATCTCTCACTGAAAAAAAGATTCCTTTGTGGAACAGGGCTACATCAATAATAAGGGATAAACAAATTCAATAATAACAAATATAACTTTGTATAGGTAGATATATTATTCTTTCATTTGCAAAGCAAGGACTAATGTTGGATCAGGTTTTTAAGCTTCTTAAATCTGTAAGTAGCTTTGTGGTTAGGAAAGAAGTTTAACCTGTGCTCAGTAATCCTGCTGCACCTTAGTACCTTAGAATCCAGAGATTTACAGAAGCCTCTTCAACTTTATTCTTTACTGTTTCGTTTTCACTGCTAAATTTGGGAGGAAATTGAATTAGATTCCCACAGGCAGTATGGAAAATTGGGGAAAATAGCTTCTTATTCTCCCTCAGCTGAATATAATGTATCTAGTGGGGAACAGCAAAGCCGAGGCACAGAGAGCAGGTTTGCTTTGCTTTCTCAGTGGCCTACTTCCAAGCAGTTTGGAGAGCTTGAAATTAAAAAAGAAAACAAAGTCCAAAAAGGTAGCATAATTCCCTTTCCCACAGTCCCAAGGCTCACAGAAAGCTTGCAGGGCATGGAATTGCTCACTGGAATTTGCATTAAGCCAACCCAACAATAAGAGTATGCAAGTGCTGAATTTAAATATTAATGTGTTTATATGATTTACTGTGTTCACAGGCTAGTAAACATTTATATATACTGTCAAGTAAATGCAGGCCATACAAACAACTACAGGATCCCTACTTATCAATTTATATAACAACCTGTATTTGATTAAGATTGATTATTCTCTGATAGATGCATACTGTCTTCCTCTAGAAGCAAAATACCATTGAGGCAGGTCCTTCTGGCTTTGCTTCTCCTCTTCCCCTGCCCCTTGCAGAGAGAGGGCCACAAGTTACCATACCTTGCTAAATAAACTGTAAATGTTTCTGAAATGCAGTAGTTTACCAGATGACAGCCTTCCAGACAAACAGAGGCAACTGAAAATGTTACAGCCTAGACCAACAGCACTCATCACAAACACAGAAAAGGAGGAGGCAGTAACCTGAGCAAACGCCTCAGTAGTTAAGCATTTATAACTGTTCTGATTTTGTGGCCAGATAAAAAAATGTCACTGACCAACAGATATGAAAATATTCAGGCTTTCTTCAGTCTCTTAGATCCAAAGTCTAAAAATAATCCACTGATGCTTATGTCTAGTAGAACAGAACAGCTAGTTCTGAGTTATTTCAGTTTACCACATTAAAAAATACCTATCCTTAATATTAAATACTTTTATAAACTTAGCCAAGTGGAATGGACACATGCTTTTTCTAACTTTGATTCCATATTCTCTAAGTGTTAAAGCAGAAAAAAATGTCTGAAAATATAGCTGCTGTTAGCTGTTGTAGAGAACTAACTTGCATTCCCTTCCTAAACATTCATTTTTGCTTTTTTTCTTCAGAGGTATTAGTGTTTATGGAAATGTGTCAATAAAGAAAGTGATTATAAAATCTGCTAGAGTTTGCCAGCAGTGTGTTCTGCAAATACTTTCACTCGTGAACACACTTTGTCAGATTCTTAGCCGATGTAAATCCATCTGGCTGCTGTAGATTCAGTGAATTTCTGTTAGTTCACACTGCCCGAAATGAAGCCTAATTCGTTTCCAGCTTTCATTTATATTATCCTAGGCTTGGTGGCTGCATTTTTAAAATAGATAATGGCAGATAATATTTTTATAATTTTCAGTGGCAGGTCCAAGACCTTGAATAATCATGGGATGGAAACTGGGACTCAGTGGAGGATAAGGAGCCAAGGTGTGATGTACTTAGGGACAGGACTGCTGACAAGGCAGGATGCCAGTATTCCTCATCGTTTCCATGCATCTATTTTGCTCTAATCTTTAACCTCAGCAATAGGAAGCTGTTCTTACCTACATGAAGGATGCCGAATGGGAACAAAGGCAGTCATGTCTCTCCCAGAGAGGAGACCAAACCTCTTGTGAAGATGAAGATCAAGCATGACAGTTTCTTCCAGTGCTGCCAACTGGTCATTTAACACTAGTGATTGTTTTGGTAGGTTCCCAGACTACCAACCAAGAACTGAGAAAAAGCAGCTGATGTAAACTCTAAGGACATCAGTGTTACAATTCGTTTTGCTTTTTGTTTCTCTCTCACTTGAAAATTTCTTTCTTTCTCACTGGAATCCCTTTGGTCTCACCTACTGAGTTGCTGTACTTCACACAGCAATCAATGTCTTGATACAGGGATGGGACGACAGGGCAGAGGGGGAAGCAGGTGTTGCAGAGGTACTACACAGCTCAGGTGTTCTGAGTTGTTATGATGTATCTCCTGTTTTAATTGGTTTCCTCTAAATATCAAGAAAAACTTGGAGATGCTAAAAACCTGGATATCCTCAGCTCCCCACAGTGTTATATATCAGAGAGGCAAGTGGTACTGGGACAAGGATACATCTCTCTCCACCAGCTGGAATAACGCAGTCTGCTTGGCAGTACCCTGCTGTTATCTGTCCGATAGTGCAAAGAGGTTAAGGAGCATGTTATCTGTGATTTGACAACTGCTCATTGCCGTCAGGATATTAAGAAAGAAAAGCTTTCGGTATTTTAAATTTTTTGGTGCTGTCCAATGTCCTTCTTAGCCAGTCTTAGTTTGCCATCCATCACTGAGCAGTTGTCATTATCAACAAGTCAATAGATGTGAAAAGATACCCAAAAACCACGCTCTATTTTAATCATGATAATACTACCAGGCAGAATTTAACCACTGTATTGCAGCAATTGTAAAAGTCTGTACCACAACCTGCTGGGTTGTTAAGACTGTGGCACACAAACCTTGGATGAAAGGTGCAGCTATATATCACTGCAAAGTTTTATACCTTACAAATTTAGAAAGAGAAGTTAAGAAATCTTTAGGAGTCACTTTTTCTTTTCTTTTCTCCCGATACAAATCTGAACACTAGATTTGAAACTCCCGGCATTGTGCTAATGTGCATCACCACTTTTAAGTTTATTGAGAAATCCATTTTTCTGGGTTTAATTTAATTAATAAGTACCAGTCTTACATCTGCTCAGCAGCACTCCCAAGAAAGCTGCTCTGAGATGCTAGTGATTACACCAAACTTCCTGTCTTTATTTGTAAGTAGTAGCTCACAGCATCAGCTGCCAGCTGGTCCCAAATTATTTTTCCCAGCACAACACTGAAAAGAAACAATTTGTTGTGTGGGAGTTCTAAAATTGTGGCCATTAAATTACCATCCAAGTGGACATGGTTTACAATACCATTCAAAAACGTCATTTAACTATCTGCAATGGGAGAAATTTTATTCTCGCATGCAGCAATACCCCAAGTGAGCTGTTACAAATTTGTGTCCATGATTGATGCAGGACAGACCTGGCTGAAGCAGAAATATCTTTACTAGCTTAGAAAAAGACTCAGGGCATAGCACCTATTGTGTCACAGTAGGGAATAAAGTATTTATTATCAAGAGAGCAGTGTTTCTGCTACAAGAGAAACAAGCAAGGTTAATTTCATACTGATTTTGGCAACCTTTGGGGGACTATAATAGAGAAAAGCAGCATAAACATATCCATGGTGCGCAGAGAATTCAGCACTGGGGAAACCAGCTCTGTGAAGCCGTACATCTGCTGCTCTTTTTAAAAGGTTTCAAAGCATTTCTGTTTAAGAGACCTCCCAAGGACTCATTTAAAAGCTCAAATGTGTTGCCAGTAGTCACTGCTGCGGATGGTATATATGGAAGAGTGGGGTATGGGCTGTCACTGGCTGCCTCCAAGGGAGAGAAGCTATGCCTTGTGCTGCTCTGAGCAGTCCTGCTGGAGAAGCAGTGGATGTCCCGGGCTCACTGCTGTCCTTGCCAGCAGAACCTCTGCACCCCAGGCAGCTGCAGAGCTGGGAGGGCAGCACCCCTGCATGCAGGCACAGAACGGGTGCAGAATAGCCCACCACACACACACACTGGCTTTTGGACACCAGGTATCACCTGAAAAAGTGAGACCTCTGATAGCTTAAATGCAATGAATAACTAGGTTTTGCTCCTACTGCATCAGTAACAGGAAAGGTTTTCCTGAGGGTGCTGCTATCAGGATTCAGTGAGAAACCTCCCCTTCTCATTCTCTGACAGGCATCTGTTATGACCAGCTCTGCTTTAAAGCCCTCTTGTTATGTTTATGTCTGTAAGTGAGGGGATTTTACAAATCAAAATGTCCTGAGGAGACTTTCACCTCCTTTCCAAACAAACACAAAGAGCAGGGAAAAATTTGTTTCCGAGAGGAAGATAAGAAGATGAGTTGTATTGGGAAAAAAGCGAACACAAAGCAGAATCATTTAGGGAGCCTCTCTAACTCTGCCAGAGGTGCTGGTTCAACCCAGCTCGTGGCAGCTCCTATGGATGCCCCGAGTGGCAGGAGCCATGCAGGACATGCAAGGATATGGAGCTGGAACAAGGGAAAGGAGCCAGCAGGAAAGGTTCAGGCAGTTAATCAGGAGACCCACTTACCTCTCTTTGAAAACAGCCAGAAAGAAGCCAGACTTTTCTCCAGTGATTAACGGTCTATTGAACATATCCTTGGTTTTTTGCTACGCATGTTGGCCACCTTTTGCTTTAGGTGAACCACCAATACACACAAACAGCAATAAAGCACACCAAAAAACAAAGGCTAAGTTCTCTTTCCAGTTAAGTTCTGTTAATATTACATATGACCTAACTATCCCTGAAAAGCCCAGGATGTAAGTGCTTTAAACAGACAATATAAGACTTCCTTTCTTTTAATCTCTCTTTATAGGAGATGTATTGGGGAAAGGCAAAAAAATATTGATAAAAGCGCTCTTTTATTTTCAATATCACCACGAGATGCCTAGGCACTGTTTGGACATTTAGAAAAACTGCTGCGGTAAGTGAGGACTTAAGTTGAAATGTAATTCAGGTGGTTGTCTTCTGAGACTTCTGAGAATCCAGACATGAAAACTTTTGGCATATGATTTAGTGGCCTGTCCTCTTACTGGATATTTTTAAATTGTGCAGACACAGCCTAGCCAAAAACTAATGCTTGATTCTGAAAACTAGCTTAACATTTCTCTTTTCAGGCTTATACCTTTACCTCATCCGCACAGAAGCCACTGCCCAAGGTTTAGCACTGCAATCACTTTGAAAGGCACCTTTTTACCTAGGTAAACTGTGTCCTGCTGTTCCCCACCCGTGGTTTGCTGTTCTGCTGCTTGTTGCTGATATTACCTCTAGGTGTTACTGAATTTAAGGCCTTGGAACGCCCTCTCTCCCTGTGCAGCACTGCCGTGGTTCCCAGAGCGAGGAGCGCCGCGCACACGGCCACTGCTCTCTGCTGGGTCCTGCTGCTGCCTCTGCCTGATGCCTTTCATGAGGATGAAGGAGAACAAGGTGCTTACTGTGAGGGCAGGTTAACTGATCTCTTTTTGAAAAACCATGTGGCTGAACTTGAACTTTAAGGATAATTATAAGGCAGCTCTGTTCTTTTCTGGACTGTGTTCTGGGGTACTTGATTAAACCAGCAAAGCCGAGGGTGCTTAATGACCTGTTCAGAGCAAGTGAAGCTGAGTAAAGATTTCAAAAGTGGTTTTGTCTTGATGTTTTCTTGTGTTTCATTAGGGTTGACTTTTAAAATGCTTAGGCCTCACAGCTCCATCTAAAATAATTGGAATTGGTAGCTGCTAATTATCAGAGCAGACACTCCCAATCCACTTTAAAATACATACAGCTTTTACTGTTCCTCTTTTTGCTGTTTTTTCTATTCATTTTTCATCTCAATTGGAGGTTATAACTTGAAAGAGAAAAGTGAGAAAGCAAAACAATATTTCTCAGTGTTTATCACGCTAGCCTCAATTTTTTAACTTCTAAATTCCATACAATATAAGCTCCTTGTCACAGAATAATTCCCTCTGGAATTATTATAAGATTTATTTGCCAGTAGTGTTATTGCAAGTAATTGATTTTTCAGTTCACTGACTGAACTGAAAAAAACTGGGGGAAAAAATAATTTGTATCAAATGTGTAGTTTTATTTTCAGATTTTAAATCCCAGTTTAGAATTTTTTTTGGACAATTTTTAAAGAAAAATATTTCCAAAGGAAAAATTGTGCCTTTTTTGAGTTTTCAGAAAAATTAGTCAAAAGTATTTATTAATGTGGGTTAAATTCTGAAGACACTTTCAGCCATCCCGGACAGAAATTTCTTCTGTGAATAATTTATACTTCAAAAATACTAATCCTTTCTCCTGCTGAAGAAAACTTGATGAAAAGCGAGCTGCTGAAATATGCCAAAAGCAACTTAGCATCCTATAGCTAACTTAAGATACTGAAAAAGAGATACTGGGTCACCTTATCTCTAGCCCTGTTGGTATAACAACACAACAAACACAGTGCTAAATGTTGGAAGTAATTTTAAACAGTTTAGGAAATAAAGTTGTAAGTGTATCTTTTCTTTTTAATTTGGGAAAACACTTCTTTCATCTAATGTATTTCAAAGGCTGATTTTGTGTAGAGAAAGCTTACTTTCTTTTTCAAAAATACCATATGACAGTACTTTTTAATTATAGACACTACTTATTGTTATCTTGAAGCCAATACACTGGCTAGAATCTGCAAACCTTTTATTATGTTGTATTAAATTCAGTGGAATTATACAAAGATGGGAAAATTGAAAATACTTTTTAGTATTAGAATTCTTGAGACAGATGATAAAGGGTCACATTTTTACTTGCTTTTTACCAAAGAAAAATCTGATTGTAATAATTCAAGTGCAGAATCACAGAATATCCTGAGATGGAAGGGACCCACAAGGTGGTCCCTAGATGGTCTGAGGGTGTGACTCCTAATGGCTGATGTGGTCTTCTCACAGGTGGGTGGCCACAGCAAGGCAGTCCTGAGCAGAGGCAGCTGGAAAGGAGCTCTTAGACCTCAGATGGTGAAAGGCAGAGGGAGCCTGGCTTCTGGCACTGGCCTTGGAGCGACTGGGTGACGTGTGGACACGAGCAGGTGACACGTGTGGACATGCATACAGGCCTGCCCATCCTGGTACCACCAACGCTGGCTTTCTCTGAGTGCCAAAACAGCTCTGCCACTGGGTTTAGTACTTGTCCTAGCCTCAAACTTATGTGACATGGGACTAGAGACGCTGTGTGTGTCATTGTGAAATGGGGTTGCTGACACTGCTTTGGTAAGTTTAAATGGCAAAGGGCTGGTAGTTTTAAAGCCTTGTATTTTAAAGTCTTAAAATTCTGACCTAATGTCAGACAAGAATAAAATAGTGATCGCTTTTGGCCTTCAAGCGCTCTGGAACATTCATTATTCATGTTTGTTTTTAACAAATACTGGGTAAATCAAAGAATGTTCACACAGAAGCTGCAGTGTCCACTGAGAGGTTGGGAACATGTTTTTGTTGTCTATGAAATCAGACATGCTGGGGGGTTGAAGTTCATCCAGTGACTATAATATTCCATGTACCAGAAGAACTAAACAACTTCATTTATATTTTAAATGTTTCGAATCAATACTTCCCTTCATATTCTGTGACCCCCACCAGGAAACTCTTATAACTGAAAATTTGAAGAATAGATTTTAAGTTATGAATAATGTAAGGCTGTCATAGGGGAAAGCAACAGTGAAATACTGCTGACAGAAACAATCAGTACATGTTTATACTGAAGAACAAACCTTAGCAATTCCATCTTGCATAACACAGCTTTTAAAATCCTATACAAACTTTTCAGTTTTCCCTGAAATGTCAAGCAGGCTTCCTCAGCCTCCAAATCCACTGGAAAATATACAAGCTGTTTCTGTTTCTCAAAGAATGAGCTAATCTGGAAGTAAAATGCATGCATATATACATATATATATAAAAAATATAAATTGCTCAATGAAAAATAATACAGAACTAATAGATGCAGGTAAAGAAAGAACTTAAGTTTGAAAAAAACCCCAAACGTCCTTAATACAGGAGGGTCTAGCAGTATCTATTTCTCAAGCAGCAGGTTATTACAAGGAATAGATCTAGCAAGATGGGACAGGATCCATTTTGGGGCACAGACAGTCAGATGGTGAACAAGAGCTTCCCTGCACTAAAGCATTCTTCAGGGCATAAGAGTGCTGTTCAAAATGAATTGAGTTTTGTTTGCACACTGACAGAGTGTTGCCATCCTTTGAAAATAAGAAGAGGTATTTGTCCTGAAGACCTGATGAGTAGGAAAAGACATGATGCCCTGAGAGAATCCTTATAAAAATGCTTGCATGACACAGAGCTTTATCTTTAATGAATTTGGGCATAATTATCAGAAACTCCCTGAATTATGCAAATAAAAAAATCAAAAACAAAAATATAATGGCCACTTCATTAGAAAATATTTTTGTAAGTAATACTTCTGGGGATGAAGGAGTTATTGTTTGTGTCTGAGGTATTTTATAGCTGTGTTCTGTCTGTCAGACAATGAGAGCTGCAGAGGAGAAGGAGGGAGACAGCTCACTGGGATTTAGGATGGTGCCCACAGCAGTCACGACCTCCTTTCCCCACCACTGCTGTTCATTGTCCCTCCTCATCTATTCTCATGCCTGCTCAGCATTTCCTCCTGTTGACCTACACAAGCCAGGAGGGGGGAGCATTACACAGGACTCAGAAGTGTCCCTGAATCTTGTTAAAGCAGTTCTCTGCTTGCAAGCTGGGCAAGAAGCATCAGGAGAGAAAAAGGGCAGCACTTGTAGGTTTTCTGGTATACACAGATTTATCATGATATATAGCAGATTGACTGAATCAAATGACTTAGTGGCCATATAATCATATCACAAAGGGGACAAGCTTCTGGCATCTGTTCAAGCTTCTTCTAACAGAAGTTGAATGTAGCTTTTTTTTTTTTTTTTTCCTTTTTGAGAATACAATATTTTTATCAATCTTTTTTTTTCCTATGCAAATCACTCCTGTATTTTGTCTCAGTTTTACTCCTTCATAATGTCCTCTGAGTTTTCAGATGCTGACCTACCTGTGAAGATAAAGAACTCTATAAAATAAGGAAAAAAAGTCTTAGTCTGTAACAGGTTTCTCTTGAGATGCAAGCACTGCAGCATGGGAACTCTGGGAACACCCCTGACAAAACAGCTGCCCCCTCTCAGACTTAGCAGCCCCTGCTCCTGTGGCTGGACAAGTGCCCTGCTCTCCCCCACACCTCAGGGCAATTCTTTCACTTTCTTGCTTGGCTAATGTAGTTACAGCAGCTGAATTTTCAACCTGCTTTTTAAAAAAAATGTGCTAAGTTTATGAGGATATAAAAAGTCCACATTTTATGTGTTAGGAATTAGGGGGAAGCTCCTGCATACAGGGCACTGAGACTGGACTTTATGTTGTAGTAACTGTGTTTGCATTGCAGCAGTATTTGCACAACTCTCCAAAAGGTCTCTCTCCTGTTACAACATACACTCAGCCCATTTAAAATTGCTGAATCTTTTTCAGTGGCAGTAAGGCCTTTTTTTTGTGGTCCTCATATGTGCAAGAGATTTTTCAAAAGCCCTGGTATAATAAAACAGTCAAAAGTTACAAAATGTCCTATTTTTTCCAAGAGTCAGCACTAAACCACTGTTACATAATTTAATTTTAAATGCCAAATGTCTCTAAAACTCTGTGAGTGATGCCTTAAGTGATGCTCTTTGGATGAAGCCTTTAGAGCATACGTATCTCCTCTCCACAATTCACAAGCTGGCTGAATGTCAGCCATGCAGTTCTTGTGCATTTGTTAGTCAAACCCTGGGTATGACTGTACAGTGAGGAAACCAGTGAAGAACATTAAAAGTATATCCTTTGGAATCAGAGCACATAAGCTTTTGTCATTCCCGTGGTATCGCTGTCTCGCATCTCTCCTATTTAAAGCATCTATATTTTATGAAGCACCAACAGACAAACAAACCAACATATAGACCACAAGTCAGCATTAGTCTCCAAAAGTAGCCGTTGGAAAGATGAGATATTTCAGAATCTGCTTGCTCAATATAGGGATTCAGTATCTTCAAAAACCAAAAGTTTGGATCTATATTTTAAGCCATCAAGTCTAAAGCATGAGATATTTGTACATGTCAGAATGGAGGCTGTTGCTGTCATCTACCCGGAAGGATTACTGTTGGAAAGAATGACCACATGGAGGGTTACTCCTGCAGGGTCTGTAGGAGTGATGAGAAGCTAAAATGATGCAAACTGCTTGCGCGTGTATGGGTTCTACACTGTTGAAACTTTCTTTCAAGACCTGCACACTAGAGGGGAAATGAAATACTATTTTTCATTTTACTTTTAATTTCATCCAACTCTTTTTCCACTCCCCCTTCACTATTCAGGAATAAAACAAATGGAAAAGGAGGATGAAGCCCTTTATTTACCCCCACCCCAACCCCCTTCCCATTTAGCTTCTGGATTAGGTTAAACATTTTCAGTAGCAGAATATTAGCAGTTAATGACACTCAGATTATTTGATCTTTAGCTCATTACAAACTGTAACCCACCATTCTCAAACCACAGCTTCCCATCTTTTAATTCTTCTCCTGTGTTGCAGAGGGGAAGGAGCTGCCCTTGCTGGCAGACTGCAATTCCTATGGGACACAAGTGATTAAAAATGTAACTGGCTCCTTGCTGTTTTGCTGTCCTGCTGGAAGAATTATTTCAGGGGCATTCAAAGGAAGGAAGGCATGGTTCCATAAACACAGGATCCTTAATGAAGCTTGTTAAATGATAAGCAATTTTCTGCATTGACAAAAGCATAATAGGTTTACTTTTTTATTGTTAAGTGAGATGCTCCTCCTGAAGGTTTCCATTCCTTCTTTGAGCCACACAGGCAGCGATTCCCCATGCGCTACAACTGAAGGAGCGATGATCACATCATGGAAAAGAGAAACAAAGACAGTGAGAAATGAGCAGCTGGAGGTATGCAGGGTGTGGGAGGAGGGAAGGAGGATTTCCTGAAGTGGGTCACTGACAAAACAGATGCCTTGTCATTCTGCAGCTCTGTCCCCTGTCCCACCTGCCACTGCTGCTCCCTGTTCCTGCCATCTTCACTCCCCCAAAGGAGCAGAAGGCTGTGGGACCTGCTGTGCTCTAACTGGGGGGCAGAAGTGGTAATTTTTTGAAAAAAAAAAAACTTTTTCAAGTCAATTCATGGTTGTGCTTACCTGGCAAAATCAACAGCTCTAGTTCTATCTAAGGGAAGAAACAGCCCACAGTTCAATAAATATGAGAAAAATCTAAGGCAAATTAAAAAGATCAGGCATTGAGGGAATGAATTTCACATTTTCTCTCCTGCACAAAAGGCTGCCAGAGTTTCCTGGACTCCAGTGCATGTTCATGTGCTTTGGATTGGCTTTTCTGAACAGGCCCAAACAAAAGCACTATAGAACCATTACCAAATCAAAGAAGTTAAATTACTATAGTTATGACAACTTCAGTAAACACCATTCCAACATCTAAAGATCCTTAATGCACAAGAGAGTTAAAGGGGAAAATACGTAAAATCTGTTTTACCACATATAAAAGTCAGAAACAATAAACAGCACTGCAGCCATTCTGTATCTGGTAACTTGCATTAAAATATATATAAAGTGTTCTGGGAAGTGAAGCAATGCTTCAGTTCAATAAAACTAATGTAATTAAAGAGAAAGAATCCTGTTTTTCCTCGGCTTGCAATTTCAAATGAGAGCTTCCTAAAACTTGTGACCATTGCTGGAATCCAATTCAGGACCTCAGCTTATCGAATTCCCAGCTCTGGCACCATGCCTTTGAGGTATTATAAAGTGCTGCTCATCACAACATCTCTGTCTATAAATGCTCCAGATAACTTTAAAGTGCAGACACCCCATTTTGAAACAGGCAAGTGTTCACTGTGAGTCAAAATGGAGTCACCAAACATGTGCAGCTTTCAGCTGGTACTTTTCTTGCAGGGCAACAAAGGAAAATGTGTTAGCACAAAAAGTCTCCTTGTAACATTTTTGTAAACTTGGAAAGCTTTGCAGGACAGCACACCTATACAAAGCCACAGCTTTTGAGACCCTGTAGACCATGCATCTTATTCTGTAATTCATTCTGGGACTGAGAAACTGCCAGGCTAATGAGCTCTCCTGCAGCCTCTTCCTCTGCAGGTACTTCCCTGTAAGCACAATCTTAAATCAGACACTGCCATGCCAGATGTAACCTCCTGAACAAACACCAGTCCTCGCTCCCAACATGATCTGAGCAAGCCACAGCAGCACTAGCATCTGATGAAATCACAAACTTCTTTTCCATTCAGACAGTGGAAGCCAAATTAATTCCTTAGCTTCTTTAATGCTGAGAGCCACATCTTGGGAATTCAATACCGGAACACATTAATCTCTCTGATAGGTGATAGTGCAATATATTACTGATGGGGGAGCCAGCACTGTGATAGTGACCCTGACCAGCAGATGACTGAACGGGTAAGGAGTGAAGGAGCTGCTCTGGCTTGAAGGCACAGCCTCAGCTTTGGCAGGCAGTCCTTCACTCTTGTCCCACTACTAATTTTCCAACACATTACTTTGTCACTTGGGTATCCAGGAAAGCTCATTACGAAGGTATGTGACAGCCCCTGATAACACATGTCTGCGGCAAAATAATTGATCCCTCTTTGCAGTGGTGATCTTTAATGCTCATAGGGCATGGGAGGTTATTAGATGGCAGGCATCCTTTGATGGTTGCTAGTGTAATACGTTACCAGACAGCAAAGTGCCACCTATCTATCACTTACAAAATAATGTCATCCCTGAAAACGGGCCTGGCAGCCAGCGTTAGGGGAGGAAGAGGGTTTAGTTATATTTGTGGATGAAAAGATGTCCTGAGAAAAGTGTGCAGCCTGATTATTTATTGGCTGTTCAAAAGCATTCAACACAATATAAGGAAAAGATCAGGCTCTGCAATACGGTGGTTCACATTGCTGTTACAGACTTTAGCCTTGAAATCAAGTTCAAGCTGAAGAACAAAATTACCTCTTACAATATGTGGTTTACTTCTGAAAATGAAAAGGGTAAGAGACGTATTAGCAATGTTGGCATTAGTGGAGGCAGCTGTTTTTAGATATTTGGTATTTCAGGGATGTGCGTTTAGCATCGTTACTAGAAGTACAGCTTACTATATTCCTCTGCTAACTTTCCAACAGTGAGCAGATGGTTACCCTATTACCAACCATTTGCATTTAACATATTGTAATGATTTATATACCACATGTCACCAAGCAAAGTGAAAACAGTCGATGGTAACTAATTAGTTGAGTGTGAAGATGCATATCTCAATGTATATTTCCTTATTGTAATAAAATTTTATCTTTTTGGTTATTAATAGGTTTAATGTGTGGTGTAACAGAACTACTGGTGGCAGTTAAACGTGAACCACCATGTCACTTTACCATGGGGACAGTATTGGTATCATTAACATTTCCACCAGCACTCCCTTACATGCCTGTTTTATGAATGATGGTGCACAGAGGACAGATTATAACAATCCATTGTGCTTCTCTACCAATCCTTCTGAAGTGTACTTCAAAGTACTTTATAAATCTTAATATATAAGATATTGGCTCATATTACAGGACAACACACATCTGGAGAGGGTGGAAGTGGGAATGCTGCTTGGCAGAGAGGAAAGACACTCAGAGCTACCATAAAGACAGAAATGGATTTAAGGGAGAAAATTAAAAGAATCACAAGGTCTTCAAGGGAGTTTGCAAGGAAGAAGCAGACAACTATTGACATTTACACAAACATAAAAGTCAGGAGATAGGCTCAAGAGTTCAGAGGAAGAGTATAACTTTGGAAACTTTCCCTCCACAACTAGAATATGGGCAGGTGTATGTACCACGTATTGCACTATCCATGGTACGTCCCAAGGCCTGATCAGATGTAACCTACAGAATGAAGCTATGGATTATCTGCCTTATCCTGAAATGGTTTTGTTTACTTTTGTGCTTATTTTAAAATGGTGGCCATCACCCCAGAAATGTCAAAATAATTTTTAGTGAAGTACAGCTGTGTTACTGCAGAGTACAGCAGCATTTCCAGTATAAAAGTCTGGATGAACTGTTGTGTGAGCAACCAGGTGCTGTTGACAGACTGACTCTAAGGCTCCAAGGACTCTGTATGCTGCAAAAATTACAGGTGGTCTCATTCAGGAGTGGTAGTATGTCAAGAAGTTCAGCAGTTCCTGCTCCCTCCTAATGTGATTAGGACACCTCTTGCTACTCAGCATCCTTTCATTTCTACCATATCCCACAAATCTCCTGGGACACAGCCTGTTCTCCTGCAAATGGCTGCAGCCAGCATTATGCTTTCCTGAATGTGTCAGCAGCCAGACTTTCTCTTGGGAGTACGACCTGCAGTGTAACTCCTTGTCTCCTTTTCCCTGACAGTACTTCTGCCTTCTAAAATCACAGCATTGCCATTTGTTGCTGTAGCTCCTTCCTTACTTTTCCATGAACAAGATGATAATCTATGGGAACAGAATTACAGCAGTGTTGAAAACTTACCCTGTAGTTCAGCCCTGTTAACAATATTCTTCATCTGTGTTTTACTGAGGATTTTTCACTACAGCCTGCTGTGATCAAGTAGGGACTGTGATGATTCCCTTTGTGCATGGGTCACTAGTACTGCTGAGGCACATCAATCCCAGAAGTGGACTCCAGAGGGAATGATAGGAAGGGTCTCACAGAGCCCACATAATGATACTATTAGACCTTGACCTTTACTAATTCACTTTCTAGTTTCTGAATAGGTGTGACTCTATCACTGGACTTAACAGAGCTGGCTGTTTTACATCAGCTCTATCACACAGGCATGAGACAGGATGAACAGACTGAGAGGTGTAGGTTTTTTCTCATCTTTTAAACAGAAGCTGGGATAGTCTTCTTCTGTCCTCCCTCCTTTTTTTTTCTTTTGTTCCTTCTGTCCTCCCTTCCTTTCCATCACTTGTTTTCCCTCATTCCTCCTACATGCATTTGAAACTCAATGGGTTAATAAGGGTAACTTCACTCAAATTACTCCTGATTTACAGGATGGCATCTGAAACTACTATCAGGACTTGTTTCTTGTTTCAATACTTAACTTCTGGTAACATATAGGGAGTGACAGAGCATACTATGGCACTGTTCTAAAGGGAAATGAGAGGAAAGGCAGAAGAGTTAACCCTCTTAGTTTCAAATATTTTCCTAGATCACAGCTGAATGATGGGTTCTTTATTACAGCTACCAAACAAAAAAATTAACAGAGAGAAAGAGAGAACATCACCTATGTCAAGATGAAGTATGTAGATATTATGGGTTCAGCTACTACCTTCCGAGGCACTTCACACACTGAGAAATGTCCAGGAAAAATCAGCTCCTAAGCAGATGAAATCAGGTACTGACATGAACAAAACTAATGGCAGGCAATACCACCACACTGGTACCCACAGAAAGGAGCAGAATGTAAACTTAAAAAAACCCCGAACAAACCCACACATAAAAGTTGGTAGTTCCTAGGTAGTTCCTATTACTTGTGAAATAGTTGGAAATTTTTAAACTTTTAACGTGATATGTTGCACCACTCCAGCTTTACCTTCAGCCAGAAGAACATCCCTGTGCCAGGAATCATTTGTATATGTGATACAGGAGATCCTTAAGCTTATTTCAGTGTTTGCATTAAATTGCACTCTTTTCAAATGAAAAGCTTAAAGGAAAGAAAGTTTCTGCAAGCTATTGGAGTCACTGAATTTATTCAGAAAGGCTCTTTGGATTGCTTTTCAGCGTACAAAGCAATACAGAAAGAAAAATCCTCATTTCTTTCATCAGGATTTTTATCTCTACTCCTCTAATATTCAATGGCAAAATGAATTATACTAAAAAAAGGTTTGGTGCCTCTCCTCAAACACCCTGATCCTGCATGATACTGAGCATCCTTAAAAAGACAGCTGGGGGAGATCAGTATGGAAACACTTGATGGCTTGCAAAATGGGCCAAGAAAAGATGACCAGATGCTAAGGAGCAAAGGTGGTGAGTGAAACCTGGTGATTTAAACCCACTGATTTCAAAAGCATATAGCAGAATGAGAGCCCTAGACAGCATTCAGGCTCCACTGCTCTGCTCCCCTTCCAGCCACTGTGACCGTGGCTGCACTGAGCTGGTGGACAGGAGTTATGTCACCAGGTTGGAGGGTGGAAATCAGTATTATCTGAATGCAGGCAGGAGTGAAACCCACCCAGGACACCTGTACTGAGTAAACCCCTGGAGACTGCTCATGTGTGAATAAACACCGTGACCGTTTAATTATTTCGATTCCTGATGATCCTAGATTTGCTTACAGAAAATGAAAGACCGTTTTCTTTAGTTACATATTACAGTAGATGTATTAAAAAAGCAAATTGCACTTGGGAGTTACAGATAAATTGATATGCTCTTAAACACATAAGTTTCTTTTTCTTTCTTGTTCTCTAATGAGTTTATAATTTAATCAGAGAAATCGCCGGATTCCCTCCAAATACTAGTGAAAATCTCAAAGGAGAAAAGCTGCTTATGCAAGTGATCCTGTAAAACAAAGAGTATTCAAGTATGGTAAATAAATACTAGAGTCAAGAATGGCACTCAGTTGTCGCCTTAAAAGCTTGAAGCCTACATATCTTAATATTGATGGTCTGGTTCTGAGCTGAACATCAATGAAAACATTTTCTATTATAAATAAAACTACAGCATTTCTATATATTATAACTTCTCTAGGGCAAAGTTCTGCTTTTGGGTAAGTTACAGAGGGACGTTATTATATAGTGTTTCCAAGGGTAGGACAGAGTAACATAAGAGATTTACTCCAATTCATCCATCCATAGACTGCATCTGCAGAATAAGCCAGAGGATGGGACCCAGTACAGCCCAGCCTCCCTGGTGGAACCTCCTGCCCGAAGCTGCAGGGTGAGCTCCCACTCAGGGCAAGGGCCCTCACCCACCCCAAATCCACCGCAGCCCCAGGAGCAGGTCAGGCTCACAGCTGGCAGGAGGGGCAGGCTGACTAAGAAGACAAAAAAGCCCCAACCGCCTAAGTAGCAAATATATTTTCCTTCAGAGTAATTTATTCAGATGCTGAAATGGATTTAAATTTAGAAGAGATAATGTGAGAGCAAGGAAGTGTTAAAACTGAGGTTACTTTTCATTTGTGTTCTGTTAGTTAGAGGTTTCTATTGCAGCTGGAACTGCAACCGCAGCTGAGATGCGGTCAGAAAACCCTGGGGCTTAAATACAGAAGCTTCAAGGCGAGAAGAGTATAAAAATAAATTCCAAAGGGCTTATTACATTGTGCAGAGACTGGATATTCTGGTGTCAGAAAGAAACTGGTGGCTCTTAGATCAAAACCTAATCATTCAAAAGCAATAAGAGCCTTTGTTTTACCCAGCCAGTCATTCTGTTACCCACTGGGGCCATTTTTTACAAGCATTCCAAATTACAGTTAATTTACAGTGTATAAATGTACATGTCATTGACAATATAACAGTTAGAGCAAAAATACTTTAAAATCAACATGGTTAAACCTTCAGCAGTCTGATCCAAAATCTGCTAGGAACCTTTAGCTTGACTTCAAAGGAATTATTATCAGCATTTTAGTGAACTTCTTCTACACAAATAAGTTTAAAACTGGGAGCTGTACCTCACTGCTTACTGCCAGGACTGTCCTTCATGTGGAATTGAAGAGAGGCAGAGCCTGCAGACAGCTCAGGCCACCTCTGCAGGCAGCACAGTGAGAGAAACCTTCCTGAGGTTGTGGCACAGGACACCCTCTGATCCTCTGCAGCAAGGCCACACGAGGGGGAAATGTCTGCTCTTCCTTAGCTTGCCATCCCAGAAGACTTTATTTATGAATTAGTCGACCTTTCTAGCTGTTAGGACCATCTTGCTTCAGCAGTTAATTAACACAAGTGCCATAATTTAATACAGTTAATGCTACTTTATGCCCTTTAATGTACCTTCCATTAGTGATATTATTGTAGTATTACCCTGTAAATTAAAATAAGATCAAGAATAAGAGAGGCTCTTTTTAATTAAGGTACTGGCACACTGCATCGTCCATTATTCACTAGAAAAAATTACCCTGATTTAGTGAAGCAAACCATCAGTAAGTCAGAATTAGTTCATGTGGATTACTAGGTTTCTTGAATAATGTGAGCACAATGGGGTTGCTGAAATTGCTAACAGCCACGTTTCCTTTTTTTCATCACCTTAATAAATACACAATGGAAGTGGTAAATTGAAGAAGAATAAACAGGTGGTAATAGAGAAAGAGAGGCATTCATTGAGAGTACACAGGTTTTCATCTCTAATGCAACATACATCAGGCTTATTTCACACCAAAATGCAAAGCAATGACAAAACAAACCCTATATTAAGTGGGCAAATCTCCTACCTATAATTCATTGTGAAGTATTAACCACCCCAGTATCCTGTATATTTAACATAGTGGCTTTAAGATAGATGCTTTCCACTGTCATTGATGCTTAAACAAAGTGTGAAACAAATTACATTTTATGCTGCCTTTAGAAATATATTATTATGAGCTTTGGTGATTTTTACTACACTTAACCTACAGGTTATGTTTTTCAGAAAAAGGGCTAGCTTTAAAGTGTGTCTGCTAGCATCCCTCATCCACTACATGTCAAGCTCCTCGGTAACCTCCCTTTGTATCCTGTCTTCATGGAATAATCTAGTCTAGTTTTACCAAATTTATATAAATAGCTGGGTCTCAAAGCCCAGAATATGAATCTTGGTAGCAAAACAAAATAATTTTTTAACAATTTCCAGTTAACATCCTAAATTAAGGATGGAATTCAGCTGGAAAGCTCAGCTGAACTGGAAACAGTGGAACAACTAGCCTGGTAACCCTTGCTTCCCTCCACTGGTTCCCATGCTCAGGGCATGCCAGGGCACGTGCTGGGAATGTTGATTGGGAAACTCTGGTGGGGAGAGGCCATAAGGTTTCTGGAAGAAGGAAAAAATACCTAAAACTAGGTAACAGTGGGCTTATTGCACGTTACAATTGGTGCAAGTAAACAACCAGGGGCTCTGTGCTGCAGCCCCAGAGCTACTCAGCAGCAAGCAGGCCCTAAAGACTTTAACAAGGAAGGCTCACTAGATATTGAAGCAAATGGCACCAAATCCCAAAAGACCTGTTCTTCTCATTAGCAGAAAAGTGATAAGAATTCACATGAATCTAATCTAGCTGGGTACTATTACACATCAGATACTTCTTTTAAAGCATGTGTCCAATTACTGCAGCATTTAGACAACAAGCATCAGCATCAGATAAGTTCTCTGTACAGTCACGCTTCATTTCTATAGATAATTTTTCACAAGATTGGTGAGCCCCAGATGTGCTCAGAAGGTTTCTGCTTCTAATTTGCATGCAATGCACTCTTTTTTAATGCTTCAGATGCTTTCTTTGATAAAGTAATGATCATCTAATTGAAGTCAGACTAAGCTCCAAATGGGTTTTTAGATGGGGAACAGGCTTTACTTAAAGCCTACAGACCTACAAATCCTGAGCTTTGATATGATGCCTCAGTAGAGCTAACCTATATGGAGCCCAGTGGAGAAAATATACACATTAAATAGGTGTTATTTTTTTTGTACTGAGGCTAATTTTACCAAACTATTTCAAACAGTATCTTAAGCTGTTCATGATCTACTTAGCCCTCCCAAGTGACTTCTGAAAAATAATTTACAATGTAACTAATGAGCATTGCAAGAAGAATTCTTAAAACAGCAACATTTATTTTAGATTTTCAAATGTTGGACTACTTATTCTGTATGTATGGCTATATAGTTGGTGTGGACACAGAAGACTGTAATTGCATGTTAAATCTCTGGTTCTAAGAAATGTATTTTGATGATTTTGAGTTACACTACAGGAATAATAAAAATATAGTCAGCACTGTTTTATATAATCACTGTCACTATTTTTTTCACTGAGTTCTGAGTCTGCAAAGAAGGTCCCTGGCCTTCCAAAATGGATTAGCTTTTCTGTTTGTTTTGATACTTAGATTATCTTAAAGAAAAAGAAAAATGTTTTTTAAAAAGGAAGACTTAAACTCTATATAGAAGAAACAGAGGAGGAAGAAAGGGTATATTAGACTGGTGAGTGAATTGCTAATGGAGGTGATCACACTTATTTCTTCTGAACAAATTGGCATCCAAGACCCATACAAAGGGATCACCCTCCTGCTTGAGGGCATCAGTCAATTGCTAGTTTGAGTTGGGAAAAAAATTTCCCGATAGGAATGTCACTGCAGTTACTATTTTTGGGACTACAGCACCTGATACCAGCCACCACCTGCCCTAGAGGGAACCCTTTGTCTGGAACCCAGCTGAATAGTCATCTTTGTTATATTCAAATCAGTCTATCTAAAACACTGCTAGTTTTCTTCCATTTTAATTCAGCTTTTCTGCATTTCAGAGCTAATTAAAGTACAAGGAATGGACTCTAATCGCTGCTGTTTACCTTGTTCACAGCCAGACCTAGTGAGAAGGGTTTGTGCAAGGGCTGCTGTATAAATCAGAGCTTACATTAGAGGCCTGGGAAAATCAAATGATAAAACAGAATCTCTGTTTTTAGTTAACTGCCACTGGATCAGATTCCAGCTACATTAGAAAGTGTCCCACTGCTCAGGTGAATTCCTGAGCCAATGCATGAACAAATGCCCTCCCGCCTGTAAGACTCGGAGCTCAAAATCCAAGGTGAGTGCCACTGAACACCCAGACCTTGTGCCACTGAGTCAGAAACTTCTGATAGGGCAGCAATGGCCTTCAGCTGAGCCAGATTTCCAATGAACATTGGCAGAAAATGTCATCTTGTTTGGGGAAATAAACAGTTCTGAATAATTTCTCAAATCAAACACATATGCCTGTTTCTAAAGTTATATATTCTCTTACCTTCCATATACCCTTATGTCTGAAATTGCATAAAAGTAGCGTGCCAGGTGTTGCTCATCTACATATATTTCACCAGTTGCTGGCCTAAGCAGTCTTATCCTCAGATCTGTGATGGTAAAGAAATCTCTTAACTTCTTGGTGGTGTCAAGCTGGCCATAAAGAGAAGCCATGTTATGAAGTCGAGGTCCAGCAAAAAAAGCAAATCTATCTTTGATTTCGAAGTGGATTATTTTACTATTTGTCATGTACCCGGTAGAGTATTCCTCTGTGCAAATGATTTCTAGGACTGTGTGCTGTGATAAATCCCTCACTGATTTTGGATCCATGTGAAAAGCATCTAAGCAGTCTGTGGCATAGTATTGGTAGGGCTGCCATGTTCGTCCATAGTCGAGTGATTTCTCCAGGATCATTTGGTCTGGACGGCCAGATTCAAAGGTGATAACTATGTTATCTGTAAGCTCAATGGTTTTGTTCCAGGAGAGTGTAATATTAACATGAAGAGGTTTCGGATAGTCCTTCCAAGTTGTGGACTGCCAAAACGTGGAGGGATGTCTTCCTTCCAGATCGAACATCAGTTCTGGAGGATGAGCCAGTTCTTGGGTACTCGCATCACATTCATTATTGCACATGTAGGGATTCCCCTGGAAAAGAGCAAAGCAGTGTTACAAGGGGCACCACAGAGGTGAGTGTGACATGTAAGGTGTTTCTTGACTGAGAACTGCTTTTCTCCAAGAGGGAAGCCAAGGAAGAAAAAACAAATGCTTGCAAGTAATAACTTTGTCTTAATGAGATTCATCCTGGCTGTTTTACCTGTTAAAGTAAATGTACAAACAACATAGAGAGCATCCTTGTTTCTGTAATATAAACATTTTTCTTAGTGTAGGTTAAAAAAAGAAAAAAGCTTGTTTACACTGAACTCAGACCAGGGATTGAGTCAAAGAAGGTTGAGAGCAATATGCAAGTCTCTAACAGCTCAGTAACTCCAACTCTTCTTAGAAAGATGCAGCAGCCAAAGAGAATTTCTTTTTGAAACAAGCACGTTCCTCAGAGCTCTGCCCAAAAAAGAACTAATTTTTAAGGCAAGTGTATTTTGTTAGCAGTCCAGTCTGTGTGTACTCAGTATGAGCCAGTATTCAGTACACTTTCAAGTTTCCTTTCACCAGGTGGGAAATTTATCATGCTTAACTTGTGCTCCCAGCTCAACACTGCCTTACCTTAAAACATTTACACTTGCAACCAAAAGCCATTAGAAAAACAGTGCTCTGTCAGGTCTGGGGCTTGATTCAGGTATCTGCCATCCTATTACAGGGTACCAAAGTACTTCAGAAAAGACTTTTCATGAGGCACCAGGTTCAATTTATCAGGACAAGATAATCCAACACTTGATTAGGTGGGAGATGTCAGTGCCTCCAGCTGGAACACTGCCGAGGTGGCAGGAGCTCTGAACTGAGGGTTGAGTTAAAAACAGCAACAAAAAAAAGCTTGCCCATAGTGCACAGCTTTTACTGCCGCTTGTCCTCTGTAGCAAGGTGAAAGTGAATTATTCTCTTTCTGGCCTTTTGATGCATTAACTTTCACACTACAGTCTTCTGCTTCTTCACAAAGGCTGTTTTGTCTGCAGATTGGGGATATCTTGCAGCAGTTGCCAAGATATCAGACCCTGTAGGCTGCACTGAATCACGTATATCTAATTTCAGCTTTCAACAGTACATTAGTATTTTGCTACTTGTTCATTCTGTGTTTGTTCCAGAGAGCAACTGCTGCTCTGTATCCTCCCCTCTGCCTGACATACAGATTGCGGAAGAAGCCTCTATTCACCTAAAGTCAGCACTGCTGGGGAAAAATATGCACATGCCTATACCTAGCAGAGCTCGATGAGGTCATAAATGTAGCTTTGTCATTAATCAGAGTTCCCTGCACCTATCCTGAGAAGAGAACAAGCCCTGGTATGATGATCAACCTTTTCCTTTCGTATAATTGCAGTTATACTTCTCTTCATCTCAAAGCCTGAGGGCAATGAAGTGACTCAATGCCATCCAGCGTGGAAAACTGGTTTCAAACATGAGTTTCCACCTTGGCCACTGCTCTGCTCCTTGACACACTCCCACAAAACACAAGTAAAAGAACTTCTGCACTCACTTTGACCTCCCCACTGGCAACTTCCTCTCACCTGGGCTGGGAAATACTATTTTCTTTCTGTGTGTTGTTAATATAGCTGAATGCTAAAACTGACAATGATTCACTGGGAGTGGAAGTTAGGAAAGAAACCTACAAGACAACAAAAAGGGTTATTTGAGAACCAGCATGCTGCTTGTTACACTGACAGCTTCAAAGCATGCAGCTGTAACTGGAAATACTCTGCAAAATATTGTCTATAATAAGTCTGTTACAGCTCTGATTTCAAGCTCATGATTGCTATTTCTATGCCTTCCTTTTGAATAAAACAGTGACAATTAAAAGTAAGTTTCAAGCAGAAGAGAGAAAACACAGAATTTTTTAATATTTAAGATCCATTTAATATATCAGATACAAATGCCAGAATTTGCTAACTTACACAGGTGTATTTTCCTCAGGGAAAATATACATATTGTGAAATTTATAAGGTTCCAGCCCTTTGGCTACATGTAAACATCAGTTTATCAGAAGATGCTCAGATTGCATAAACCACACCTGTCTGAGGTTGCCCAGAAAGATCTGGTCACTTCTATCTGTGTACCTCTAACCTATATGCTTTATGCTTCTGCCTTTGCTTTGGCAAAAGCAACTACACTGGGAAGTCACAGGTACCAAAACCCAGCAAATAAATGTCCCCGTGTAGCCAGACAGGCGCATTAAGCACTGCTGAGGGATGGCTTTAGTTCCCTGCTCCACAAGCAACCACTGAGTCTGTTGTGATTCTTCGTGCTAAACACTAAAGCCGCTCTGATCCGTTAGTCCCGGGATGCTGGAGGAAGCATGTTTTATGACTTCCAGCAGGTAACCCAGGTTGTATGGGATGTAGTGTTTCTTGCTGTGTATTAGCTTATTTATTTTACTCCCTTTGCCTTTTATCCTTTGCTTTTTAGCAAAAGCTGAGGTGCCAACAGAATCAGAATAACTGGGAGAGGGGCTCTAAAAACACCCCACAAGCTAATGTGAATACAGTAAGGCATTGAGAGTTGGTAGCCCTAGCTTGCAACTGAAATGCAGTCTACAACTCTGGGCACAGAGCTTTTTAGGTAAAGATGAGACCCAGTTAATGGCAGAGTATTGTGAGAAATAGGTCAGAATCCCTGTGCTCTCCTGTTCTGCACCTGAGACTCTTACCAGTGGTAACAGTGGTGCCACAACCTGCCACACTGGGGTAAGGACATCACTGCAAATGAGAATCCTAATAAAAGCTTCAAATATATCCTCCCCAATAAACAGAATTATTCTTTTAATTTTATGGCACAGAATTCTCTTTTAAGAGGTGAATGATTTGATGACACCAGAATAACCTGTGTGGAGTTCAAGTGCTTGAAAAAGAAAATTAGGAGAAAAAAAATCTAAGCTGATTATAAGCCAATAAAATAAATTTCCTGAATTCTAACAGGAGGAGGAGAGAAATTACAAGTTTATGTAAATTCCCCTTTGTCTACTGACATGGCAATTGCTGATGTAATTTTGAAATATTTAACATAATTATTGCTTCAGAGGCTTGGAATCAGGTTCCCATTTTCTCTACCAGCAACTTGGCTTTCAACTGCTTCTAATTAATCTTAAATGTAATTTGCATGGTAAGTCATACTTACATTACCAGAACAGTCTAAAAGGGTCTTACTCTACACAAATGTCCCTCAGTACATGTTATTATGAAAACAATTAATTTAACTGGGATTAGTTATACGTATTTTAATGTCTTGATCTCTGCAATAATCCTCTTTAAGACTTTTGTCTCAGTAAAATGAATACAACAAAGACAAACTTTGCCCAATTTGTGCAAACTAAGCTCAGTCTGTGTTGGGGCCGTCTGAAGGACCAGAGCATTAGTGTCTCTAAGTAATTTTGTGACTAGCAGGCAGCGGTAAATAGATCTTCATTTAAGCCTTCCAAGAAGCACCTCTTCAGTAGGACAAGGTGGAAAATATTTATAACTTTTCAAAATTATATTTAAGCCAGTAGGAGAGTTCTAAACAATTAAATACTGATAAATACTTCTAAACACTTTACTGCCAATTAGCATAAAGGTAGCTGAGTCTTTCCCAACACCACAACCATGACCATCTAAAAGAAACCCGCTATTTTCGTGTACAGTAATGGGAGATTGATATTAAATAGCTCCTTGCAGGCAAGCAAATTAAGCTGCTATTTATTTTGGTTTTGGCTGTTCATGGAATTGAAAATGTTACTGAAACTACTGCCATAGTCTAAGTGTTGGCTTTAGGAGGAAGTACCCAATTTGCAGGCACAGCGAGGGCATGTGGCTGTATCACGGCTTGATCACATTCAGCCCTGGCTGGAAAAAGCAGAGTTACCAGAGAAGCTCCTGAGTAGGGCTGGCTGGTCCCAGTAGGGTTTCCTCTCAATTACCTGGATTTAGTTTGTTTTAGCACACAGCAATGCCTCTTTGTGCCAGCCAACTCAAACTTTTGTAGTGGTGTCGGAGGTGCTCTGCAAGTGTCCCTGGCTGGGACAGGGTGCTGGGCTGGCCTTGCTCCCCCTGGGCAGCAATGTGTCCTACCAAAAGCCTCTGCAAGAACAGCACAGTGACCCTAGGCTGAGGATTTAGGTCAAAAACAGAGGTCCAGCAGTAGTGTGAGCTTTGAATGTCAGCAGGGGAGCAGCAGCAGTGCTGCAGCTGCTGTTCAAGGGCTGACGTTTGAGTGCTGCTGCTGCTCAGGTGAAGCCTCTGGTCTCTCACCTGTACAGCTCCTCAGTGGCCCCCACACAGGCTTAGGGTTTGACTGAAGATGTTGCTTCTTTCAATGTGTTCCCTGTCCACATTAAGACCTCGTGGACTTTTTCACTCAGGAACAAAGACAGAGGGGCTTAACTCTTCTGTAGAGTGAATATTGGAAGCTGTATCACAGATTATATGCTGTAATGGACACCTAGCTAAATCCCTACAGAGGATTATAACTTGCATTTTCAAACTGTTTGAAGGCTGCTGAGGTCAAGCTGGCCAAGATTTTAAGAAGAACCAAAATAAATTTTCAAGAGGTGAGACACTGCAACTGAATTTTACACCACTGCCACAAGGTAATTAGCTTACATGCCCAAGACAAGAAATAAATACAGCCTCACTCATGTTTGGAGTGTGGCTGTGTGGTAAATTACTGCATTCAAGTCACACTTTTGGACTAGAGTGTTTCTGTTTTCCTTTTCAAGAGATCATTAAAATTGGTGCAATGCTGTACATTGTAGATTATTAACTAGACAGTAATAGCTACCAGCAGCAACTGCTCTAATGCTTAAATTTCATGTGGTTTCTAACCAGGAATTACTCGTTTACCATGACAGAGCCAGATTATGAAACCATTAATTATGAGATACTACTTATTAGGTGTTGTCCTGCTAAGGGCAAACAGTCAGTGAGGTGGAGGATTGGCAAGGCCCAGGATCTGTTGCGTGATAATTGTTGTTATCAAAGCCACTACATCCATTAGCTGGTTTGAGAGCATCTTGGTCAATGTCTGCAGAATTATTGTTGTGATGACGACAGGAATGGCTGTAGACAAGAACATTTTACCATCAATAGCCTTTCATCACTGCAGTGACAGCATTTTAAGTTGAAGTGATTTAAGTTAAGAAAGAAAAAGTGCTAAAATCTGAGTGGAAGATTTGATGCTCTTTCAAGAGCTCCCAAGTGAGAGGCATCTGGATGCCCAGAGTAGCACTTTGAACTCTGAGCTGCAGGCTGAACAATGTACATTCTTCAAAATGAGCAAAAAAGAAAATAAAAGCATGTTTAAATCAATACCTTCTGGGGAGACTTAAAAAGATTAAACCAGGGAGGATATGACTGGCCAAAAATAGACAATAATGCTTAACAACTTTGTGCACTTTTAAGCTTGAAAGTGCATTGCAGATTATGGTCCTGATTGGGCAACAAACATGGTGCAAGAAGGCCCTTGTAATTCAGATTTAAAAAATATATTTAAGCTTCTGAAAATCTGGCATTTTGCCGTGTGGCACACAAACCTAGCTAATTATTCTTCATGACAACACTCCCACAAGGTATGGAATCCTATACCAAATTTACATATAGATGCAGAATTAGAGAGAAATGCTTTTGCATGATGAACTCTGTAATCCCTGATTATACTGTACTGTTTCTTGCAAAGCCTTTTGGTAGATCATGTGAAGGTATTCCTGGCATGCAGAGTAGTTCTCAGATTACTGCCTCTTTTCAATACTATGGATTGAAAATGCTGCATAGGAAAACATTTTAATATTTGCAGCAACAAACGCATTGGTGCATTTGCCAAAGGCATTCAATTCCTAGCAGAACATTCTCTCTTTTTAGTAACTTTAGCTACTTTTTGAAAATCATGTTCAATTTACTTTATGTGGCAAACGGAGCTTTGTTTTCTCTGAAATATTTCTACCCACTTTTGGGGGAGTAAAAATCCTTCTTTTCCTCACTGGTATCTTTCTGCTACTGAAACTCTCTCTGACTTGGCAACCTTGCTGATGGAACTTTGGCCACTTGATCATTCTGGCATAACCTTATGGCAGATCTACTGGCACTGACCCCAGTGTGGTTCTGTTATTTCAGAAGCTCAGTATTGGTGTTTTCCTCTTGCATCAGCAGGTATCTGGCAACATAATCACTTTCCTATTTATAGCTTTTGCAGTGTCATGACATGCCTGATGCTGGAACCCCATTGTGCTGAGCTCTGGCTGAACAATACGGCAAATGTTCCAAGAAAACCTGAGTTTCTTTTACACCAGATGCATACCTGGGCTTAAGATACTGAAATCCCAGGGGGTGCAGTATCCCCTTCTCTCAGCACAGTGGCACTCATCCTGGGTAAACCAGCCCATCCATGAGAGCACTCCTTGGACAGGGCAGCAGAGGGTATCCATCTCCAGCATCATGCCAGCTCACATCAGTGAATTTTTTTCAGAGCCAGTTTTCCAGCCATCCTGCTGCCCTGCAGGAGCTCTGGCAAGGAAGTTATGCAGGAGATACAGGGGGTGTCCTCAACTGGGAATAGCTTATGCTGTCAGTAACAACAGCTTGGGGTGTCTCTGCCTTAGATTTTGTCTTGTGATACAGCTCTCATCTTGCTCACTTTCTGATTATTTTGGACTATCCATGAATTAGAATGGGAGCCTATTAGAATGGGAAGGTAGAAAGAAGAAGTCTCAAACACTACAGCTGAAAGGTGCCCTCCCTGGGCAAGGAAAATCCAGCACAAAGGAAAGTCGTTCCGTTATCATGAACAGATGGTATCAGGGATCCCAGTGATCATGGAAGGAATGTGAGCATCAAAATCTGAGAAATTAAATCATCCTGGGGGGGGACAGGAAGAATCAGGGTGCTGGAAACACTAAAAAAAAATTATTTGGGTTTNGTTTTTTTTTTTTTTTTTTTTTGTTCCTTTGTAGTTATAAATGATTGTGTTCAGAGTTTAGGTCCAAAACAGAAAATCTGTGCATAGCAAAAAGTCTGAGAAACAGGTTTTGCTAGCATAGAAGACCTCTGCAGGCCCTAATGTCCCTCACCAGCCCCACCTGGGAGCAGGGGTTGATGTCCCTGACCAGCCCCACCTGGGCCCCAGGCCAGACCCTATTTAAACTCAGGCTTCAGTTTCTACCTGGTGCTTTTTCCACCTCAGGCTTGTACTGCAGGTCCTGGATTCTTCTCTCCTCTGGTGGGGGCTCCTTTGATGACCCTGTTTGCTCACTTGTTGTACCTGTGACGCCTGATGGGATGTCAGTGTCCCCCAGCTGTGCTCTGGCTGTGTGGGGTGGTGCTGACGTGGGTCTCTGATGGCACATCTTTCCCTGTTGTTCCCTGGCGCTTGCTGAGGGATATGTAGGGAGTGAGGGGATGGCTCTAGCAGAAATGCAAAGCTTCCCAGCTGGCCCTAGGGACAGGTATGTAGAGTGGAGCTCTTTATACTAGCTGAGTATGGAATCAGGTCATGCGATACCAAATCAGGGGAGCATGGAAATTCTGTGTTAACAAAAATTCCTGGAAGACTCTTGGTGTGAGGAAAGTGGAACACTGCAATCTGGGTGGATTCCCAACCCTCCCATGCAGGGCACAGTGGCTGCTCTGTGCTGGGCTGGTGCTCCTCTCAGTATGTGAGAGTAGCGGGAGTGAGAGTAGCAGGAGGGCCTTTTCTGGTACATAACACAACTGAGTATGTAAGAGCAACTAGTTCTGTGTTTTTATTCCCCTGAGGCAAAGTGAAGAAATGTGCCTTGTAATAATGCTGGAGGCAGGTGTGTTGTAACGGCTGTGGCTTCTGCAAAAGGTTGTTCTTAGGTTTCAAGCTAGTTCCCAAAAAAGCTCTATCTTCTGGCCCTATGGCCCCACTTCTGTGGTGAGGGTTTCCTTGTCCTCCTGGTGACAGCCTGGAGTAATAACTATGGAAGCTTGTGCAAAGTACTGATGCCACAAGTCCCGGTCACTGAGTACCTCCTAGTACAGGACACAAATTTCTACCTGATTTTTGTGTAAATTAAGTGAGCAGAACACTGATGTGGTGTTTAACTGATGAGCTGCAACAGTGTTCAGTGCAATCCTATCCTTTGCTCATTTCAGTAAATGTATCTTACTTGGAGAATTCTTTATGTAAAGCATTCATCACAGCCCTAAAAAACTCATGTATGTGCCAAATGCCATGGGAGGTTAGAAGTGAGCAGTATAGAAACACAAAAACCCTGAAGTTAATAGAAAATAAATGTACAGTGTTGTAATGACTTAAATGAAAACTACATGGCTCTGGATCTCACCATTAAAGGACAGAATCATGATTTTTGTGTATATAGTTTAAAAGGAATTACAGTGAAAACTTTTTTCACCAAGCTGTTACTGGTTAGTTATGTCTTATTATGGTAAGATGTTGGATGTAACAGGATGGATTTATACTGTATTTAAGTATAGAGTAATAAGAAAAGTCTGCATTATTACAGTTACTATAGAGCAAATAATATGAAGAATTTAAAAAAAAAATAACATCCACTTAACCCCTGTATTACTGGCTTCTGTGCAGGTTCAAACTACGTAGTAGAAGTCTGAAATGCTAACGTCCCTCTAGAATTATGTAAAAACAACTTCAGCACTTCTATGTGTAGTTCATACAATAGCTCAAGTTTTGTGTTAGGCTTGGCTGATGGAACAGCATGGTAAGTAATATGCTTTATAATTAGCATTTAATAAGTTGTGAATTTTCAGATTCAGTGAAGCTCAAATGATGATTACAAAGCACTATTATGTAGTTTCAAAGGGGTGGTTTTGAGGCCACAGTGCTAAGGGTGGGTGCATGTGTATGCAGACAGGCCCAAAGGGCTCCCAGCCGTTTCACCTGTTGCTCTCTCCCTCAGCACAGCAAAACAGACCAAGGGCTTCCAGTCAGTAGAAGTAATTTTGCACTAAATTAAAATAAGGCTACTCTTTAAAACAGCACAGACATAATTCTTCTGGGTTTGAAGGGGGGTCCAGCAACTTCCAGTGGATCTCTTTCCTTGACAATTGCACCTTTGCCATGGACTCAGCCCTGCCTCAAGTGAGCTTTAGCCTGAGATGTAGCAATGTGCTGCTCGTTCAGCCCTCTCCCTGTTTGCCTGTCCCTGCAATTCTGCTGGTGAGCTGATGGTCTGTGAGCTGGCTGCTTTTTTTCTAAGCACAAATTTCCTACAAATCTGGGATATCCCACCTTTGTGCCTAGAAATTATGCTGCTGTATTGGTGAGCTGCATATGTCTGGAAAACAAGTACTTTTTTCCCCAGTCTAAAGTTTTTCACTGAGTCAAGTCTCTGTTCTGATGCACTGCTTGGCCAGATGAGTACTGGTACTGCCAGAAGGGATGCAACAGCTGGGAATGAAGTGAAGCAGTGCAGATGGATTGACTGCCTTAAGGGCAACATGAAAATGCACCCTAAATAGTGAACAAAGAGCTAAATTATACCTGTGCTGTTGTACTCATGCTTATCTGTTAAAAGCTCACTTATATACAAAAATAGCTACTTGCATGTGGAAGTGTTATTCATGTTGTAAAAGACTGTACATATGTGTTGGACTTAGACACAACAATTTCTGTCCCAACGAAATGAATTTCACTACATATGTTCCCCCAAGGCATCATTACAATGTTTTTCTTACAAAGAGCAGCAGGATTTAGGACAACAAAATCAGATTATTTCCTTTCTGACAGATGTAAACATAGCACCTGCAAATGCTTACTCTGGTCTGCACTGCAGGTATTGCTGTTGCAATCTCTACAATCTAAATTCAGGTATGAAGAATTCTGTTTTTTTCTGGTGGCAGTATTTTATTTCCTCTGTATTTACACATCTGTGTGAGCATGCTTTATAGTTTTAATTTGCTTCATCTGATAATTTTATTCTTTCCTGAAAGTGGAACTGTAGAATACGCTACACCTGGGAAGCACAGCGGTGTGATGGAAGGTATGTCATGTTATGTCGTCGTGACTGTAGGTTTTATGTTTTACTCTGAATACTGTCAGACTGTGTTAGTGGAGATAGCCAAAGGCACTGTACCAAGCTGTTCTGATTGACAAGAAGTTTATACAAAACCATTTTCATGCACAAAAATACACAACTCCTGTACTAGGAAGTTAAAAGGGAAACTAACAAAACCAAATCCCAAACCTTACCTTAGCTTTGTAAAGACAGAGTCCTTGTTTAAGTATTCACCATCAGAAACAAGATCTTGTAATTTATTTCTCACTTGTAATTTCCACCAACTTAAAAGATGCTATTTGCTTGCCTAGATGTGCAGCTACACAGACAGACATTCTGCAAAATCTGTGGGATATTGACTATGAATTACAGCAAGACAATGAGCAGAAGGGTACCAAATCCCCCAAGGTATTCATTAATGGTTGCCTGTGACAAACCACTGTCAGCTTTAATAGTTTTTCTGGGGTTATTCCTGCTTCCTCTGTGGGAGACTTTTGAGATTGCTGAAGAGGATTCCTAAGTAGTAGCAATAGTTAAATAGCTTTCATCAAATGTAATGCAAAACACAGGTAGACAAGAGTTATCTTCAATTTTATTTTATTTCTTCCTAAAGGAGTAATCTTCTTAGAGAACAGATGGTCTAATCATATACCTGTACAACCTACACTAAGTAATGTGTATATTCACTAGAGCATTACCAAAACAGTAAGCTGATGTTTTACTAATCACCCCAATGAGAGAAATGCTGAGTGTCATTCAATAAACAGTTAATTTCCTAAAGCTGGACTAACTTTGTTATCATCGAAATTAGACAGTTTTGCTAAGCCAAGGCAGGCTGTCTTCCCCAGCTCTGACAGTCCTTGATTTTACATGCTATCGCATCAGTATAGGATGTAGTGTAGTAGCTACAAATATGGATAGCAAAACCAGGTCACTTAAAGCTGCAAAAAAACTTTCAATCCACGTTTATGTAATATTGCATGTTTATGTTATGTTTTGCATATTACTTTTTAGCTCTAAATCTCCAGATGTCTTACAAGCAGGTGTATTCAGCTGCCCACAAAGTTACAGGTGGGGGAGATCAGACAAAGAGGTGAGGTAATTAGTACTTAGACAAATGGTGGCTAAGCCAGACCCTTTTCCTTTGTCTCACAGGCCTTTTTTTCAAAGAGAATTTTTTTTTGTCTTTTTATTAATTCTATGGCTAATGCCATAGAGAAAAGAAACTGCAGAGCCAAATGACAAATAAAAGGGACTAAAGAGACAGAAGAAATTCTTTTCTTGTTGGGGATGTCTCAGCTGTGCTTTTGGGACTGTCTGCATCTGTAGGCACTGTTCATCCTGCTCCAGAGTGTTATTGAGTCTGTGCTCGTGGATCTCATGCAGAATTGTATTTCTACAATAACTGTAATTGTATTTCTGAGTCTTAATGTCAGTATTATTTTGACAACTTCGGACCTACTAATATGTCCACTGCCATTTTTAATAAGTTTTAGATGTGATGGATTAACACTGAATGTCAAACACCACAATTAGAATTGCTGATGTTATGCAGAAACACTGCTCTTAATATATATTAAAAAACCCACTGTCTTATTATTGCTACAGAATCTGCACTCATTTCTGTTGAATTTGATAAGTTTTTTGTTACAGAATTCCCAGGTTTAGAGGACCCTTGCATGTACGTGAACCACTTAAAGGAAGAATGAAAAGGAACATAAACAGTAATGACAGTTGTAAGTGAAATCCAATTTCACCTCATTTCTCTTAAAAGGTGGGCCACATTGTTTTCCCTTCATTTGTGTTTGTCAGGATGATAAAATAAATATTTTTAATGAGTCACAGTGTATACCTACATAATGTGGAATTGTTATAGAAACAAATTTGAATGTTGAATTTCATTATACAGTGAAGGGATGTCTTATTAGTATTCACAATGAATTGTGTGATGTCTCTCCACATTCAAATTAGAGCACATAGTGCTTTGAAAAAGAATGAAGTCGCTCATCAAATCCACATTAGGATATTGCACCAATATAAGTAATTTAATCAAAAATATCCCCACATATTATCTTTTGAGGAAGAGTTGCAAACTTTGTGATAAACTGGTAATTTGTTCAGTTCTGTGCTGGAGAATATAATGTAATTTCCTTTATTATATATGTCTATAATAAAAAGTAACCACACAGCTCTGAAAAATATACAATGGCTTCCTAAAATCATTATTACTGTTATTTGCAAATTTACACTTCAGGTATGGTATGTGCTTACACTGCCTCCTAACAACCTGTCATTTTAAAAACTTACTTCATCATAGCTGAAATATGGAGAAGCCCAGCTGGCTGGGGGGCAGTGCTGTTAAAAGGGGAAGGAAAGCAGCTGCTCCTGTCCCATGCAGAGGGCAGGGGTGTAATGCCTGCATGACCCCTGCTCCTACCTCAGGTGGGCACCTCAGAGCAATGGGGATAAAACCAATCCCCAATAAGATTTCATAGCCTCAGGTACTGTCCCAAATGACACAGAGTACCTCCCAAGTCTGAATGTGAATCTTCTACCCGAAGTAAAGTAAGAGCATCTCCAAATACAAGAAAGTGAGATATGAGACAAGATATTTAACACTTTCCTTGAACTGAGGTAGACTTTCTTTTTGGGTTGATTATAAAGTAATTCACATCTGGAGATGAGAAGGCTTCTTTCCCTATAGAGCCGTGACAAGACTTCTGCAAGCTGGGGTTTCCCTCTGAACCTCTGCATGCCTCCACTGTAACCAGGAGCAGTCACTGACACGTGACTTGGGCTAACTCAGGCCAGCTCGTTAGTAAGACCAGGGCAGCCTGGGCCATGTCGTGGTGCTTGGCGTTTCAATGCCGCTTGCCTATGGGGATGATGTGCTGCCAATTCCTTTTCTCTGCTAATTAACCCCCCACAGAGATTAAATCTGCATGTGTTTGCTAGACAAGACAACTGTAACTCATGAACACTGTAGAATGAATATAATCTAAAAAGTATTTGACTTTTGGTAAGCATTAGGTGGAGGAGTTTCTCACAAGAAGAGACTGAATGTAATTTTTCTGTAGTGGTAAAAATAGACTTTCTACAATTGCCTGCTGGGATGCCTGAAGGTAAAGTTTAAGGACAGGGTTTCCTTTTATCCTAATACATTTCAATCTATTACAGAGCAAGCTGATAAGAGAAGCTCTAAGTATGCTTCTTTCCACTGTACCACCCTGGGAAGTAATAAATTACAGCATATTATGTTCCATATCAGTTCTAGCCATCCCACGTCTTACAGAAGATGTGATAAACACCTTGGACAGAGTAATGCAATTAGCTGCTGCCATTTGAAATGTGAAAAATTACATTCTCTTAGCCTATTTGCTCAACTAAATTGGAGCAAAAATGCTGTTTAATGATTTGATGGTTGACTGTATGACTAATTTCCAACAGACTGGTTCTTGCAGTAGGTACAAGAAAGGTCAAAACCCTGCACCAGCCTCCAGTGCCGTGGCTGAGCAGCCCAGAGGTCAGGGGTGCTAAGGGACAGGAGCGTCCTGGGACAGCCCAGCTCCACTGTAGCTGCCTCTGTGAGGGGCACAGCAGGGACAGCCCCTCCCTGACACCTGGATGTGCTTCTGATGTCAGGTGGCAGCTGGGCAGGGCAGCATCTGAAGCCAGAAAGGGATGAATTTGATAGATTTGCCTCTATATGTTCCTACAGGGACTCTGTAATTTAAACAAACTAGTGCTGCTCAGCATTTATCTTTAAAAGGAATTTTAGGTTCCAGTTTCTATGAAAGTAGCTGTATGAAGTGCACTTACTGGAATGAAAAGTATCTGTTTATAAAATGAGTCAGTACTTGTAAGGGTGCAAAAATAAAATACCTCATAGAAGGTGAGGTATTCTTTCCTCTGACAGGGAATTTAAGGCTGTACTATGCTACAAACCAAAGCCATATGCCCCTTTCCTTAAAGGTATGCAACATTTACATTTTTTTATATAAAAAGCCCTTTGCATATAGCATCTGAGTATTTTCAGGCCCCAATAAAGTGTTTTATGGATAAGAAGTGGCATAGCTCTGCTTATAACAATGTCTTTAGACAGCATACAAAATCACCCTGTTCCACATGGCCATCTGTGATATGTTAATGCAAAAGTAAAAAAGGAAAAAACAACTTCAAAAGATATGCCCTTGGATTTCTTTAATTTTCATTTCTCCTAATTTTTCACTGGGCATTTACTGAAAGTGCTGCAGTGAGATCAATGGAAAATAACTCCAGGTTTTAGCTTATAATGGAAGTGAACATAAGGCTGTAAATAATTTTAAATGGATTTGAGATTATCTTTGTGAATTCTGTTATATAGCACTTGAATGCACTAGTTAATAATACTTTGTGGGCATATGCAAATTCAAAATGGTGGCCAAAAATTAAAATATATATAAGAAAAAAGCAAGCCTGTTAAGGTATCTTTGATTTTAATAACTCATAGTGACACAGTAAGGTTATGGAAATTACGTATTAATGTAATTTATTCAAGAAGCCGGAGAGATACTTGTCTTTTTCATAGGAGCTATTAAAGAAAAAAATCTGCTGTTTACCTCTTAGCTCCTTGCAAACATTTGTGACTCCATATCTCTCTACTTATCTGTATATATTCTGCAACACAGTACTGACTAGATTTTAATCATAAATCAATTCCTCCATCTGATATTATGCCTACTCAAGTTCCTTTCCAAGTTCCTTTCCAAGTTCCTTCATATTTCTTAGACTGCTTTTCTAGACTTAATTTTGTAATCATTATTTTGCGGATATAAGAGACACTTAGAATCACAACTATATATATATATTTACGTAAAAGCTTACAAATAGCTTTAACTCTGACTTAGCATTTTCTTGTAGGTCCAGTAGTCCCCCAAACCTGGAGAAACTGCCTACATACTTGAAGGTGTCTGGACTTGGCTGATGCCAAAACTTTGTATATGATGCTCAAAAATAGAAACTTCTGAGTTTCTTTTAAATCTGCAAGCACATATGAAAACCATTTAAAACTGTGTGTTGAATGTATGATGGGATATTTAAGTAGTTATAAAACAACCCTATGCCATAGAAAATATTTTATTAGGACTTTATAGTTTATTTAAATTCTCTGAAGTTCCTTTCAATGAGGCAAATCCTATCCTGAGATTCAATTAATTTAATTCCTAGACATGAATTTGCTGAAACCAACAGATGTTCTTACTGAATAAAACCTGAATAGCAATTGAATAAAAGCTCCGGGAGGTATCCCAATGCTTATGAAGTCCCAGATCATCCTGTCACTTCCCAGCAGCTTTAACTCTGCATACATTGCGCTTCTCTGAAGCTGCCCTACTTTGCCATCAGCTGCTCTCCCCGGTGCCAGCGGAGGAAAATGAGGAGGCAGTTTTTGACTGAGGAAAAACTAAAAGTCACTGCTCTGCCCCTGGAGCTTGTAGATGTGGCAGGGCTTAGGACAAGATCCCTGTGGCATTGGGGGCTGTGGGGAGTGCATGAAACCAGGGAACAGGGGCCACAGCCCCACCTGAAGGCAAATAAAAAGGCAGTAAAACAAGTGAGATTCAAGTAACTCTGAAGAGTAATTGTGTTTCTCTGAGTGTAAGGCAAGTGTGTTTCATGCCAGTGCTTGCCTTCTCGGCTACTGCCGTTGTTAATTAAAGAAATGCTTTATAATAGAATAGCTGTCATAGATGATATAATGCTATCACTTTGATATCTTAATTAAATTACACTGCAGGCTCTAAGTCCTTCAGGACACCTTCATTTAAGATGCTCTGTGTTTGTCAGTCACTATCACAAATGGGATTTTGTTTTGTTTTTGTTTTTTTTTTCATACCTACACATGCCTGGCTTTATTAGTTGAGTCCGGGCTAGCAGAGTGAAGGTAGGCATGGGGTGATGTAACTACAAGAGATTAGACTGAAAAGGCAGATTTGTTGAGGTTCTGACTAGAACAATGTATTATACAATAATGAAACTTATCACCCTGCAGAAGAGTTTAGCTTAAGTTATACAATAATGGTGTTAAAATGCTGATAGTCCATATTTTCCATTCAAAATCATAGATGTTAGAGAGTCTAGACTTATTGTTTGTCATCCTGCTTCTTGTTTGCAGCTGAGGAGCCAATTTTTGGCTTAAGCAGTGGTCCAAGGGGCATAACTGTGTTGAATACCATAGGTCTGTGTAAATGTTTATAGTTCAGTTACACAAACAAGATTTATACAATGGTTGAAGCTAAGTAGAGAAAAAAAGCTTTCTGCTGGCTGTCATTTTGTTGAATGTCTTAATTATTACTATTTGTTTACATGTTGGTATTGCAGTGGCATGTCATGGAGTGGTGCAAGCCCACAGCTTGCTGAGAGCCATTGTCCACAGAGGGGTGAAGACAATCTCTGCCTGGAGGCATTGCCCATCTTGGCAGCATTTTAATATCTCTCATTGTCAGTTTTACTATTTTGTTGATGGCCAGCTGCTCTTTTGTCACTATAACAATGACAAGCTGTCAAGCATGTGCTGGTCTTAGCAAAGCTCAGGTGTTTGCTTGTTGCTGTGCCTTGGAGAAGGGGATGCAAAACAGCCACATCCTACACTCCTGAGTAAATCCAAGGAAAACTTCAGGAAGCAGAAGAAGCATAAGAAGAAAATATATACGTGTATACATATATGTATTTGGTGCTGTTACTCTGACATTTGTGATGGACAAGTCCTTCATGTGTCACTGTTAAATCCCACTGAACACTGTGGGAATATTTGCACTGAATTAAATTGAAGCAGATCTGCTCCTAGATGCTCCAATTATGTAAACAGCAGAAAGAGTTTATGAGACAAAATTTTCTCACACTGGTAGAAATAACAATGAAGGGACACACTGTATTCGATGTGGGACACTGAATAAAATCAGTCTCTTAATGATGAATAATTGTAAAGGTTAAAAAAATGACATTGCAACAAACAATGTGCCCCTCTAATCACCTCAGACGAGGACTGATCTCCCACTGTGTTTCATTGTTTGGAGTTATTTTATTACTGGACTTAACTTGATGTAAAATTAATTATTCCTTAATATATCTGCATTAAAAAAGTGCCAAACACCAATTATGAATTACGACATTTAAAATAATTCACCAAGTGAGTTTAATTAAGTTACAAATAGAATGTTCTGCAAATAGAACTGCTGCTTTGAGGGCAGGCTGCAGCACACTGCCTGCATGGCATTAGCTGAACAGGCACTCATGATGCATGTGTGTGCTAGACTTTGGAAAGGAAACTTTTTTGAAACAGTGAAATACCAAGAATAATAATTACTTGTGAGAGTGATCTTGTAAGAAAATATACCATTCATCTATAAAGGCAGTACCCCAGACGGCAGTGTCCTTAGTGGTTTCATGCTTTGTATTTCTAAAATAACTCTTTAAAGGGCCACAGCAATATAAGCCAACTCAATGGTGAGAAGGCTGCAGAAAGGATTTATTTTGGTTTTGAATCTGTAGCAGAAAGGAGGAGTAAGAAGGACTGGGGAAGGCTTATTAATTTTTGCAACGATCCAACACAAGCAAGTACTTGTAAGAACAATACATTTCCCTTCTTTCAGTAGAGCTGCTTTTTCAGTTTTAGAGGAAACTTGTTTTTAACACTCCTCCATGCCATAACATGGAAGAAGTTGCATACAAAGGAGATTCTGTGTTGCATTCCTAAACTGCTCCCACAGTTTGAGGGAAGATTATCTCTAGCCTCCTGGATGATATCAACGGTGACTGTGATGCCTTTTCTTGGTCTCAAAATGAAGAGTCAAACATGGCTAGAAGGGAAAAAGGGATTTTACCTTTGTATTTATTTTAAGGATCCTTAGGTGCACTACGTCCAGGTCGAATACACCTCAATGCACACCGCAATGCACACCCCACCAAAGATCTGGTATATCATTATAGGTTTTACTAATTAGCATATCTGTCATAAATTCCCCAATGAGAAGCTAGAATGAGCCCCCTTCCCCAAGGACCCTTCCCCTGCATGGTTCTATCTTAGTTTACAAAATGTGTTCTGGAGAGGACCTTGGGGTCTGGGGCATGTTGATCCCTAACTACAAAACCTCTAAAATGTTGAGTCTTCCAGCTTAGCAAACAAGTCCAAGAAGGTAGGCAAAAAGCACTAAGGAATACAGAAGTTGCAAAAAGGTATAAAAGGGGTTTAAAAAAAAAGGCAAAAAATCATAATGGCATCAACTGAATAAAATCTTGGAAAAATATAAATTTACTCTTTAGTGCTGTGAAAACATAGATAATCTGGACTATAGTGCTTATATTCTTATCTTTAATGAAATGTTATGGGAAATCTGTGTAAACCAGGATTAAGTGGGAATAACTCTTGTGACTTTGTTAAAGCTGCAACAGACAACAAAAAAATTAGGAAATTAAATCTTTAAACATGTATTTGGTTTTTCTGCAGTATCTTTTGTCAAAATCAATTTTCTCTGAAAAATACATTAAGACTTCAGAAGCTGAATATTTCGATATTCAAATATGTGAACTAAATTATATTTTGCATGCTTGATCAATTGCAACTGATGCTGGGATTTTTACTTTTCATAGTGCCCCAGAATGGGTAACTGCTGCAGAAATGGGAAGTTTCAGGGACAGAGGAGCAGTGGTCAGGCCGTGCTTTTCATAGGCAGCATTTACTGATGCATGCTGTTGATAATCTTCTGGCCAGAGAATTAAATGTGAATTCTTTATTCACAGCTCAGAGCCTTTGCTCCCCAAAGTAGCCTCTGTAAAGTGACTGCAGCTGTATCTGAGAGCTGATTGTGTGAGCTGCATGTGCTGCTGCACAAATGCGATCAGTGACCAGAGTGTCACAGCAACACCTGCTTACAGGAATCCAGCTCTAGGGACTGCAGTCCTTCCTCCTGCATTTCTACAGGTGGGCTTTGGGGTGTGTCCTTGGTGAAGAAAGAAGTCTGCAAAGAGACTGGGGGGGAGCAGCGGGGAGGCAAGAGTACAACTAAATTTTGAAACAGGTTAGTGACAACTGTCAGCGACACCGGATGAAACTGAAATGGAGAGGTGGCAATGGTATGAAACAGGAAAAGAGGGGGTGAAGCACTAGGTTCATCAGAAAAAAAAATGCAAAAGTCAATTGAAGTTTAAAAAGACAACTTCTTTTTGTTACTGTTTTCTTCCTCTTTAGTCCTCAATTATTTCAGGTCATTCCCCTGAATACGTGTCATGGTTTAACCCAGCCAGCCTCCAAGCCCCACGGAGTGGCTCACTCACTCCCCCTGCAGAAGACTGGGGAGAGAATTGGAAGGGTAAAAGCCAGAAAACTCGTGGGTTGAGATAAAGACAGTTTATAGGGAAAGCAAAAGCCATGCACACAAGCAAAGCAAAACAAGGAATTAAATCACTGCTTCCCATGGGCAGGCATTCCTACCCCCTTTTTTTTAAAATCTGTGCTATCACAGTCCAAATTGCTGGACTACATTCATGCATATAAAATCCCACCTTCATTTTGCTGTGTATGAAACAAAGAATTGAGTATCCAGTCCGAAGGCAGTGGAGGAATTTTGCACACAAGAAGAAAAGCAAAAGGAAATAGAAGGTCACTGTCTTAAGATGGGTAAAGAAAATGGGATGTAAAAGGGCTAGATTAAAATAAGTGAGTTACCATTAAGTAATTTTCCCTGCTGCCTGATTTTCTTTCAGTCCTCTAACTTAGTAGACATTATGCTAAATGATAAAACAAATGGTAAAGATCAGGACAAGAACTTCTTATGTAGAACAGCCAGAAGTGCAACTTTGTAATTTATATTTTTTTCCCTTTTTGCCCAATAGTCTAAAGATGCTCTTATAAAGAGCAAGTATATGCTTGTGAACAGAAGTGGGCTCCTAATGGAACTGAACCATACTTTATTTTTATAGCTTGCAATGCTAAGTAATTTTACTTAACATGCCATTTTTGAAACTAAATGCATGAGAGAAGGAAAAGTATGAGACACAGCAAATGCACTAAGGAAGATTTATACATTTCCACTGAAAAATAAACTGATGATCTGGTTCACTGACACCACATTGCTCCAGCATTAGGCAACTCTTGCAGGTAAGTCTCCTACCTTGTCTTAGTAGTGTCAAACTTAGTAGTGTCAAACTACTAAGTGTTTGACAAATAAGTCTACCTGGTGCTTCTAAAATTTTTTTTTTTTTCAGATGAGGGAAAGATGTTACAGTTTAACATCAACTGCATTACTGCATGGACCAGTGTGAGAGTTTGCATTGATCACCATGTTAATAGAGGTATCACAACACGACATTTTGCTTGCTGGATGCAAAGATTTAGCAGCAAGTCACAACTAACTTGTTAACTATGTGTTTGGTGCTGTTGTGTCATATCAATCATCACCACACCCAGTACCCTCTACTTGACAGTTTATCTCATTATAACAACTAAACGGAAAAGGGTCCTCTAAACCTTTTCTGACTGGGGCTGCTACTGGCTCCACCAGGAAAACAATTAGGAAACAAAGTTCCTTTGGTAATGCTGCCATCTTAAATGCTTGCTAAGATCTTTTATCAGGCTCTAGTGGTTATTTTTAAGTTTAAAGAACATTTTTTTTTCTGCTTCATTAGCCCCCAATTAAAGTGAGTTAAATGAATGAATGAAGACAGACTTCACATCTCTTGCAAACTTATACATAGCCTTATAGCTTATTCCTATTTTTTAAGCACTGCATTGCAAGGTACTTTCTAAAACCTATTTAGAGCATATATGATTGATGACTTGTTTTAGTTTTTGTCTTCTTTTCAGTCCCTCATACTTTTATTGTTGTAAACAGCTGTATATGATCATGTGTTTGGACAAAAAAGATAAAGAGCAGGTCAGGAAATACGAACTGTGAGTCTATCTGGTTAATTAACATATTGCAGGAGAGGTACAGGAGATAAATGAAAATCTAATGGTTCCTGCCTTTATCCTTCGCCAGGCTCAAGGATGCCTCCTAATTTGACTTGAACATATTTTAAAGTTAGCGTTCCTAAAAATACCTGTAAAATCATCTAGATACTAATTGGAACATTGTGGTTTTTCCTACAGGAAGCTTCATATTCCTACTTCTGCCTCAAACCAGCCAATTTCTAGGAGAAACATCAAGCAATTCATTGCATTTGCCTGCACAGCCTGGGTCAATCTGTTGTCAAATGATGAGATTCAAGGCCTAGAACCTCGTATCTTCGCAAATTTCATGCCAGCTACAGCCAGGATTCAGGTGGGCTCTTTTGTAAACCATTTGTCTCAGCTATACGAACCAGCAAGTTAGCATTTTTCTGGAAGCTTTTTAACTTCTTTTCCCTTATATTAATTATGGGAAGTACATCAGTGCCTGAGGCTATGTTACTATCTCTAGACTGAGGCACTTTAAAGTAAATGCTTGTTTTATACATCTTCTGCTTTCTAACCTGGTATTAATGCAGACGTATGTCATGCCCTCTTGACGTGGCAGGTGTAGGTATCCTCACTTCTCAGTGGCTCTGCCTGGCCTCAGTATGTTTGTAAATGTTGAAGCCTTAAAGATGTTTTCCCCACAGAAACCACAAGGTAAATGTAACAAGTAATCAATCTTCTGAACAACAATCAGGAAACCTCCTAACGAACATCCTACACAAATGCAATAATTAATCTGAGCTATGACCTGAATGGCAATGAATATAATCAGCTTGATGTGGTGTGCATACTGTACTCATTTCTTTGGCTGTCACAGATAGTCTGTTATATGCAATACAAACATATTGGTTTGTTTTGAAGAATACTAATTTCAGGAGGGGAATGTGACACAAATGGTGCATGCAGATCAGGTTGTCTGTTCTTACATGTTCAGACTAAAGCAAAACACAATGTCAATGTCAAAGCAGAACAGGAAGGATATATACATTCAGAAACTAAAAAACCCCAAGCCATCAAACCTAGCACAAACCACACAGCAAACCCAGTCCTTTAACCACAAAGCCTCAGACAAACGATTGAGGGCTGTGAACATTAAGTGGTGGAGAAAGAGATGTGTTTGGCACAGGTTCAAATTAGGCAGTGTAAGCTGTCCTTTATTAATTAGGAGGACATGTCATTTGAAAATTGCAGGCTGATCTTCAGCCAGTGATAGTCAGCCTAGTGCCATCTTACTCAGTCCAGTTGAAGATAGTAATGAAATTTTTTTGAGAGAATACATTTTTAAATCTCAATTAGTAAGTAACACTTAAAGATTTTACAAAAAGAATGTGCTTCTTCTTCATTTGGCATCAGTGTTGGGTAATAAAAGCAGGTAGGCAGGTTTCAGTCCCTAGTGAGCAGGCTGGAGGCCGTTGTGCACGTGTGTAATGTTTCCAGGGCAGCATTGCAGAAGTGTTTTTAAATAGGAGAAAAACCATTTTCCCTAAGGATTAAAATAATGTGTCTTTTAACAGACACACTTCTAACAATCTTTTCTCTTACAGAGATTTTCTTTTTATAAATCCATCCACCAAAATTATCCTAGGAAATGCCTAAAGAAATGCCACCAAAAATAAACACCTCCTTGAGCAAATACAGGTGACTCTTACTGACTTTCACTATCAAACATGCAAGGATGGGATTTATTATTATTTATATTATTATATAGTAATTTATATTATCTATTATTTATATTATTTATGTAACTTGGCTGTCATTTGAAAATGATGCAGGGGAAAAAAAATCCGGAATTCCTTGTACTTTTTCTGGTGGTAGCTCACACTAGTTGAGATTGGGTGGATGCTCCCTAGGGACTGTTGAGAAATGCTCATCACGACATTTTCCTCAAATGACATTGAAATTTTCTTGTGAGTCATTAGATCCATCACCTAAATCTAACTATGCATTAAGCATATTGTACCAGGTCCATGAAAAGGTAGGGCTGGCCAAAGGATGGAAAAGTCTGACAGGTAACTGTAGAAGAGTTACATGTCAAGAAGAAAACTGATCGTTAATAATAACCTTGCTTACTCACAAAGAAAGATGATGAGGAACAATGGAAAAGATGGGAAAAAATTCAGAAAATGAATGGGCCTAGAGAGGAGTGGAGTACAGGAACAGGAACATACTAATGATGGTTCAAGAAACATTCTAGGACAACTAATAAAATGTAAAATATATTTTACTGAAGATTTTTTCTCTTCAATAATTATTTTATGCTCTTCTCTGTGGTGTTACCATAGACAGGCTCTTGTTTTCACTTCCTATACTATAGTTAAACATACATTTATGTTTTCCTTCTCCATATAGTGTGAAAGTAAAAGAATTATTTTCCTCATTTCTCAGCCACTGAAAGAGTGCCTGTTGCCATTTCCACAGTGGCCTACACTTTCCCTTCACCACAGAAGGAATCAGCAACTCCAACGTCAATTTTTTTGCCCTCCATTCCACAGAAGATGTGAACTGTAGAAAGCAAGCCTCCTCCTTCCCTTTGTCCTCTCTGTCTCACAACACTTGGCCATTTCCTCTGGCTTTTTCTGTGGCCACTTTTATCTGTGAGTACCAGCAAGAGCTTCTTGTGCCTCCGGCCTCCTGCGGGCACGGCTCACACCCAGGTCCCGCTGCCCCGGGAGCCCGGCAGCCGCTCTGTCCTCAGCCAGCCTCTGGGATCTCCTGCACGCTCCAAGGCATAAGGCAGGCAGATGGGCTCTCAGATGGTGACAGGGACAGCGAGGCACAGGATGTGCAGAAGCATCCCTTCCACAGAGTGAATGGGAACAGACTGTGAAAGGGGGGTCAGGCAGTTTCCAGCCGTGCTTTGAAGAGGGCAGAACTTGTAGCTCACGAAAGACTTCGAGATTTCAAAGTCTGGGCTCTGAGCTGAACATCAAATTGAAAATCTGAAAATTTGAAAATTTCACTTGAAAGAAAATTTCCACCAACAATGATTTCTGTATCTAGCAAATATAACTTTTTCAAAATGTTGTCACAAACCACTTTGAATTGTTTCAGGTTTTTGGAGGAGGAAAGAAACAAAAAAGTGGGATATAGGGAAGCAAGAAGTGCTCTAGACAGACCATGACTTTTATTTGTGAGATTTTCATAGTTGTGACAACAACTATGAAAAAACCTGATTTTTTATTTCAACAGATAACATCATCTATTAAAAACCAAATAATCCAAGCCAGATCTACAGACTATCTCTCACCAGTTCAGTTGCTCTGGTACCCATGAGTAGATGAAGTACGTCAAGGGTATCCCTGCTGAAATGTAAAATGCAAGTGCCGAGAGCTAGCGAAAGCTGTATGAAAGCATACCAGCTGGGCTGGGACAGCAAAGGAGGAAGGTCAGAACTCTGAAAAGAAAGACGATCAATACCAAAGTCTTAAGAGAAATGAATTAAAGTCCTACGGAGAAAAAGAAAACTACCTTAGGTGAATTGTCAGAAGCAGCTGCCTGTTCAAAAAATAATGGTGCTTGCTCTTTTGCTCAAGTTTCTTTTCCTTTCTCTCTTTTTTTTTTTCTTTTCTTCTAATTTCCTTTTCTTCTCTGCTTTCCCTTGATTGATAACAGAAAAAAAAATGGTGCCTCTACATGCTATGGCAAAACTATTGAAATCTGGCAAGTGCAAAAAGGCTAGAAAAATGAAAGATTAAAAATGTTAAAGTATATTCAGCAGCCAAGAAGCTGACCCAAAACCACAGGTAATAAGTTCGTGGAGATGTCAACTTAAAGTTCAGATGGATCAGCATTTCAAGCAAATTTTCTGGAGGGCTTTTAGAGTGAAAGGTAAGAAAGACGGTAATAAAACTGCAAGTAAGCTTTCAAGCCTATTTGGCCATGCAGTCCTCTCTGCAGTTCTGCTTAATGGAAGAAATATTCACATAGTCTAGATTTTTCTTCTTTCTGCAAATTTCTCAATTACAAACGGTTTACTAATTAATGGTAATTAGTGAGAAACCTCACTAACTAGTAATCTCCAGCTCTGAAGAATGGATTGCTTTCCCTCGACTTGGCATCAAGGGAGACCTTCAGTACCAATCCTGGGCTAGGGGCAAGGTGCAGAAGGAAGGAGAGGAAGCACAATGCTTACCCCATCTCATCCCCTGCTCTCACATCTCTCCATCTTTCCTGAGGCTCAGATTTTGTCTAAATGCTTTGATAACCCTTGCTATGGTGGGGCTTGAAAAATACTAATGTTGATAGAGAAAATGAGAGCAAACTTGTACTAATTCTGCTAAAGCTACTGATGTTAGTCTGGATTTAACTCCTGAAAATCAGAGAACAGCATGGACCTAACCAGCTGAAAAATAGGAATTTCTGTACAAAAGGCAGCATTGTGTAAACCTAAGATCTATAAAGTCTCTTAGTTCTATGGGGTCTTTGTATTTTTAACTTAGTTACAGCTATGATGTGCAATGAGACATGGATGATGCATGCTAAAGACCTCGGCTATCAATTAGTAATAGGCAGGAATGAAAGATGAATATCTAATGTTTGACTGATACAGTCTCCAGTGAGAGTGGCTGGGTATTTTAAATGCATGCCTGCATTTCTAGGGAAGATACAGTGAGCGGCTTGATGCCCACAGCAGTTGGCACCAAACAGTTGGCAGCTTCTTCATCTGCCTCTCAGGAGAGTGCCTGCTTTACACCAGGGTTTGGTTTCATGTTTAAACCTGCCATGGAGAATGACACTGATGATCGGCGAAGAGACAGTCAGCAAAGGCACCCATGTCAGGCGCAGTGAGAGAGAAATGTTGCCTATGCAGTTCAAGTGACTGCTCAGAAATAGGTTAAACCTCCTGTGGCACGGTCACTATGGATTCCATGGGGCTTGGGGGGCTGTGTGCTCACTTGCACAGGCAGGAGGAGCCTGACCCCACAACCTGCCCCCAGCCCCAGCACAGGAGCACAGTGAGCAGGGCTGCTCTCCATCCCCACTTTCTTAAGCTCCTCTGTTCAGAGATAAAGTTCTAAGGGGGTTTAATGCTCTGAACGTATGAATGCCTGTATGTATGCCCGTGTCAGACCCCACCTGACAGGACCTGTTGATAATCTAAACCCTCAGGTATTCAGACATCCTTTTAAATGAATAGCCCACATAATGTTTAAACACCTGAAATGGAGACCAATGAACTTTTTCTACAAGAGAAGTTGTTTTTAAGACACACTTCATTACAAAAAGCCAAAGCCAGCAAGATTGTGCTCCTTGTAAGAGTAGCAGCAGCTAATACATACAGCACAAATAGATCTATTATTTACTAGCCACCTAAAGCTTTATCAGTGCCAGCAGTGAACCAGACTGAATCTTATCAGCAAAACTGCTTTGATACCAAGCTGCTTTTCTCACAGAGAGCTTTCCTGGATTCTCCAGGCCCTGCAATGAGAACTGGAGAAACATTCAAGACAGCGTACGAGCTCTCCACAAACAAGGCTACAGAAGCAGCCTGTGCTAATCATTGGAGCTGTTGGCACACTCTTAACCTCTTGCCAACAGCTGTGAAATTATTCTTTTTTCAGATCTGAAAAAAAATAATCGCAGTTTTATTTTTTCCTCAAAAAGTTCCAGAAACAGTGATATGACCTTTAGGGGAATGCTACAGAAAATGGGAGAGATAATGGGTCCTTTGAAACAATGAATCAATGGGGGAAATGTATTTTCTTACATAATCCATCACCCTGATAAAATTTGCACTTGCTCTGTTAGGGAATAAACTGGCTATAAACTGTTCTGTGCCGGGAGAGCAGCATGGTGCATGCTGCAGTCTGTAACAAGGACACACAACTGGGGATATTTTGAGCTCAGCAATTTACATAAGCAAAGAGCCTAATCCTGTGCATGCAGGACTCTGGAGCAATGGAGAAAGCAGGGAAGCAAAAGAAGGAATCACCTAACTTCCATGCATTCCCATGACTTTTGTATCCAAGAGAAATGAATGGAAGATAATCTGGCTGTGTGTGCCACAGCTGGCATGGGGGGCTGGCCTGGGCACTGCACTCGGCTTTTCCGCTTGCTGGTCAAGTAAAAGACTCTGATGGTTGCAAAGATGAAAACTTTCACTTGTTCTACTCTGACAGTCTCACACCTTTTGAGGGATGTTTTGGGAACTGTATATCACACAGCTGAGGATTTTTAAGCATGGTCCGTGGAATTTGGTGGCAGTCAGCCTAAACACCAAAGGTAACCAGAGCAGGATTTATGCAGGTTGTCTTGGACTGCAGACACGAATCACACAATTGCACTGGCACCTTAAGAGTTAAGCTTATAAAATGCCTAAATATTACAGGTACAGAGCATCAACCAATCTCAAGATAAAACGATGCATTTGCTAAAAATTACTAGAGCCCATACAATATAAAATCTTCTGTACAGTCTTATAGCTGTCATCTTCCAGACAGAGTCCTTTGGGAATCAGAAATACTTCATGCTTTTAAAATCTTTATGAATCTACTATGAAAAGGAATCATAGCACAGCACTATGCCTAGAAAAAAATCTCCAAACTACTATTCTTTTTAAATGCTCACAAAATTAATAATTCAGGGTAATAAAATTAAAAATCATTGCCCTTTTTTTTTAACCTTACAGTGACATTATTAAACAAATAAGCAAAATAACTCTCGGATTTATCTTTGCTTGATCATTTGAGTGAGTTTTAGCCAATTACTGTGAAAAATGAAACCCCCAAATTAGTACCAGCATAAAATGAAAGCCATAGAGGATTTTTTTTCCTCTGCTTTTTTATCCCTTCACCATCTCTCCATTGGACAGCACTGTGGATTTAGCTCATTTTACCATGGCCAGTGCTGGTTTGCTGCAGGTTAGGTCAGGCCGCTTGTCTTGCATGGGGTGTCAGAAACCAACACAAGAGAAATGAACACAGAGAAAAAAATGCTTTACAGTAAGAGTCATAGAAATTGCTGGGAGTGTTAGGCAGGCATCACAGCTGAAATAATTTTTGCCTTTTTAAAAAGATAATGTTTCAGTTTGGTACTGTCACTTCAAAACAAATAAAGCAAACTAACATTTCCTTGAAGAAAATAGTAATTTCTTAAAAGACTAGTCTTAAAGTTTGTTTGGACGTTCCCTTTTCAGAACAGGAATAATTCATAGCAGAGAGACAACATGTTGAAAGGTGTGTAGTTTGTTAGCAGTAAATAGTAGTAAATACAATCCTGCTCTCTCTGTCCTGCCATTTATATAGTGAAGCTGGCTGGTCTGCCAGCTCTTTTGTCCAAGAATACATTAGCAATTCATCAAAAGAGCGAATGTCATTATACATGGGAAGCCCAGGGAATTATTTTGCATTTGATTTCCAGCTCTGATAGCATTATTATTGATTTAAATATTCTCCTGCATAACATGCACTAGACACAAAAGATCACTGTACTTTCGAACTTCCAATCACAGTAATTCTGAGTTGCCCAAATACTGATGGCTTTAATACAATTGAATATACAAACCCCTTAGGTCAGACTTCTAGCCTGCTCACTGATGAAATTCATCGGAAGCTGTCAGATTAAAGCATAATTTCTGAAATATCTAAGAACACAACCCTAAAGTAGCTGTTTGGGTATACTGTATACCCACAAAGCTAGGCATGATTCCTGTAATGCAAAAATCTGGTTTAGGTAGAAGTAGTGAAAATGAGGAAGGAAACATTTCCTTGTGTTGCCTGTCTCAAGTAAATAATGGAGCAGTGGGGTCGACACAGAGAGGTCACATGTAATTACAGCTCAGCCTCCCTGAGGGATCGAGACCAGGCGTCCCTGGGAGCACAGGGCTCTACCACCTCCATTAGACATGCCCATTTTAGGAGAAAAAAGGGAAAAGACCAAGCTGATAGAGAAGAAACGGGATAATTTTCTCCTTAAGTGAAAAGGCTTTTTACTGTAGTCCTTAAAAATGCAGCTTTATGCTTTATTTAAAGCACAAAACTATTTGGCTGCAGTGCTGGCTGTATAATGGGAAGTAATGCACATATCGGGACACCTGGATCATATGGAAGGTGTTCCTTTGAATGTTTCTGACAAATACCCATGTGTCAGAGCCCACTGACAGGACCTGTGATGAAGGGTGCCTATAGTACATGGCCAAGGCATCTTCAAGGACTTCCCAAGCTGTGTTAGGAAGCTCACAGTGCTCCCAAAAACAAGGACTCATGGATAGCCTTTGGTCCTCTTGAAGAATAAGCGTGAAATCATCACCTGAATGTGAAAGAGACTTGGCAGGAGACTGGGGCACGTAACAATTTTGACAGTGGTTTGCAAGATGTCCAGAAGAAAGATGGGGATTTGTTTCTGCAGTTAGTGAGACACTATGTTCTGCCATGGATGGAACAGACAGGGCTACAGCTTGCAGCAATTCAAGGCTGTGTATGGATTTAAATCAACACAGCTGCTGATGGAATTGGGAAAAGGAAACAAAAAGACCTTATGACTCCATGCACTGATATCAGAGAGAACCGGCTGCGATGTTCCCACAAGGCCAAAATAAAAAGGTGAGGGTGAGAACTTGGTATGAGAAAGCACAAGTTTACTGTTCCTTGCTCTGCTAGTAACTAGTATTGGATACAGAGAACTGGTACTGAAGGAATTCGATCCCTCTCTCTGTAAATGCCAAACCAACAAGCAAACAAACAAACAAGCAAAAAACAAATCAGAGAAGGAGCTTTGTTTAGATAAATGCACCCATCCAAAACCAAGAGACATGAAGCACTGCTGGGCTCAGACATGTTGACACTTCCAGCTCAGGGCGGGCTTTGACATCTGCTCCCCAGTGACTGTGGCTGGAGGGATGAATTCATGGCCCCTCCCTAGAGGTAGCAGACTCACAGCAGTTGGCAGATGAGACTGGCTGCTGACATCAGCACAAAATTCATCAGCTCTGCTGACCGCCCTGGTGGCTGTGGTTTAGAGCTAAACCAGAAGACCTCAGGGCTGAAGCAGTGGGGGAGTCCTCTTTGTGGCCTCTGCTAGGGAAAATGGGCAAAAACTGCAGCCAGGATCTAGAGGAGGACACAGCAGCAAAGGACAATACATCTTCAGCCATGTGGTACGCTTGTTGAATGCAGGTTAAAAGACACTTGAAACATCAGATTCTGTGAAACTAGAAAACCTTCAGAGGTGGTGGCCTGTAGAGAGGACAATAATGACAAATACTCTAAGATTACCACCTCTCTTCCAGATGCTTCACTAGATTAGCTCCTGCTTTATTTAAATGTGTGTCTAGCTTCAGCCTCCATTCCTGGAAGTGATGGAGTCAATCTTACTTTTGTCAGCATCAAAGGAGGACTGTGGTCCCAAGACAAGAGAAGACAGGACTTGTACAGACATGCAGATTACTGCAGCTTTCCAGACCCTGCTGGCACAGCTCATCTTTGTCACATTTAGCCACAGACAGGTTATAATTATTTTCTGTTTTCTTTTTTTTCTCACTTAGCAAATCGCACTGGAAAAGTTTAGTTATCAGAACTAACTTGTTTCTGCCACACTGGTAATGACATACATAACTGCCTACTTGCTATATAAAAATTCAGTGATCCCATACCTAGAAAAACACATGTATGTGGGCTAGGGAAAAAGTGGGATGAGGACAGGTACAAACAGCATGATTTAGTTAGCTTGACTGAATGTTAAGCATCAGTGTGCTATTCCAAGATACCCATTTATTTATAGGTTTGGATTTTTGATTATACAACTTTTTAATAAAATTAATACTTTAAAAAAAAATTATTGTTTACTGAGAAAGCACCAGAACACATTCCAGATATCCAAGGATGACAGTAGATTTGCTATGCTTGATTTATTTATTGAAGTTTTATCCACCTACATGTTTCACAGGTGCTACCATTCTGCTTCCAGTTTCACATTTTAAAAGGAGCATTATCCTTCTAAAAAGAGGCATTCTTCAAATCCTATGTAATCTCCACACTAGACTGTTACTTCTAAAAATGTCAGTCTTAAAATGCAGTGCACTAATGTATTTTTATAATATAAAAACACAATACTGATGGACTTCTCCATTCACAGTTAATTAAAGCGTGAGTTTTGTAATGTGCATTAATTTTTTTCAATTCCATTTTTTCATTTTTAAGGTTGACTTCTTTTGAGAGCCATGGTGAAAGCTTTGCCTCACCATGGACCCAGCTTTCAGAAATGAGGTCATAATTAGATGTGGATGATTCTTCTGTTTGAAAACCTCCACAAATTTAACCAATTAAAGTTGGTAATGGTGGTTGTTAACTAAGAGCTTAAGTGAGCATGTCAAGGGTAGTCTGTAGATGCTGCCAAGTGTTTGTAAGGCTGTGATGGCTTCTAATCATTTCTGAGCAAGGTGAGTTTCACAGTACTTGAATAGGACTTGGATGTTTTTTACTCTCCTAGAATTCTGCAGCTGTTGATTTATGGATACTGTTTTATGGGCAGCCAGTACACTTATTTTTAACACTGTGGTTACCTGTTGAAAGTGTTCTGTGCTAACCTCTGCTGGGTGTTACTGTGTCTGCTCCTGCTGGAAGTGCTCTCAGCAAGTGGTGATGGTCAGAGGAGAGTGGTGGCAGGAAAGAAATTTGTTGGTTGATGTTGAGTCACTGCTGGTGCTGGTACCATTGCCGTGGGTGTGTTTGGGATGTCCTCAGTGGCATTACTGTGTCTCAGTTGTGCAGTAATATTGGTTCTCACATTCTCAAAGCTAAAGGCTTGTGAGGTTGTGTGCAGTGCTCCCTTGGCTCACCACAGAGGGCTGCAGTATGTCAGAAGACACCAAATCAAAAGGCAAGCCTGGCATGAGGGGCAGTTGCAGCAGTGTGTCCAAAGTGCTGGAGTATCCACCATCAGAATGTCTCTTTTTTCTAGTTTAATACACTATATGTACTGTGAAAGTAAAAAAATCTTCAAACGATATGTGTTTAATACCTTGCTAGTGAGGCATGGTAAATAAGTTTGAGTAATAAAGGACTCTCTATTAATCCAAGGTTACCCTACTTCATGAAAGAATAGTAAGAGACTGCACTTGGTATCAGATGCTCTGAAAGCACCTGGCTGCCACACAAACTGTTTTCTAAGACATTAAAAGCATACGACTCATCCAGTAAGTGATGGAAAATATCAATTGCCAAAACTTTCTCAGAAAAGCTTCTTCCTAGAAAAATTTAAGGATCTCCATATTGTATGTTGTTTAAAGGTGATTTTGAAGTACCTTAGCTTAAGCTTTGAGGAGTTTGGTGCTACTGAACATTTTTAAAATTTATTTTCTGTGGTAAACCAAAGTTCTTTCAAGCTTATAAAAGAATCTAAGACACCACAATGTGTATGGTGCAGAAATGTCCATGGGAAAAAAAATTAATAACATTAGGATGCAAAAAGAATAGGATAAAAACATTGGAAATACGGAGATGTCACTCCATAAATCATCGTTGTACCCTATCTTAAAATACATTTTTGCTTTCCTCACCTGACATAGGACATTGCAGAAATAGAAAAGACTCAAGATCATGTGATAGAAATGATTTGATGTCTGGATTGACTACTACAGGAGGAAAAATGAGAGCATGTTTAGGGAGGAATACAACAGCATAGTGTGACTTGAACAGAAATAGTAAATGAAGGGCTCTATTTGTTATTTTACCTAATGAAATGTGGTAAATCAGTGTAACAGGCAATATATTTAAAATTAATTACTGATGGAGCTTAATCCTAGGATGTTTAACTGAAAGCCTGGGCATTGCAAAAAAAGGTAACAAACGTGAAGCAGAAATGCAACAAAGCACCATTTAGGTCAAGGTGTATTCTGGACTTATGCTGGTTGTAGCAGAAGGCAGAATGTAGTACTGAAATAGAATACAATGGCTATTTAAAACTTGAAAAGGAAAAAAGAAATAAAAACAACTCTCAAACCCCATCTTCAACCCTTGAGGTCAAACAGCCTCAGAACAGCAGGTACAAAGTATACACAAGCTGAATTTGGTTCTAGAAGTGTATGACTTTATCCTTCACCTCCAAGGTTTTACTGGTTTGTATTATTTTTTAATTTTTTGTTAAAATCTGGGACTGAGTTGTTATTCTCAGCACAGTCCCATATGCTTTAATGTGACTATCATATTTTATTTGTGCATTTTAGTCAAATGCATTAGTCATGTATCAGAGATGACCTTGTAAGGGATAATGTTGAAAGCAGGAGAATATTACAGTATTATGAAAGGTAATTTAATTAAAATGATATAAGTTAATAAAGACAGAGCATTAAATGAAAACCAAGAAAAACAAGCCCAAGGAAGGCACCAACTCTAAATGGAAGTATGCAGTGGATATTGCTGTTCTGAATTATTTTTGCTTTAAGAATGTCAATTGTTATGGACATTTGCAACTGAATGCAGTTAGCATGTTCCACTTTGTTAAATACAGGGCAAGCTATTTTACACTGACTCTTTCTCTTGCAATATTAAAAAAATTAAAAATTGCCCATTAGAAAATACTTAATAGCCATTGCAGAATACAAACCAACTGAAAAAGGAAATAAGAAATGACCATTTTTCTTAAGAAAACATGGTGAACTTGGTTGCCTGTTTACATCAGTGCTGCAGGACTGGGAGAGACTTGCTACAGAATGCAGGCTCTAGCCCATTCCCTTGGCTGTGGGATGGCAAACAGCTTTCATGTGCCAGCGAGGGTACTGGAGGTGCAGAGCAGCTGTCGTTATTACTAATGCTGAGCAGAGCTGTGGGGAACACAGGGTGAGCATGGCTCTTCCACACGCCCTGTGGGAGGGGCAATGGCAGCGCTGTTTTGTCCCAGGAGTCACCTTCTCTGTCCAAGCTGACTGAACCAGGTTGGCCCCACTCTCAGTACTGAAGATGTGGGGTCGTGTCTGTGCCCAGAGAGCACCACAGGTGCTCTGAGCACCTGCTCCGCCCCTAAGCAGAGCTACGTACACAGGATACATGGCAGGATGTGGAGGTTGTGTTTATGTACTGGAAGCCCAAAGAGAGGAGCCAAGAGGTGTATTTATATCCACTGCCAAGGCAGAGAAAGAAAATGTACCAAATTCTGGTCCTAACTTACACTAAAGACTTAGAAAATGCCATCATTACAGTCTTATGTACAATATTGCCTGAGGATGCGACCATGGCAATTTGCACATCCTCAGGAAAACTAGTGATTATCTCAACATGGCCAGAAGAAAAACTCCTGACAAAATAGAAATGGAATGAAAAAACTCGATAACACAAACACCACCAACACATATGAATCTGATTAAATGCTGCCCTCACTGAGGAGAACTGAGCTTTACGTGCAGAAGGTGTGCTGTGCCCTGAATGAACACTCAAGTTATTTAATCCAAATATGGTTAAACTGAAAATTGTGTTATCCCCTTTTTAGCCTAAATTGTGGGCAGAGCTTGGCACATGAAGCTTGCCTTTGGAAACGTGCCGATAGCATGTCGCTGCCTCTCTGCAGTGATGATGTGATTTCGATTAATGAGAGGCAGTGCAAGGGGGATGCTGACTGTAAAGAGCAATCCCATCACCTGACAATAGCTCTGTGATGAAATTTCTTACACAGATTAAAGAGGGAAGGGCAATAACTCATCTGAAAAAGCAGAACTGTCTGCTTAATTACTTGAAAAATGTCTGAGCCACTACCTTTTATGACACCTGGTGGGTATAAACATGTCCACAGTTTTAATTAATTTTACCTCTTCTTTCATTGCACCTGTATAGCCTGGAGAAATGGAATTCTAATGAAATTACTACTGTGAATTTCTGTGTGAGTTTGAAATGCACCTTGGCAATAACCAAAAAATGAGGTATTTCCATGGATTTAATTAGGGACAGAAAGTATACTTGGAAAAATACTTCCCAAAAATTATAATTATTCCAAATCAAGCCAGAGTGCAAAGTCCCTTCTCTTAATTCACATAACATTGCTTTTTGGTGTCCATTTTAATTTAAAAAAGATAATGGAGGAGGCTTTTCTCTGGGGTGAAGCAGAGTTACGGTGAAAATCCCTCTTGGCATTTTCAAAGCAGCAACAGCATAAGCTCATACCTTTGACCTTGCAGTCCTGCCACTCTCATTTAAATTTGATGAGTGAGACCCTTGAATTTATTCTGCTGAAAACAACACTTTTTATAATGACTTTTATAAACATACCACTAATTGTTCAGCACCCTGAAGTGTCAGATCTGCAGAAAAATGAAAGGAGCAGAGGTCTTTCTCACCCTCTCTTTCCCCCGCCCCCTTTTTTTTTTTGAGGCAGGAACAGGTTTGCTTCCATTCTTTGGGGACATGAGGTAGGAGCCACTGTCTTGTCAAGCACAGCCTGAGTGTGCCAAAGATTAAGAGAACATACCTTGCATGTTCCTGCTTTCATATCACTCTAGGGAAGTCATACTCATGTTGCTCTAAAGCAGATAAATTGAGATAAAACCCTAAATACAAATTCTAGATAGAAATCCAGTGTTCTCTAACACAATACTCAGTCACAACAGGTTACCCTTTGGCAGCTGAAACCTTTCACTCCCTTCCTGTATTAATCTGTGAATTTGCAAAGAAAGCAAGTGCTTTAGAGATTGAAATCTATGTGGATGAAATCAGGAGAAAATAAGGAAGCAGGGTAAATACTGGGGGAAACAGAATCCAAAATGTGCAGGAACAGTGCAGTCACAGCAATGTAGTACTGACATTTCTATCAAACCTCAAGCTCCATAGCCTGGGAGTTTGGGTTGGTGTAGGACCAGTGCTTGGGTAACAGCCAGGATTTTCAGTGTTCCACAGCACTGCTGATGAATACAATGATGGCCTCTGGCTTTGCTAATGCTGACCAGAACATTTTCCATGGGCCCCAGCCACAAAAACACAAACCTTCTGAGCTGCTGAGGAATGGCTTGAAGCTAGCTCCTAAATTTTGTTTGTGTCTCAGCCATTAAATTTCTCATTCCATGGACAGGTGCTTCATAGTAAATGTAGCTCTAGTTTCTCAAAAACTCACTGACTGATAATGTTTGAGCATGTTCATGCAGATGTTTAGCTAGGTCTTATTTTACAGTCAAGCACATTACGCTTGTTTTAATTTTTTGTTTCAAAGACTTAACATCTGGAAGTTAGCCAATTAATAACTATGAAAATGTCATCCCAAGTATACAAAATACTTCTAAAGATAATTTTGTATCCTGATCATTCAGAAAAAGCCCCATTATACTGATGGTAATCAAAGTATCACCGCATGAATTTTCCAGGTTTTTTGACACCATTTTTAGCAGCATTTTGGATTCCATGCTTTCACCTATCCAGAATGCCCATGTTTATCACTTAGCATCATTAGAACACTTTCAAATATTATCACATATATAAAATTCTTTACCATATATGCACTGAATGTTTTGGGCCTATGATGGAATGTGTGCATGCTGTACCAGTGCATCCTGGAACTGCCAAATGACTCTAAGGCAGGTGTGTCTTGGAATGACCAGTACATCCTTTGGGAAGTAGGCATCTGAAATCTCCATATGCTTAATTGCCCTGAATAAAGCCATGGCAAACCTGACATGCTGAGGCAAGAGAAATGACAATATGCTTCTTAGGAGAAATACAGCAAAAAGACAGATCCAGAAGATGTCTATTCCTTTGAATACGTCACTCCTCCCAGTGCACGTCATTGCTGAGTATCTGTCATGACAAACACTGTCATGACAAGGAAGACAAAGCAGAACTGGACCCTCAGGTTTAAATTTGAGGTACTGGGGGAGGAAATGGGGTTGCTGTAGGGAAATTGATCAGCAAGAAGAGAGAGGCTGGAAGTGACTGAAGTGGAGAACTATGAGTAAAAAGCAAGACTGCAAAGAAGGGGAACTGTGATTGCAGGAAACATTCTGCAAAGAATGACTTAAAGCAAGCAGGATCTGCTGTACCTCCTGCCTGTCAGGTGGATTAATTTGGAAAGTCACATTAGTCTAAATATGTTTCCACTGTATTTAGTTGCACAGAGCAGAGAACTGAGCTAGCTATAAATCTGTTGTTTAGTTGTTCTTGTGATAGCTAAAAACCCGATAGCTTGGGTAGCAGACGCCTCGCTTTGGCAGCGCAGTGCTCATCATCGGCTAATTGGCCTTGCTGACAGTGGACTGGCTCTGCAAGATGATTTATGGCTTCCATGCTACATCACTATCATATCACTGCGATACAGTCTTTCCTATCCATCTTCCTAGTTAAACTCTCTTTGAGGCTCTTCCCATACCGTGTTTTGATTACAGCAACAACCTTTCTTTCTGGCCTTGATGACTGCAATTTAGCCCTGTTGATAACCATCCAGAAATCCAGAAGGCTTCTGCTAAGATCATTTTTCTAGCTCATTGTGTGCTCTTGTTGCCCTCCAGCAGCAGCTACTCCTTCTCAATCTCATCAGCCATCAGCTGTTCGCCCTCACTTTCAAAACCCTTCACTGCCTGTTCCTGCCCCACTCATCATCTCCAGTTTGATATCAGAAAGTCAGTGCTGCCCCCATATCGCTGCTTGGTGATAAGAGCCTTTACCCCTTAACTGCTTGATTTTTACTTACTTATACTTTTTTCTTACACAGGAACCCTTGTACTTTCTTCTGTGCTGTTTTTTATGCTTGGGAGGAGGTCTCCATAAAAATCAGTGAAATGAGATCATGAATTTCCTTAAAGGGACCTCTCTTTTTCAGCAATAATGTTCAGCAAGTGGAAATATGCTAATACAATACTGAAATGAAATATTAATAGGGTGCTCTGTTACAACTAGTATCTTTGATGCTGGCTAGTGTTGATTCCTTACCTCCCTGTACTTCACAACTTGTCCATAAAAAGAGAGCTTGCATTTGGGATAGGGGATCACCCAGATGTTTGGACAGCATGCAGTTAGCACAAGAAGGGCTCATAAACACGTTACCCTAGATAATACTGTTGTATAAATATTTTTACAGTGACAGCATAGAAAACGCTCACTTGGGAATCAACCAGTTAAACCCCCATCTTCACTAAGTTTATGGAAATGATGCATCATTAAGTGCCGAAGCAGAGTATGATATTACTCTCCAGCTGACTTCCCCTGCAGACTCCCACAACTTTTTTGACATTGTTACTGCTGTTCTTGCGCTATTTGATGTTCAGAGAACTCTGACTACCTTGTGACAAAGACAGGATGAGAAGCATGGAAAGGTTTTGGCCAAAGAAAATCTGGACTGCTTGGCTGAAGAAGGAGATGTATTGAGAAATGATAGATGCAAATAGATTAAGTTGCTGTAATAGCACCATCAACTTTTAGAAAAACCAAACATCTAACTGGAATGCCTGAGTTATAACAGTAATCTCCTAAATTTAGCTGGCATGGCAAATAAGTGCTATTCCTTGAAAGCTACCACTGTGACTGACTTTTAAGAATTCTGCATGAAAGCAGGAACTTTAATGCTCTGTGATCTCCTGTATAGCTTCTAAAGCACTAAAAAAATATACTTAATTCTTTTGAAGGTACCTGGAGTGAACAGTGAGATAGAAAATGAAATATGAAGTATAGTTTTCTATAATTTTCTTATATTAATTTTCCTCTGGGAGACTCCTTAATCACAGTATTCAGTAGGAGCTTGCACACTAAAGCATTTAGAAGCAATGCACTACTGTGGGAAGTTGACATCCACGGAACTGGCGTGAGCTGAGGTGCTGGCTCCTGTTCAGAGCACAGTACTGAAAGTGCATGGATTGTCACAGGCACTGCAGATGAATAGGAAGATCATGTATAAAAATTTGAGTCAGATTTCTTCAGGTTTTAGAGAGTACCCCATGATGTATTTGCTCCACAACACAAATATTAAGTGCAATGAAAGTCCATCAGAGACTGTATTTCTGAGGAGCAGGCTTACAACTCTGCTTCAGCTCAAGGTAAGAAACTGTAGTGTAATCAGCTACCACTGTACATGTTTATTTCTGGTCCTTGCAATTCAGATTACTTCATGCCTCTATAGGATTTCTGTCAGACACCCTGGTTACATGTGAGTCATTGCTCTGGAGAAGGGACCAACTCCATGCCCTCACAGATATTCACATTTATCACGGCACAACACCTACAAACGCTTAGGTCTGCTGTGAAGGGCAGGAAGCAGCACTGATTTACGTGCTATGAACTGAAAAGAAACATCATAAAGGCAGTATTTTAAACTTAAAATAATTCTATTCTTAGCTGGCAAGACTGGTGATTTTGATCCTTCTCAGATACATAGCCAACAGTGAGATATGTGGCTGCACAAATGCCCCCGCTTTTCTCCTCTCTGTTAAATCTGTGATTCGAATGCACACTCCAGTCCTCAGGAACATTATGTAGATTTGCAAAACTTTCGGAAAGACTTCCTGTCCATTAGCTATTGGCTGCTTTACAAAAATGCATAAAGATAGCGTTTCCCTCTTGTAACAGATGTAAGCTCCTTGCACTGTTGTTCGAACTGCTTGAAGGAAAGCAATATTCCTTTTCTCTTTTTGCTGAAGTAGTGGCATCTCTCAACATAAACTGAAAATATACTTGGAACTTAATTTGATTCAGCTCTCAGAATTTCACACATGAGGGATGAACAAATGAGGATCAGCTTTCTGTAATTAGTGAGGCATGTTAGAAGGGCTCCATCCTGTAAAGTTTTCTGTGCTGCAAATGACTTGTTCTTGTAGTACCAAGAAGCACATAAGATCTGTGTCCAATTCTGGGCCTCTCACTTCAAGAAAGACTTTGAGGAGCTGGAACATGTCCAGAGAAAGGCAACAAAGATGGTGAAAGGTCTACAGACTAAGTCCTATGAGGAGTAGCTGAGGGAGCTGGAGGTGTTTAGCCTGAAGAAAATGAGGCTCAGGGAAGACATTTTGCCTTCTAAGAGAACCTGAAAGGAGGTTGTAGTCAGGTGGGGGTTGGCCTCTCTCCGAGGCAACCAGGGACAGGACAGGAGAAAATGGCTTCAAGCTGTGCCAGGGAGGTTCAGGACATCAGGAAGAATTTCTTCTCTGAAAGGGTGGTTAAGCATTAGAAAGGGCTACCCAGGGAGGTGGTGGAGTCACCATTCCTGGAGGTATTGCAGAAACAACTGGATGTAGCACTTAATGCCATGGTTTAGTTGACAAAATGGTGTTTGGTTATAGTTTGGCCTCAATTATCTTGGAGGTCTTTTCCAGCCTTAGTGATTCTATGATTCTATTCTATTCTATCTGGTTTTGAAATTTTTATTTCCGTTGTCGTTCTTGAAGCTCATTTGAAACAGCTTCACTTTTTAAATTTATGAACATACTGTAGAAATTGTTAACTACAGTGTGAGCAAATTCCTATATTTCGGTTTCCAGTTTATGCTCATCACAAATGAAGAGGGAAAAAAGTAGTCCTAAAGAGCATTTCATCCTGATTAAGACTTAGAAGAACTCTAGGCATAATTTAGAGCATCCTAAAGGCTGTTTGTTCTAGCTTGTCTTGCTTACACAAGTCCCAGCGTTCTGACTGTCTGGAACAGTTTTTCTCAGGTCTGCTCCATGTCCTCCAGCTGCTGGCACGGTCCATCTCCTGAATAAGCTTCTGAAATAGGAGGAGGATCAAAGAGCAGATGGCATTGAGCTGATTTTGCCAATCCTCTGCCACTGGAGGAATTTTTCCTGTGTCCAGGAAAAATCCTCTGCTCCATCCTAAAGCCTGGTTGTTTTTTTTTTTTGTGGTCTACTTAACATGGTAAAGGCAGTATGGAGAAACCAAACCAGGGTCTAGGTGCTTCCACGCTGACTTCAGTAGGCTTGCTCCAGACTCAGAGGTGCCACTGGCAGTGCAGAGAAGCCCATGGCAGATAAAATAGGTGGTTTGTAATGAATGAGGCAGAGCTGTGCAGTAAATTCATCAGGGACACTGTGGCAAGCCCCAAAAGAGAAAGAGGTCTAATATCCATTGAAGAGTGATGATAAAAATAAATTTTGAACAGCTGCTCTCCTCACTTTGCACTAGACAAGGACATTTTTAAGGGTAGATATTGTTTAGAATAATCTAAAAGCTTCTGCATAATGAATTATCCACCTTTTCTGTAACACCCTTCAGAATAGCTACCCTGAGTTTTATCACAGGACTGTCCACAACCATTTTCCTAAAAAACCATTAGAAAATACATTGTATAGTTCAAAATCTGGACAAAGTGCTTTGACAAACTTCACGGCAGAGCAGGAGCAGGCTGCTGGGTGAGTGGTGACAAGGTGTTTCATAACTGAGGATCTGCGAACCCTTGCTGACAGCAAGATCAGCACAGCGGGACCAGTGTTCAAGGAAAGATATTTTAAGTCTGCCAGAAATTTTACGGCTCTTCTACAACCCAAATCGTCACAGAATCAGTTAAGGCAATTTTATTTCTGAAGGGCAGCATCTGGCCTACTTGGCACACTTAAAAATTTCAAATGTGTATTTTTCAAAGCAAAAAGCGTAACAAAAATATATAATTCAAACTGGCAGAACATTATACTTTGGATGACATTTTGTAGTTAATAACAATTTAATATAGCATAAAGTGTACTTCTGCTGCACTTCAGCCTGGTGCAACCTAGAAAAGCATCACACAGTTTAGAACAGACACACTAAAAGTTCATTTCAAAGAGGTGGTGCAACCAGGCTCTGAGGCTCTTGCAGGAGCAGTAGCTACTGCATTATTATTAGTGACTGGTTTTAGCATTTGAAACTTGTAAATGGAAAAGATTCTGAAATCAAAAGGGAATGTGAGGGATAACACCTTGGTCACGGCACTGCAAAATTGATACTATAGTTTCATCTGTTCACAAAATCAAAAGGCTGTACAAACTTTAGATGACTAGTACCAAATACACTGCCTGGGATTTTGACTCGTGTCCTCATTCACACAGGAAATCCTCCCTGTGGCTGAGCCCGACCTTGCCTGGTGCAGGACTGGCTCGTGCGTCATTCAGCCCTTACGTTCCCCTGCCCTGCTTTGCATTCAGTGTCACTTACACTTTATTTTCCTTTCACCGAGTGCCCAAACATAATCTGGGCATGTCTCGGAGAGCTAAGCTGTGCTTGAGCAATGCAACTGAGCACCAGCTGCCTTTGTTTGTCCTCAAGTACCATGGTACTCCTCCACTCAGTACATTCTGGAAAAATCTGAGTAGCCCCTCACTGTGCCTGGGAATGGCCAGACCCCGGGACGTGTATGCACACCGCAGGCTGGAGGAAAGCCAGACTGGCTAATTCCTCATTTGTGTTGATGTAGTTAAGCTTCTTCCTAATGATATTTTGACCTGGGTAGAGAAGAGGAGCCATATGGCATCTTCCACCCCTGACAACAACTGCTGTTAGTGCAATCAGCACATTACCTAGGTGATTTGTTTAGATTCAGCTGTCACTAACTTGTGGCAAACTCAATTATAATTAAGTTGTGTATTAGGCAGGGTCCTAGTATAAACTGGTTTCATTTTCATATGCCATTTCAATTGTATTTTCTGCCACAACCCTGCTTACAGATGAAGTGTCCTGACTAACTGTTCCTCAGGGTCATGGCCTTTCCCACCTTCTAATTCAAGAAGTGAATTTGTCTAGCATGGTATCCTCAAGAAATCAGAGAGCTTCAGCATCAGCCAGAGAGCCATGCCACAATTTCAACAAAAATAATACACAATCATCAGCCTTAACACATGCCTAAGTCACCCTTCAGAGCCCCACTTTTTAATTGCTTTTGACATCTGTGTTTCAGTTATGCTCTAAGCTATTTAAAATGGTGGCAATGTTTTTGCTTAATCTTGGGCAATATACAGCCCAATGCAGCACCAGGTGTAACTAAGGGCTTTGAAAGTCACAGAATATTCTGAGTTGAAAGGGACCCACTGGGATCATTGAGTCCAGCTCTTAAGTGAGTGGCCCATATGGGGATTGAACCCACAATCTCGGTGTTATCAGCACCATGCTCTAACCCACTGAGCTAATAAACCACTATTTGTTTTTGCAATTTGCTGTCCTTGGAGGTAAATGATGGTTCAGGGAACAGCTCTGGTTGCAGCGGCACTTGAAGATGTTTATCATGTAGGTTTTCTCAAAAAACATTGATGCAATAATGATACTGGTTTAAGTCCTTTAAAATTCCCAATTTCCCCAGACAGTATCCTGTGTTTAGTAACAGGATGAAAGAGCTCAATACTGCTAACCTCCATCCTGCAAAATTAACCTTCCTCCCTCTGTGGACAGAACAGTGATATCCCCTCCTTTTTACAGTATGGATTTCTGAATCAAATATTAATGCTAAGCATAACGTAAATGGGTTTATAAAGCTTAGAAAAGAGAGAAACAATGTTGATAGTTATCTAGGGCTATACTATTTCTCAACTTTACTGCATTAACATGCTAGTTAACAGAGGGCATGTAGTTCTTAAAAGCTTACTGCTCAAGAATACTGGATGGCAAAAAAATTACAGATAGTCAGATCACTGCAGTTGATTTACAAGCTTTTGCTTTTGAACCATAACCTCAGAACAGGGAAAAAGATTGTAATAATCACAAATAATGATCAAGTATTGAATTATGGCTTTGATAAATACTTTCAAAATTGCAATGATAAACAAATTAGCACCCTTTTACTATGCAGTAAATAGGCACAGTTCACTATTAAAAGAACAAAAGGATGTAATTTCTGTAGGTATTTAAGGTAAGTGTGGGACAAAATACAGAGCAGCAGACAACGGAGACTTAATCCCAAATGAACACTATTAGTATCATTCAAAAATTCAGCAATTCCGTGAATTGTCTCATCCCCTGCCTAGAAATGGAGGAGACCAGAATGAGATGCAAATCAGTGCGTTTATCTAATGAATAATGCAAATGAGTGCTCCTCTTATGGCACAGCAGTCTGCAGGAATCCTCTCTGCCTCACCTCACATTTCGTGTGGATTTAAGCACCATGTGTCAGAAGAAATTAGAGAATGGAATTGCCAAGAAATGACAAAGCCTTGGAGCCCCAAGTCAGTGCAGACAGCAAGGTACATTAAGATGCATAGTAGGGAGGAGGAGAGAGCAGACATCTCATTAAAATGAAAATGTTGCTATTTTTCCTTCACCTCGTTAATCGAGTTGTACGACACTTTAATCAGCAATTATTTGTGTGGCTACTAATTAGAAACATCCTCTAAAATGATACCAAGGTGGGATCTCAAAAATGACAAAATCTTTCCATTTGGCTTTTTTTTTTTTTTTTTTAATGCTGGTGCTATTTTATCTCTCTGATATCAGTTAACTGCATCAGCGTTTTTCTCATAGCATCACAGAGCATACTGCATCTTATCCATTAGTCACAAGCCTTGCTGTAACTTTCCCTTAGTATCTAACATTACCCTCCAAAAATATACTCAAGCAAACAAATCTAAAGGCATGTAAGCCCTGAAAATTAACTCCTTTTTTTTTCCAAATCATATTTTGCCTGAATGCATATGTGATTCAGAATCCAGGGTGGATTTCATCTGCTCCGTTAAAACATCTTAGCATGCAGACCAGCTATGCTGCCACAGCTGGCATCAAGTCCCTCCTCTTCGTCATTGCATTGAGTCCCCCATCTGGGGATTTGTGAAACTTTATGCTTTTCTGACTGGTACTCTTTTAAACAGAGCTGGTACACCCAAATGAACAAAGCCACTTGCTCCTTGGACAACTTCTTAGTTATCAAATACAGAGCGCTGACAGAGCTGCCCAGCTGTGAAAGGATTTGGGATCCCAAGGATTTGGGATGCCGGGAGAGGATCTCCCACCACTGAGATGCACAGGGGATGCACAGAGACCAGAGGGCTGAGAATGCAGTTTGGCCAGGTTCAGTCAAGTCCAGTCTGGGGTGGATGGAAATTGCCTCTCGCTTGGAAGGGGAAGAGCACCTCAATGTTCTGAACTGTAAAGCTGAGAACTTAATGCAATCACTAAACTTTGGGGTGCCCATACAACCTTATTGCCATGTACCAGTGGGTCACTGAGCTTTGTTGTCAACCAGCAGGCAACAAATTGGTGGTTTGATTCAGCACCCCATCAAAGAGACAAATCCATGTATTAAGCAAAAGAAGAGATTAGAGGTATCTTACTACATGTACTTCCAGGAAATGTGAAAAAAAACCCCAAAAAACAAAACCAAGATCCAGCCCTTTTTTCTCACAAGCTGACAAAGACATCATCGTTATTTATAGTTGTGCTTCAGTTCATCAGTTGGAGGCACACTGCAGAAGATGCTAAAGCACTAGCGACATTGCTACTAAATTAAGAGCTTGCAGTTTCTTTATAATAGTTGAAAGCAAAGCTATTTCTCCATTGGGCAGCTTGTTGCAAACTCCGTAATACTGGAAAAAAAAAAAGGTATATTATTTTGATGGATTTTCTCTCAGGTCAATCCTAGTGAATCGAGGGGGAATTGCCTGGATTGCAGGTCTACAAGGAATTTGGTGTGAACTCCATGAAAATGTGACTTGCAATCAGTAGCATTTTCACTCTCTTAAATTAGAAGGACATGGGTAGGTTCTCTGCTCCTGTTCCTGTTGGCAGTTACCATGCCAGAAATATACAGAGAGTTTAGGTTTCTTATAGCAAGGGCAATGGTAACTATAGCAAAAAAAAAACTGTTAAAGCAAACTAAGCAGTTGATTTGAAGCAGGGAGACAATTAAAGCACAGCATTTCTGAAAGAGTAATAAAAATGTCACTGCAAATGACAGATTGTTACAAGTCCTTGGCTTCTTCCTAGCACTGCAATAGAATACGGTGTTAAATCAGTTCCCAGAGATTATCAGTGGTATATGTTATTTTCCCGAACTCAAGGAACTCAGTATCATTTCATAAATCAACTGCAGGTTAAAATTAGATTTTTTTTTTTTTCAACCTTAGTTCTGTGACCCTTGCACATACAATTAGCAAAGAAAATTATATTAAAAAAATAGCTGAAACCTGACTCATCAAACTTGGAAAAGCTAAAATCATTCCACCAAAAACCCAAACCACATCAGAAAATAGCTCTTTTCTATGGCTTCTCAATGCCTGTGAGTTTCACTGATTGCAGAATAAGATACTGAGACATAGATATTGTAGGAATGTACTCTCATTTCTCATTAGCTTAAGGCTCTGTACATTACCTGTAAAGTGTACCTATATTTTGTTGTGCTTACTTTCTGTACTGCTTTTCTGTAGAAAGCATTAAGAAACCTAGGTCAGAAAACTGTAAGTAATTAAAGCCAATACTAACTGAACCCAACTACCTGGCATGTGAAGATCTCCAAAGTGTAGGCCTGAAATAAGTTTCTGTGTTTTCAGGTACAGTGGTATTGTAGGCTCAGTTACAACTCTCTCTGTCCCAGGTGTTTATGGGCCAGATAATGTCTTCTAACAAAGTCTCTGTGACAATACCATTAGAATCTCACAGGCACCTCTTATATGGCAGAAAGCTGATTTCTGCTGGAAACAAATTATCCAAGAATCCTTCAAGTTCCACACAGAAATAGGAGGGATCTCTGTTACCATCTTCTGACCTGCAACATTGCTGTATGCTTCTCTGCATGTGCATGGGTTGCTTGGGGGGGCTGCAACACCTCCTGGAACACTCTGGTGCGTGTAGGATACAGAGCAGGGTCTGCCACCAAGACCAGCATTCCCTTGTAGGCTCCTTACTAGCTCAGATGAGGAGATTTACTGCCGTCTTCTTCAGCAGCTGTCCTTTGCTATAGCTGCACGGCCAATGCTCACACATGTTTCAGCAAAATGCTGTGCACCTGATCCTTGGTTTGGAGGGATAATTATGAATTTCGGAGTGCTTCCAATTAATGATTTACTTCATCACTGTAAAAGTAAACTTGTTCTGCTAATCCTGCAAGGCTTCATACAGCTCACAATTATCAACACAACAATTACTAACTCAGAGTAAAGGCAGTGACAGAAAAGGCTGGCTCAGCATTGCCCTTACATCTGCTTTCTGCGGCCTTGGTGGTTGGCTAGGCCGAGAGACAACCGTGGCTTGCATGACAGGAGTTGAGGGAAGCTCATGTATGGTGGTGTCATCAAGAAAGTGTTAAAACAGGTCATCACAGGCACAGCTGCCATTCATCTCTGTCATAATTTGTGAAGAACATTATTTTTTCTTGGTCAGCTCCTGTAAATCTTCTTTTGGAGTTATGAGAACTGGCCTGGCAGGAGGAGGATGTCGATGGTCCCATTAGTAGGGGTGCAGTGACCTTGAGGATGGGAACTGAAAAAAACCCCTGATACTAAGGTAAAATTCAGTGGCGCCCTGCTGCTTTCTGATTTTTGTTTCTGATCTTAGGCACATTTTTATCATTCCAAACCCATCACTTAGTAGGTCAAGGCCCTTGACAAGATACAATCACCAGAACAATGTACTTCAAATTCTTAGCCAGATAGTTACTGACTGGGAGAGCCAAATGCTGCCTGTGAAAGGGCTGTGCCTGCTTTCTCTGAGCTCCTGCAATATGTTTACTCTCCTCGAGAAAAGCAGCACGGTGAGCGGGTCCTCATCCACCAATCCACATTCCAACGCACCCTTCTCCCATCCTACTACTGAACTCTTTAAACTTAGAAAACATTTAGAAAATGCTTTACTTGTGCTCACCTAAAGTCCACAGAAGAGGTCTGTGTGGTCTGTACCATTTCCAAAAACAATGTTAACCAAAAAGAGTAGCAGAAGTCTGTGTGAGAACAAACCCATCAGCCCTGGTGGCTTCTCAAGGTGCAGAGCATTAAAGGTGTGACAGAAGAGGGATACAGCTAGAAGGAAGGCAGGCAGGCTCTTCTGTTCTTTGGAACAACTCCCCGTTTCTCTCTTCAGTCTTCGTCTTCTCCACCGTTTTCAAAACAGGGAGAGAGGGGCTGGCACCCAGGAGGGCTGCACGGGCTGCACAAGTGGCACATGTATGAGAGCTGCCTGCCCCACCATCCCATTAAATGCACATACACCACTTTACACCAGCTGAGGACTTGTAAATTGTAGAAGAGGGGAAACAATTGTGTGTATGGCTTCAAAAAACCCAAACAAACCCCATGTTGTACTTCAGACATCAGTCCACCGTTTAACACTGAAAAATGGCACACTTTCTGTTAAGGCTTAAAATTTCACAAAACGTTATGCTGAACATTTATTGGTTAACAAAGGAAGGACAATTGTTGTAGTGTTTTTGGAGACCTGTTTTTAAACTTATAAAACTTGAAGTTCATGATTGATGATGCTTAGCTAATGTTCGAGTGCTACAAGCAATGATGGTGCAGTTATGGAGAACTATGGAAAGATAGTCAATAATAGTCTTGTGTCCTTTTCAATTATTTACAAATAATCCATCAGATGCATAAAGCTAAAATAGTACATTTTAATATGCAAACCCTGCTATGTATTCTATATATATATCGTAGCTGGCACATTCCAGCTAGGTGGTCTAAAACATGCTTTCAGTGTATTCTTGTATGCCTCAAAACTGTACCCAAGAAAAGATGGATAATGTCCCATTATCCAAAACCTGTTTTGTCACTAGGGACAAATAGCCTTGCACTGAAGCTCACAGTGGCTGAAGTAATCCAAAACCCAGCACCAGTAAAACAAGTAAAGAAGATTTTAAAACTGAAAAAGCTGGAAATAAGTAAACTTCAGTGAAATTGCTTCTAACAAGAGAAATATTAGAATATAAAGGCATACAGTTAACTTTACCTTTACTTAAGATGGTTTTATGGTTTCCAGTTGAGAGTTTCAAACTGGTACAGTGCAGAGGATAATGCTCACTATTAAGGAAGCAATATTTTGTCGCCATCCATTGCTGTCAGTAGGAGTCCTTCTGTTGCCTAACACAGGACACATTAATTTCAATGGAAGATCATATTTTAAGTCCTGTTGATGTAAAGTCAAACACTAGCTCTTAGGCATGAAATATACACGATGAGTCACTTCTAATTTCCTTTCAGTTATTGAAGCGTATCTTTTTTAAAAAATCAAAGCCACTGCTTCAGATAACAAAAAGCTTCTATGTTCTTAACATTGTATTTTCAAAGGCTTATTCTACTACTTCTTAAGGAAAACAGGGTTTTCCTCTGCAAATGGTTGGCAAAAATTTACCCCACAAATGTAGTGAGGAAAGCTACAATGCTCGAACCCCTTAAACCCGTTACTTAACGTGTCTGGAAGTCTGAATCAACCCTTGTGAAGTGAGACACCTTGCTAGGATATTTCTGCAGGCTATCCCTACAGTATTCATACCACTTGGCAGATCCATATGGTCAAAGAAGCCAAGAGGCATGTCAGTCTGGAAGCCTATGATAAAAATAGATGAGGAAAATAGCACGTGTAGAAAAAGTTATTTTAGCAGTTAGAAAATTGCATTCTGTACTTTTTTTTCTATAGCTATGCACGTTGCTGTTTTTAGAGGATGAGGGCTTTTGTGTAGTTGTTTGCTATTCCTCTTTATTTATTTTTTACCATCTCCCCACCCCCAGTCACTTCTAAATGTCACCCACAAGTAGCTCTGTTTCTAGTTTTCACTGGAGAAAAGTGTCTTATGAGCAGGTGTAGCTGGTAAAATTCAAATTGATGAGTTAAAATGTGGCTCTTGACAGTTTTACAGATAAAAATCTAAAATGCACCAAGATGTTGGAAAGACACAGCACGTACATTTAAGAAAATGCTCCTTTCATCATAATGGTGTCTTCTTTTAGAGGTTTTACAACTACTAAGCTATAAAAATTCTCTCTGGGCTGAAGCCTGACATAAAATATCCCTGATATAGTACAATTTCTTGCTTGTAGTAAATATAATTAAAATTCATTTGCACCCTCTTCTTTCCTCCCCCTTTTTTATTCCTAAATTCCACATAAACAATCTGCCTAAAGAACTAGAAGATAAGAAATAAAACCATTTTCCAGAAAACACAACACAACAAACATCAAAGCTACATGAAATCACTTATGCATGTTGCCAAGTCAGCTCAATGCCAAGAATTTTTGTGTCCTTAGCTGTATTTGTACTTGTAGATCAGGATGATGTCACCGCAAGTGACCTGTGAAAACACAAACTTTCATACCTAAAATGTGTATCAAGAGTCATTGTTTCTACAAGAAAATCGGGTACAGAGCTACCCGCTATTTTTTAGCTAGGGAGATTAGCATTCCAGTGTACGCGGGGATCTGCATCTCATCAGTCAATGGCCTTAATAGTATCTGGGATTATTTTTTATTTTCATATTCAGGCAGGACTTATAGGCCTTGAAACAAGTCAAGAAATATTTGGATTAACAGATCTCTCACCTGGTTTTAGCTACTCTTAAATAGATACGTTATTTTATGTATTGGAAATGGCAGTTTTGGCAAAACAGCATCGGTATTTAAAAAAAAAAGTGGCAGTGGTACTCGCACTAAAATTGACCAGCTCCCACAAATTCAGCCCTTTCTAAACTCTGTGGGTAAAAATAAATGACAGGTTTTAATCCTCGCATAATAAGATGGGTAATTTCCATACTTTGTCAAGAGGGATTGCTAATGCCTGTCTGTATTTCTCCCCCTCTGCTTCCCAGCATAGAGCAGAAGGGATGGAAGTGCAGATTATTATCTCAGTTTGTACATTTATTTTTTCTTGAATGAATGAAGGTGATTTGGATTGTATTATCTCAGTTTGTACATTTATTTTTTCTTGAATGAATGAAGGTGATTTGGATTGCATTAGGACCGGATGCTTTTTAAGTAACATAAATGTCTAAATGTTAAAATCATTACTTGAGAGTCAACTTACTGATTTCTGCCTTCTCGAAGGACTCTGGGGAGCCCACTAACCAGAACGGTTGTCGTGATGTACACTAGGTTTGTAGAACTCTCAGCTGAGTTCACTTGGCTTTGTTTCAACAAGATGCTTACAAATGGAAATTTTAATATATGGAAGTGCCTCAGGAACTTGCATTTGGTTTCCAGTGATTCTTAGCTTTTACAAAGTATAAGCTCTGCAAGAAACAAATATGAAACTGCGGGGTTCAGAGACATAGAGGTACTAAATGAAGATGGGAAAACATGTTTATCCAGATAATATGGACAAACCTGAGCAGCATAAAACTATCTCTTCTCCGTTCTGCCAAGTAAATCCGTGATTCACGCTCTGAGACTTGTCCACCACAGTGGGAAGAAATATAATATTATGCTCCTTGTACAGTCCTCAGCCTGGAAAGCCTGACGCTGCACAGCACCCTTGGGAGGGCAGGGCATTGTGTCCCTGACCAAAATGTGCAAAAGCAAACTGAGGGGTCAGTGCTGCAGCTCCGCTCCTCCAGGCTGCCTGCGTGACACCAGCAGGTTGGGAAGCAAAGGTCACTCTGCTGAAAGTAGGATTTACCATCCTGGAAAAAAATTCTCAGTTCAGGGTTTCTAGCAGAGGAGAAATGGGGTCACCCAGCTCTGCCTCCCATCAGCCCAGGAGGGATGTGCTGTCCTGCCTGGCTGAGGAGCACCGTTTGGGATGTGCTGCTGTACTGCACTGTCTCTCTGCAGTAGAGAGCAGCAAATCTTGTCAGGAGTCTCCCTGCAGTGAGCCACGGGCTCAAGATCACCTCTGCCTCACCAGAAGCAGTTCAAATTACAATAGGTTGCTAGTAAATATTTTATTTATAAAGTAGTATTTTTTACTTCACTAAAGGTGCTGCTGAGAGGATATTTCTGGTCCAGCTGCATTGACAGCAAGCCATTCACATTCACCATGGATGCCTGGGCATTTATTTTATAGTGGAAGATATTTATTTCTTTATAAAATTGTTGTTATTAGTTCCATACCCAAACAAGGCCAAAATTCCAAGTTCCCACAGAGTTCTGGGGGCATCTCCCCCCAGATACCTGCCTTGGTGCTTTGGGGGGCCAGGGAGGAGGGGAGCAGCGGGGGGAGGCACCAGCTCAGGTATTTTTAAGAACCTTGTCCATAGAGCCACAATCTCCCCCGGCATGCTTCCTTTCTTTTTAAGATCAATTGTTATTCAAATAATTGTCTAAAAATGTCTACTATTACCAGCTAACTTCAGGGGAAAAACAAACCAAACTAGAAGAGCAAGTAGCAAATGGAATAAAGGCTATGCTGCTTAACAGCTGCTTTTACAAAGTGTATTTATAAAATATACATTTTGTTAAAAGGATGCACTTCTACACATACTAGTGACGTGCTTTAAAACTGCAACTGAAAATATGTAGAAGCTCTTGATCTTCTTTAGGAACCCTGTTTTGCTCGCAAATATTTTTAACAAATGAAGTACTTTGTGGGCATGCTTTTGTTTTGTTTAAGGCTTGAAAACATTCCAGTACCCAAAGTGTAACTGAGGAGAAAAAAAAAAAAAGCAACTGGACAGAGTGTTGTTAATGATTTACTGGAGAATCTTGGTGTGTGATAATGAATAAAATGCAAATCTGTTTTACTGCCAATCCTCAGTTTTGATTTATGAGCAATTATTAATTTTTAGATTGCTTCCGGTTGGAAGAAAACAGAGATTTTACCAAACTATTTTTTTATTCCTGCTGTCATTAAGTATATCCTTTTTTTTTATCTTGTAGGAAACCAAGAAATCCTTTCCCATGAGGACCAAGGAGCCTTTGCAGAGCGTGCAGCAGACTGCTGCCAGAGGCACAGGTAGGCTGGCGTGTGGTGCTGACCAGCGGGAGGGAGCTTGGGGACAGCACAGGGACAGTGTGTGTCCCTCACTTCCCTGGGGCACAGCACAGGGACAGTGTGTGCTCTTCGTGTCCCTCACCCCACCAGCTGCTGAGGGGCTGCGAGAGCGGCTCAGCGGGGCTTGGATGGGAACAGCCACAGCAGTGGGGGCTGAGCTGCCCTGCCCTACTGGGGACAGGCCAATGGGCAGGGGCTGTAGCTCACAGGTCTTGGGCTATTAGAAATGAAATTAAATATTCAGTATCTTAAGAGAAGGCACCATAAAATAAATAAAATAAAAGCCCCACTTCCTGAAGGGTGTGTTCTCCTACACTGACAAAGAGATAGTTGTAATAATTGTAAGTGCCCAAGGAATTCAAATTAGATGAATGCAGATGCTGTAAATAAAGTCTGCAATAACTTTGAGCTGTACATGCTTTAAAAATATACAACTATGAAAATCCACTTTAAACAAGACAGTAGCAATAGCTTCATCTTTAACTTCCTGTTCCCATTCTACCCCATGCAATGTAGTAAGACTAAACAAATAGAATAAAAATGAAGGATTCTAAATTCTAATTTAGCCCATAACAGAAAAAAGCTTTTTTCTTAACAGTGTCTCTTAATGATATTGCACAACACTCTTTTAAAATGTCTTACTTGAGAAAGTATGAATGTCAAAATGCTTTCAAAAATAATTTTTGTTTCACATTGTGATTTATCCATTACTCCAGAGTATCTGTTCATTTAATTATTTCAGTAAACATAATAATGGTATCACTAACTATGCTACACAGCATTTCCTTTTTTTTAGGAATATGAGCCTACTTGTAATTAAAGGAATGCTATATTAATGATGCTGAAAGTCTCAGAGGGAAAAATTTAATGTCCACCTCATAATATTATGCCAGAATTACATGTGCAGAATACTTTTTAATAATCTTTGTTTCTTAATTTAGTTTTGATTTGTTATGAAATACAGAGTAGCACTCAAGGGCTCAAATTTCTACTGTCATAAGCATTTCTGCTCTATAAATTGTACAAATGCATGGGACTCCCATCTGCAGGCTCCTTTTCAAGCTTCTGTTTAACCTATGAAGGAAATTAGCTGCAGGCAACTATAATTGATGATAATTTCAGCATTTTTTAGCTGTTGGGATGGTGTTATGATAGCTAGGTCTAAACACAAACAGAAAATTGTATTTTCATGTTGCCATTTGAGCTGCAAACACAGGTCGGTAACATAAATTCGTCTCTAGTTTGCAAATTACAGCAATAACCACTAGGAGTCTCCTGGTTAAATTAATAATGAATTTGCACAGTAATCCCGGCTCACGTTTGAATGCAAACCCTGTGCTAAAGACTGCATTTCAGCAGAGCAGGGCAGGGGGAATGGGGGGTGACAGGATCTGTGAGCTGTGAGCAGCATCATCAGGTTCCTGATGCTTGTACCACGGATATAGCTGACAAATGTTTTAGAAGGAAAGCCTGCAGCCACCTACACACTGTTCTGGTAGAGCAAAAGATGGTGACGGTCATGAGAAGTCAGATTTGTTTCTCTTTACGACGGGACAGAGTATTGTGGAATTATTCTTACAAAGAGGGAAGTAGATTTCACCGACTGTTAGTTACTCCCAGGGATTTAAAGCAGATTTGTTTCGCACTGAAATGCTGCAGGCCACAAGAACTAGCACTGCAAGGTACTTCAAAATTTGCTTAGTGTATCTGCAAAGTGAAACCTGCAGTTCAAACCTGAAAATGTAAATAGCTTCTTCCTCTCCTCTCCTCTCTCCTCCCAGGCCAGCTATGCACAAGCATATGGTGCCAGACACACTCTTAGCAATGCCAAATGCTCCAAGTTCATAAATTACAGACCTGCAGGAATGGGTCACGCTGGTTCAAACACTGCGGCTGTTCAATCCAACTCTGTGACTGACAAAAGTTGTCCAAATTTCCTCGAAGGACTACCACAGAAAGCAGGCATCCACCTTCTGCCAGCATATGTACCTCACTCTAAGCAGCTAGAGATTGCTTTAAAACATATGGGGAAGCCAGAGGTGACCAGTGAAACCTTTCCCCACAGTGTTGGTTATCCCATAGGCAGGAGGAGCACTATTTATTGTGGAAGGATGCTGTCACATCCTCCTTACAGATTCATGAAACTCCACATCTAGGAATTATAAGTGTTCACTGCTCTTAGACACTTATTTGTTTACAAGTTTCTTTTATGCATCTCTTGAGCAAAAATCCTTTCCAAGCTATAAAAATCCAGAATTATTTTAAATATGGTGAGGTTTAAACAAATAATAATTTGGAAGGCTATTTATTTGGCTTCTGCTTTTTGAGCTTCTTGGTTTCATTTTCAAACTTTTCCCCGCAACCAGAAGGACTAAGGAAATAAAGATGATGTTTTAAATGAAAGCTGAGAATCTCACATAATCATAATCGTAGGACTCCAGGGGTTGGAGGTTTCAGAATAATCTCATGAGCTGTCAATACTGAATGTCACCAGAAACTATAATGTTATTTTCAGAATGCCTAAAAGCAACTGTGAGATAGTTTTCCTGCTGCATGCTCCCCATAATACCTACAAATGCTGTTCTGGGGAGACACCCCAAAGGTACCTGCAAGTGGTGAGCTGCCAAATGCTGGCTTTAGCTGCCAACTAGAGCTGTTATATTTTGCAACAAATTTCCGTACGTAAAGCCCTGTTATTCAGTCTGTCAACTAAACAAGCTCACTAAGTAAAAATTCATCATGGACTCGTAAGAACATTTAATTCCATGGGGAACATGCAGAAATAAGTAGGAGGCCAAATTAACCACTCATCTCCTCTGTATTGTATGCTTGCACGCATTACAATGCATGGCTGCGTTGTGTGTTATTGAAGATTATTATCAGCTACTCTCACAGACTGCCTTAGATTCTACCATAATCTCCCAGCAGGACTTGAATGAAATTCTTAGTCTTGTTTGTTTCAAGGATCTAATCTATATTACACCAAAGGCTGACAGAGACTCAACAGCTAGTACCCTAGTCCATTCGGTGAACAGAAAATTATTAAGCGTGATCAGGGAACTGACATGCAAATAAAACAGGAGGCTGCTTCAGCCTCCTTGTCATCTTGCAGAAGCAGACTTGGCTGCTTGGTACCCTTGCTTATTGTTAGAATATCAGAAAAGACCCTGTTCTTCTCCAATACAGTGCTAACCTGATTTCAATAACAAAACAGTGGTACAGGTTTAGCAGGTACATAGCCTGTACTTACGACAAGAAAACCAGGCATTTGTGTAAGCCAGTTTGGCACTTCACCATGCTAAAAGAAACCTTTGCATCTTTGTCACTTCAAATTTGGGACTTTTAGCACAAGAACATGCCTAACACGAAAGAGCTCTTTTTTCCACTGCCCACTTTCTCCAAGTATGTTAGTGCTATCTTCTTAACTCATTTTCTAAAACCTAAAGTGAACACAAAAATAAAAGATCTCCTCAAAAATGCCAAAGGCTCAGCCCTACAAAATATATAAAACCTCATTTCTAAGGAACTATCTAATTCCTACAGGTAGCTATGGTACAGACAGATATAAAGCATTTTTAGGGATGAGAATGCTCTGCTGTGAGGCATGGGCAGTACCTTAGGAACGCCAAATATTTGTCATTTTCCTTATGTTTCAAGCAAGCCCAGGCATTACCAATGCATATCTAAATATAGTGTATATGTACGATATACATCTACAGTGGAAACAAATCCAACAGTTTATCCTGTAAGAGGCAGTCACTCTACACTTGTGTAGCTAAATACTCCCATTCTGCGTGCTCTCTCTCCCTCTGTCCCAGTTACTCCTCTTTCTCTGCTTCTCATGTGAGGATTCTGGTGGCCTTCTGCATCTCACAAGCTTAAGCTGCAAGTGAGCTACAGCTGTAACCTCAGGTCATTCCCAAGCAAACTTTCATCCCACATCACAGCATTGGTGACCTTGTGCAGTCAAATGTTTTCAGGGGGAGTTCTGGCACCAGTTTAACACTTAGATTTAATCAAAATGTCCTTTGTTTGGCTGGTTGTTTCTTGTTTAAAAGCACTGTTCTAACTAGCACTTACTGATAATAAAGGCCTTCAGAAACGTACAAAATTACTTAAGATAGGAACTGCTGCAATGTTTATCTGCACTAAAAGGAAGAAACAAATTTTACCGAGCAGGCTTGTTTGTTTTGGTTTTTTTTTTCGTTAAAAGAACAACTTTTTGCATTACATGATGAGTTACTAAATATTACTGAGTGCTAAATCACAGCTATTACTATTCAGAGGGAGAAAATCTATTTCAAGATTAAGAAAAAAACAGTAAGACAGTATTATGTGGGGCATGTAACTTTTATTTGTTTTTAAACAGTGGCTGCTTGAAGTTGCTTGGAGGTTTAGAGTGTCAAAGCCATGTCAGCAGAGGTGGATCAGTGGGCAGAGAGCAAGCGGTGCAGTCAAAGGTTCATAGTGAATGTAATTTATTCATGTAGCTCTGCAATTTATCACGTGGTTATTACCATAACGTACGTGGGAAGCAGCTGCATGCGTGCAAATAATGCCTTAAATGTATGTGTGGTTGGATCTAAACTCCTTACAGAACAGCAGTGGTGGAAAATGATGCCACAAGGCATTTAAAAGCAAATTTCCTTCCTGCAGGGATGCTGTCACCCAGCAATGATGATTTGTACAAAGGCAAATAAATATCTTGTAGACTTTTCTCAGTTGTGATAACCTCACTTACCAGAACTCATTGGTTTTTCAAACCTAAAGAATGCAGGTAAGGTGATGCATGTTTCTGGTGCTGTATTAACAGATGTAAGTGTGCATGTTTTGTACCCCAAGCTCGTATTTTCTAGTCAAGGAAATTCCACTCAGTATTTAACAGAAATATTCAGTGACAAAGAAAAGGAATCCTCTGCGGATGTGAGGACAAAGAAGTTATCTACAAGTTAAAGATCTTCTTTAACTGAAATACTTCTGACAGCCTGATCTATCAAACACTTGCGAGCAGCACAGCTGTAAAAGATTTATATACATCCATACATGTATGTGTGTATATATATGTATATAGTGTCTGCCTGGTTTCTTACATCTGTGCAATTACTTACCAAGTCAAACATTTCCAAACCCAGTCTATTTTAGGACCATGTAAAATAAGGAGCTTTGGTCTCTCTTAGTTTGTTTGAGTGCCTACAGTTCCAGTTAGGAAGAAAGCTGTGAGTAGTTGCTAGAGCTTGGAGGTGTTTTTTGCTGTACTGTCCATACACACCTGCTACAGCTGTTGAGTAGCTGGGAAAACTTTAACAGCCCAGCTCCCACCACCATTTTTTATGCTTTAGCAATTTGAGTTCAGTTGGTCTTGCTGGTTGGAAATTATGTTTAATTATGCCATGCTATGATGCTTTGAACTGATTTTAGTGGAATCGGTTCATTCAAGTCTTTCTTGATCAGGCAAAGGCCACCCCAATTATGGGTTAGCGCATCAGAAGTTTTATGCTGCTTTCTTTTGATACATTAGAAATTGATGTAGAGAGACAGTGAATTCAGACAAAGTCAAGTTAGGTCCTCATAAGCAGAATATCTCATTGCTCAGCTTAATGTACTGCTCAGAGTTTTGCACAGCAGAACCTTTCACATTTGGAACATGATGCAGGTTTTCTTAGATAATTTCGTGTGCGCTCTAGGGCTTCTATTTTGAAGCCATCTATCACAAATATATCCCCACTAATTATGCAAAATGAAAAGCTTGCCTTACCATTGCACAGAAAGTCTCAGGAGGATCTCCACACGTTATGTCTGGGGGATCCAGAGTCACTTTTACGTATTTGATCATATCTCTGGCTTCTGGCTGGCAGGCCATGTAATCCCATACTTTTCCTTCTTCCGTGTAAATCTGAGTCTTACACACGTCATAGTGTCCCCACACAGAAGGGTAGTGCTGCATCACGGAGGATACAGTAACCCAGAGGGCATGAAGTGACAGGAATCTTGACAAATACATTTCTAAATCCTTTTATGTCAGCTTCGTAAGGATGCTCAGTGCTGGCGTATGTGCAGTCTAGAGATTATACGTACATATACATGTATATATTTATAAAATAGGTTCCAACTCATATGTGAAGCATTAGGACAGGATGTTTGTTCACTATGTTAAAGACTTTGGTAGAAGCCACCCAGGCCCTGATGACAGCCTTTCACAGCAATGCAGCACTTGTCCTTCGTTTTATAACTTATCTGTCAGGGCTTCTTGTAAAAGATGTCCAATAGCAGATAATAATTTGTGAAGTTGCAGCTCTTCAGCTACACTGTCGATAACCCTGAGTGATCCTCCGTGTTCAGGGCTAGCAGGGGATGCCTGGACACACTGATAAATCAGTATCCGAAGGAAAAGGGTGAGTGTCTGCAGGCTGGTGTCTGTTTCCCATCAATCATTCTTTTCTTCTGGCACCAGCACCCTTTTAGAAACAATAAAAATTAGAGTTATTGTCCAAGAATCAATGCATTACAAAATATACGATATGTTGACATTTTGGAGGTTTGATGCAATATAAAGCAAAGTGGTATAATATGGATAACCTTTACTGTGGGTTCTGTGCTAGAATGAAGGAACTACCAAAACCATTCACAGTGAAAAGTATTTTGACATGAAGGATTTAACTGTTCTCTAACAAAGACAGATTTACAATGTTCCAGGCGAGTTAGAGGTTCCTGCTTCCAAAACTGTATTTTCACCCTAGCAAAACTGGAGAGCAAACTACTGAACTCAGCCACGGCCCAGATGGTGCAGGCAGGCAGGGGAGCAGGCAGCCCAGCACCGTGGGGCAGCAGCAGCAAGGCTCTTTTATTAAAGTGACACAGAGATGGGTATCAGGGCTAGCAGGTGCTGGTAGTTGCTTGGCAAGAGGACCTCATGGAGCTCCAAAAGCCTTACATATTTCTTTTGTATTATTATTATTTTAAGAATAACAAAGACATGGCAAGTACAATTCAATTTCCTTGACATTTCTCATTAGCATTGCAAGAGCTTTGTTTTTTTTTCCTTTGCACTGTGATTTACTGACCACATTGATGACAAACTACTGATAAAGATAATGGCTTATTTTGTAGCTTACTATAAGGATGCTTTCCCCTCCTTATTTCCTTAGGTTTGAGGGTGGCTGTACCTGAGTACTCAGCATTTATTTCAAAGCAGATACATGCCCTTTCCCCTCTTCAGAAAGCAACTAGAAATTCCCTTGCTTTGTAGCATCTGAATCACATAATTATAGGTATACAATGCTAGAATGTTATCACAGCAACTTCAAATATATATTTTCTAAATAACACAGGTAAAGATCCAAATTATGGATGAGGAAAACTGCAAAGCCAGAGTAAGTACCCTGAACGGGGACAAGGAAAACCAGGGCTAGGAATTCCAGTGCATTTGTGTCAGTCTGTGCCACCCGAGGTTGGGGAGCCAGGGCGCTGGGCTCTCGGCAGGAGGAGATTTCAGCCAGCCGCCGCAGCACTTCCCATTTCCTTTGTCTGGATGCTGACATCTAGGCAGACCCGTCGGACAGATGTTGAGAAACAACCCTAAGTTGCCACTTTCTGCAGCCTGCTTTGCTTCCCAGCCTTAAATTATGCCCAGTGAGGTGAACCCTCCTACACCCCACAGCCACAGGAAAAGGTATGTGACCTGGTAAGCTCCTTAACATGTCAAGTTGGGAATACGCATTTTCAAAACTTATCTTCAAAGCTATTCGCAAACGGCCTCCCTATATTTAAATAATGCTTCATCTTAAACTGAGCTAAACTACAGACACCATGAAATGCCAACAGATGGTTGAATTGTGTTTCCATAGCAAAGTAATTTACAATAATTGCTGTATGGACGTAAATGCAATTTTCCATTATATTCATTTTATCAAGTGTTACCATACAACTCTCATATATTTTATCAGAATATGCAGAGAATATCTGAATTTTCATGCAATAACAATTCTCAATTCGTTCAAACATATTCAAGCTCCAAATCTGAATTTGACACAAAAGCAGAAATCTCTAAGACCAAATTAAATTTAAATCTTTTTAAGAAGCACGCTGTATAGTACTGTTGGTTTTGTAGCAACCTTACATTCTTTTTTTTGTGTTTTCAGTGGGAGTGTTTGCATATTGTTTTGGAATTTGGTAATTCAGAGAACACCTTCCACGTCATTCTAAAGACACCTCTTCCCCTCCATTTCCTTTCCAATGTATGTTACTATTTTGAAGGGGAAAAAACCCCATCCCCAAGACCTCACAGCTTAGAACAGTCACTATGAAAATGGGAAACAACTCCTTGCTAGAAAAGGCGCCAAATTATTTTAAATCTATGACAAATTAAATACCCTTTATTGGAGATGGCTTGGTCATAGCTGGAATAAACAGTAAGTAAATATAATTTTTCTGTGTAGGAATAAGAAGTTACTGAGTTTAATTATCTTTAGCCTGCAAGCTTGTATATTCAGGGAAAAAAAAAGTTTGTTTTCTTTAATATCTTCCTTTGTAGCTCTTCAGTTACCTGTAACCTTTTATAACTGCTGAGACTCAGATCCACTAATAAACAGGACTGGGTAGGACTAAATAATGTGAAGCAAGCCACTACCTTAACACACTGTGCTAAAATACTTCCCATATAACGAATTCTCATTAAAGTAAGCCAGTCATAATGATGGTCATTACACAGAATTATAGACTATAACATCGATTGAATTTAGTGCACTGACAAGAAAAAAGTGCAGAGGAGTGCAAGACATCTGAGCATTAGGCAGCTGTAGCAGTGTACGACAGACATTCCTGACAAGAAGCAGCCAATTATAGCTTAAATTTCTGGCATATAACCAGTTCTGATTAATAGTTTTCCATTACATTACAGACATATTATTAATGTATTAAAAATGTCAAGCTTTGGCAAGAACTAGTATGGCATGGCTCAGTTAGTCTGCAACATCTTCTTTTAATGAGCTTCCATTGATATAGCGAAAGATATTGACCAAAGCACATTAAGGATCATGTGGTGAGCACTGCCAGGTTTTTTTCTGAAGGAGCTATACGATTTGTCTTGCTTGTGTTTGTTCCTGCAGAGTCACTCATGATATGCATTTTACATTTCAGTGCCCTATTGCTAAGGACACATCTATTTGAATTACTTTGTAAAAAAATGTTCAGAGTAACATTTCTGGAGTTTACAGCTGTACCAGATGTGTCGTGGTAAGCCTTTAGCTGTGGACAATGTACAGCAATGGAGTTTTTTGTCCCCAGTACTGCCTGTGCATTTGACCTTAGAAAAAGGTAATCAAACAAATGAGGAATAATGACTGTCTGATGCCCTGATTCCCTCCACCTGCCCTGCCTAGTTGCACTCCCTGGGTGTTGGGGGCCACGGAGGTGGCAAAGAGGGTCAGCATCCTTGCTGGCTGAGGGTGAGAGAACAGCAAACTGCCAGGAGGACTTCAGCTAATGTATGCAAAGCCTCCAGAGCACACTGCTCCCAGCATCTTCTGCATGGGGCAACAGTGCTGGGAACTGCGGCACGTTTGGGGCCTTGAACATCCCCATGTGTCACAGCCTCTTCAATATGGAAAACACTAGGAGGCACCGGTGCAGAAGGCCACATCTCTCTCTCTGCCTTCCCCTCTGAGCGCTGCTCCATCTGCGAAGTGCCGGTCGTTCTGGCCACAAGTATGTCACAGCCGTTTGAGAAGAATGGCATGCAGCTGACCCCCAGACTAAAATCAGCTGTGAGGAGGCTCTGAGCACACGCATCCCTTTCAAGGTGAAGTCACACCTCACGCAGCGTGTTAATTCTGCAGATGGAGGAGACACCCCCTCTACAGAGTACATAAAATGCATCTTGGTGCAATCAGTGCCAGGAGAGAACTTCAAGTCTCATGAGGGGTTGTTAGCAAACACTGCTCCTTTGTCTCCTTCCATCACCGTGAAAATCCACCCCCTTCCCCAAATAACTCCCTCGTGTCAAACCACAGCAGCTGGATGCCCTGCATGAGCTCCCTGCTGGGAAATCACTGTGCGATCCATAGGGGTGGGCTCTGGGCCTCTCTCTTTGGCAAGCCACAGGAACGTGAAGGAGGTAATAAAAATAGTGTGACCACTTCTCACTGACCACGTATTGGATCGAGTGCACCCTCCCCACCACACACGAGCAGGAATGAGAGCCAATACCAGATATTACAGTGCACGGCAGCCTGAGGAGAACTGGCTCAAATAACGAAGCAAGCCAAGGAGTGCCGGCTGTCACCTCCCAACAGCAGCAGCTGCAGAACAGATTTTTCCAAAGGAAACGTTTCAAGTTTGTATCTCTAACAGCTTAAGCAGATGAATGTATCCAATCAAGCCCAAGTAAAAAGCCCCTTTCCGTCCACTCCAGTTATTAATTATTTAAAGTCAGTTTAGAACATAGGAAATAATGTATATTAGAAAACAGAATTAACCCTCATGCAACTTACACTTACTAAACCTCGTGTTTTACACCTGGGCAACTTGAGAGGCTGGTACATATACATACCAACTCCTTTTATGAAGGCAAAATTATTTACCTATTCAAAGAAGAAGGGAACCTGCATTTAATGATTCAGTACACATTACTTCTGTCAATACTTGTATGAAATGCAGTATACTCAAGCAACTGCTTTGGTGTCTTTGGCCTCAAATGCTGTTCCAATCAAAGTTTAGGTTCTATTCTTATCCAGCTTATTTAACTATTTAGCAGAAAAAGATTTCTTTGCCTCGGGAGAAATTTTAAATGTCAATACCTATTGGCTAAAGAAAATAAAATACAGCAATCTGCTACCAGAAAACTGGGATTTGGCACTATACTTGAAATACTTTTGGTTTTCACACATTATTCCTTGCTGACTGACACATCATACTACCACTGTCATTACTTGCCAGGTATCATCAGCTGTCAGAACATGGAGTAAAAAGCATTTCAGCTATTTAAATTTTAGAGCCTTAATACACAGCTGCTTTTTTTCCTCTAGCATTTTTATAATTGTAGCTTATTGCCTTAAATATCTCTGTACTTAGCATCAACCTGGTCTGCTAGTTTTTCTTCTGGGAATTTAAGTTAGCATTTGGGGCAGTTACAGGCTTTTTTTTGGTTTTTTTTCAATGATTTTTCATGCTCAATAAGCTGATGCATGCTCATCACACAGTGTATCCAGGGTATAGGGTTACAAAGCTTTCAAGTTACAGTGTGAGCTGATGACTAACTGAAAGTTCTTAGCCTCAAAAATGAATGCCTACCGGTTGCTGAATTTGTTCTGTGCTATTGCTGTATTTTACATAAATAGCTAGAAAGTTGGTGCCACTTATCAGTGTCAGAGGGCTGAGGGTTGAGGCAAAGTTCCTAACTCCGTGAGAGTATCAGCACTAACTGCTGGAAACTCTCTGGTAATCATCCTTTTAAGGTCCAGAAATATACCAGAAATCAACCTTTATTTTTATCACATGAAAACCACAAAACAAAAAAACCAAAACAAACTACCACCACAACAACAATAACAAAAAACAAGCCAGGGGAAGTTGTGCTGTGCTTTTCTTCCCTTTGACGGGCTTCCCAGGCCACAGCTTCTCATCCTCAACCGCATTGTCCTTAGGCAAGACAGTGACTTATTCCCTCTTTAAAAGCATTTCCACCGCTTGTTCCACTCACTGTCTCCGCTAACATCTCTGTAGAAGTAATGCTGGCTCCTACCACATCAGATCCAGAATAGCGAAAAGTTGATTGCAGAACAATAAAAGTATATTCATCAGAGGCCAAAACCGCACACGCATCAACTTTGAGAGTAGAAAAGCATCTGCTTTATCGCGCTTAGCCGATCTGCGCTGCTCACCGCCATGAGGGGTTTTCTTTGGGGGTTCTGTGTGCGTGTGAATGTTTAGAAAAGCCGCCTGCAATTTCCGATGCCAGCGAGGAACTGTTTCCAGGCTGGGTACCAGTGACCTGCCCCGCTGCTCCTCGCCGGCGGGGCGATGCCCTGCGCCGCCGCCTCTGCCCAACGGGACCGCCGCTCTCCCTCAGCGCCCGCGGGGGGACCCGCGCTGCGAGGCGGGCGCCGGCGCGAGGGACGCGCCCCTCCCTCAGGGCTCGCGCTCCCTCAGGGCTCTCCCACCGCCCGCGCCCCTTCAAAGCCCGGCGCGGCGCAGCCCGGCCCGGTTCAAGCTCCGGCTCCCGGTTCCGAGCTCCGGCGGAGGAGGCACCGCGCAGGTACCGCCCCAGCCCCGGCCCCCGCCGCGCTC